>OX246738.1:62474815-62907144 GCA_945910005.1 Isoperla grammatica
TAAATGAAAACTTACCAACGGATTTAAATAATGTTAATCATGTAGGTTTATATCAACTGTACCAACAGTTGACAATTATTTCAAAATTGTGCGTTTATCCGCCATGTTATAAGAAAATATTGTTTATTTACAACAATAATTTCTTCATTTTTACAGTGTTCCGCCGATATGATTCGCATTTGCGGACTTTTGCACTTAGATTCACATAGTATACACCAAAAATAGCGTACGTAACAATACCTATGCACTATTATTTGGAATCTCGATAGCTGTCATAAAATGGCTACAATGACATAAGATGCCAACCTACAAAAAATTAACAACTGAAACACATGTTTTGTTATTTATTTAATTAAATTAAAACTGACACACGGATATTAATGATTTTTTATACGTAGGTCCACATCAATACTACCAACACTCGACATTAGTTTCAAAATGGTAGCTTTAACCGCCATGTTATAAACAAATATTGTTTATTTACGGAAGTAATTTTCTTTGTTTTTACAGTGTTCCACCGATATGATTCGCATTTGCGGACCATTGAAGTAAGATGCACAAAGCCGGCCGAAATGGCTTACGCAGTCATACCTTTCTCACTATGTATTTGGAATTTCGATAGCTAACATAGAATGGCTACAATGACGTGTTATATTTAATGACATTCACGGCAAATATGCAAAAGTTAACTACGAACTGGGTCGACGAATTAAAAAGCTTTTATTATGATTTAAAAGCGGGTTATCGTATGATTCAACAATATTACATCTTAGATATAGTCTGTATCTACATTATGGAACTTTCAATTCACTGGTAGCCTCAATAGTTTATGAATTAGAGCCTATTAAGTAGACCACGGTCGAATGAAATTATGCGAAATTCCATTGAAAAATCAACTTACAGGTTTTAATTCATTTAAAGAAAACATTTTAACGGATTAAAATAACATTTCGTGCATTTATTAGCAACATATCGAGAAATATTATACACAAGGTACAAGGTTGTAACTTGATCCGCCATCTTGTAAAAAATCATATCTTTATTATAAATTTTTTTTTTTTTTTTAAAGAGTAATATGATATTCAAAAGATTTGTTTGCTTTATTACACTAAAAAAATTCGCTCATCTGGCAACGCGGAGCGTTTTCCTAGTTATTTTTAAAAGTTAACCCGTAACATTGTGAAAGAGAGTTCGTGTTTTCAAATCATTTAGCCAATTTTATAACCAGCAACTTTTTCTTTTTAAATTGCAAATTTTGTGTCCGTACTTTATCTTCGTAAATGTAACCACAAGATATTTTAGAAATGGTCACGTTTACAACTCGTTAGTTTCAATGTTGTTGACTATTCCAAGCGTTCGGTTTGACAAGAGGGGGGTTTGTCCTAGAGGCGCCTCCGAAGTACTGGGCGATGGTTATCTTCCTCTGTGTGGTCAGTGCCGAGCGCGTCTGACAACCAGGGCGGAGAGCGTCGCTTCGCAACTAGGTCACCAGCGGACAAAATGTGCAGATGCCGACATAAATTATTGATTTTCGACGGCGGGGGAGTCCCGCGCTTAGAGAGCCACTTTGAGGCCCCGTTTCTCGGCTGCTGCGGTCATACGTACGACCGGACAAGGGAAGGAACCATATCTCGGGGAAACTGAGACACGCACACGATGAATCCGAAACATTCCTCCGCCGCTGTGGTTTTCAAACATGAGACGCAATCGAACATTCATGAATATTCCAAGACTAAAAGGAAGGGAGTTTTGAAATTAACGGCAGCCTGCGGTGCAAAAACTTTCTTGGGCTGTCAGTTTCATTTTCTATAGAGCCCGAGGGATAGCGTAGAATTTCTCATGGAATATTTAAAAATTATAGGTTATCATTTGAACATGAATTTCAAGATTTCGTCGACATTATCCAAGAATAATCACGGTTCACTATCCACACATTTTTGTATAGGAAATCACAAATTGCAGTTTGGAGAATCTTGTATTTTAATTATGCGGTAAAAACACCCCTGCGATAAAACGATACTTGTTTTGTCATGTATTTAGCGTGTAGATTTTGTATTGTGGTTGTGTATCATCATCTGAAGAACTGTTTACCTTTTATCGTGGCTATACAAAATTGTAAGTTTAATATGCGGTTGGTCCCGTCCTTGGATGGATTGCGAGCCTAGCACACGAGCCTCATTGCACCTGTGACTGCAGAATCTTTTAGCATCATTATGGAGTTACGTCAACACGTTCCCCAGGGGAGAGAACGCTAACTTAGCAGAGCGCTACGCATTAATAACTTGCACGTTAGGTGCCTGGGAACTTTATTAGCCACTTATTTATGTCGCAGAGAAAATATCCTGAAAACGTTTAATACGAAATTAAAATGAGAATACAAACACTTTCTCACACAAACAAAGACTTTATCAAATTGAATAAATGGCTGTCTCTTCGAAAAAATATGTTTACGTTGTCATATTCTAGTTTTGAAGTTTTTTTTTTTTAAGTAACTCATTCAATTTCTATTCTATCCAAATACTTTCTTGTGGCCTCATTTTTATGGATTTTACTGCTCGGAAAAGTTTATGGAGTGGAATGTAAGCTAACAAAATCCAATCGTAAAATAAAATTCCCTTCATGGAAAATTAAACACTTTCGTATTTGCTTGGTCAATAATAAATCTAAGTGAGTGATTCTTTTTAAGCTCATGGTCTTTTTGTCCAGAGAAATAAAGCATCAATAAACCAGGCAAATAGTCACTGTGGCATCTTCGTTTAACAAACGGGATAGGTTATGCAATGTTGGCTCATAACCAGTCTAGTTGAATTGATAGTGTTTCTCTGTTATTCATAATTAACCGTCTCCATAATGCATATAGAGTGAATATCTTTGAATGAATTGTCCATTTAAATATTCGTTGCAATCGGACAGATATGGGCGTAAAAGGATTTCATGTGCAATTGTGACTATGTATCGTAAGAATTTTGAAATTGTTTAGGAAACGTTTACGTATAAACGGACTTCACCCAGATGATTCGGTTCGGCTTGGTTATTAAAAAAAATATACATAATACATTTATCTCGTAGAATTAAAAACGTTCGCTTTCACATAGCTACAGCTTGGCTGCAGACCTTAAAAAAAATAAATGATTATTCAAGATGATAGAAGTGAATACGATGGATCGCTATCTTTGCATCTGGTCTCCGATAAGAACTCCAAATGATTCAGGGGCCACGGGCGTGCAGAGAGATGGATAGAGGATATCCGATCGATCATTGAACGCATGCACAACACTCTTCACGCCGAGGGACGTACCGACTTTATGAAGTACGGGTGCAAACCAGCGCCGGCTAGGATAACCACCCCGCTTGGCTATAGTGAAAAACACTTACCCACCGAGCTTTAGGGACTTGGACTCCTTTGATAGCCGAGTCTTTGAAAGAAACTCATAAAAGAATGACGTAAAATGTGCATTGGAAATGAGTTTCATGTAATAAATTCCATACGAAATGTAAAAAAACGAACAGAAAGTGTTTTCTCACTGGCATCGCCGGGACTAGGGTCAGGCACGGTACGCGTTGCAGCCTGTCCCCTCGCTCTGAGGAAACAAGCTCTCTGGCTGGACTAGGGCTAGGGTCAGGCACGGTACGCGTTACAGCCTGTCCCCTCGCTCTGAGGAGACAAGCTCTCTGGCTGGACTAGGGCTAGGGTCAAGCACGGTACGCGTTACAGCCTGTCCTCTCGCTCTGAGGAAACAAGCTCTCTGGCTGGACTAGGGCTAGGGTCAGGCACGGTACGCGTTACAGCCTGTCCCCTCGCTCTGAGGAAACAAGCTCTCTGGCTGGACTAGGGCTAGGGTCAGGCACGGTACGCGTTACAGCCTGTCCCCTCGCTCTGAGGAAACAAGCTCTCTGGCTGGACAAGGGCTAGGGTCAGCACGGTACGCGTTACAGCCTGTCCCCTCGCTCTGAGGAAACAAGCTCTCTGGCTGGACTAGGGCTAGGGTCAGGCACGGTACGCGTTACAGCCTGTCCCCTCGCTCTGAGGAAACAAGCTCTCTGGCTGGACTAGGGCTAGGGTCAGGCACGGTACGCGTTACAGCCTGTCCCCTCGCTCTGAGGAAACAAGCTCTCTGGCTGGACTAGGGCTAGGGTCAGGCACGGTACGCGTTACAGCCTGTCCTCTCGCTCTGAGGAAACAAGCTCTCTGGCTGGACTAGGGCTCGGGTCAGGCACGGTACGCGTTACAGCCTGTCCCCTCGCTCTGAGGAAACAAGCTCTCTGGCTGGACTAGGGCTAGGGTCAGCACGGTACGCGTTACAGCCTCTCCCCTCGCTCTGAGGAAACAAGCTCTCTGGCTGGACTAGGGCTAGGGTCAAGCACGGTACGCGTTACAGCCTGACCCCTCGCTCTGAGGAAACAAGCTCTCTGGCTGGACTAGGGCTAGGGTCAAGCACGGTACGCGTTACAGCCTGTCCCCTTGCCCTGAGGAAACAAGCTCTCTGGCTGGACTAGGGCTAGGGTCAAGCACGGTACGCGTTACAGCCTGTCCCCTCGCTCTGAGGAAAAAAGCTCTCTGGCTGGACTAGGGCTAGGGTCAAGCACGGTACGCGTTACAGCCTGTCCCCTCGCTCTGAGGAAACAAGCTCTCTGGCTGGACTAGGGCTAGGGTCAAGCACGGTACGCGTTACAGCCTGTCCCCTCGCTCTGAGGAAACAAGCTCTCTGGCTGGACTAGGACTAGGGTCAGCACGGTACGCGTTACAGCCTGTCCCCTCGCTCTGAGGAAAAAAGCTCTCTGGCTGGACTAGGGCTATGGTCAGCACGGTACGCGTTACAGCCTGTCCCCTCGCTCTGAGGAAACAAGCTCTCTGGCTGGACTAGGGCTAGGGTCAAGCACGGTACGCGTTACAGCCTGTCCCCTCGCTCTGAGGAAAAAAGCTCTCTGGCTGGACTAGGGCTAGGGTCAGCACGGTACGCGTTACAGCCTGTCCCCTCGCTCTGAGGAAACAAGCTCTCTGGCTGGACTAGGGCTAGGGTCAAGCACGGTACGCGTTACAGCCTGTCCCCTCGCTCTGAGGAAACAAGCTCTCTGGCTGGACTAGGGCTAGGGTCAAGCACGGTACGCGTTACAGCCTGTCCCCTCGCTCTGAGGAAACAAGCTCTCTGGCTGGACTAGGGCTAGGGTCAGGCACGGTACGCGTTACAGCCTGTCCCCTCGCTCTGAGGAAACAAGCTCTCTGGCTGGACTAGGGCTAGGGTCAGCACGGTACGCGTTACAGTCTGTCCCCTAGCTCTGAGGAAACAAGCTCTCTGGCTGGACTAGGGCTAGGGTCAGCACGGTACGCGTTACAGTCTGTCCCCTAGCTCTGAGGAAACAAGCTCTCTGGCTGGACTAGGGCTAGGGTCAGCACGGTACGCGTTACAGTCTGTCCCCTAGCTCTGAGGAAACAAGCTCTCTGGCTGGACTAGGGCTAGGGTCAGGCACGGTACGCGTTACAGCCTGTCCCCTCGCTCTGAGGAAACAAGCTCTCTGGCTGGACTAGGGCTAGGGTCAGCACGGTACGCGTTACAGTCTGTCCCCTAGCTCTGAGGAAACAAGCTCTCTGGCTGGACTAGGGCTAGGGTCAGGCACGGTACGCGTTACAGCCTGTCCCCTCGCTCTGAGGAAACAAGCTCTCTGGCTGGACTAGGGCTAGGGTCAGCACGGTACGCGTTACAGTCTGTCCCCTAGCTCTGAGGAAACAAGCTCTCTGGCTGGACTAGGGCTAGGGTCAGCACGGTACGCGTTACAGTCTGTCCCCTAGCTCTGAGGAAACAAGCTCTCTGGCTGGACTAGGGCTAGGGTCAAGCACGGTACGCGTTACAGCCTGTCCCCTCGCTCTGAGGAAACAAGCTCTCTGGCTGGACTAGGGCTAGGTTCAGGCACGGTACGCGTTACAGCCTGTCCCCTTGCTCTGAGGAAACAAGCTCTCTGGCTGGACGGAAACGATTACAACTCTCTCTCTATTTTTTTTTCTCTCTCCCGCTTTCTCTCGCCGGCTGAGCCAACTAAATACAATCACTGCCATCATCCATCACGGACGAGTTTCCGCTCCGGCGTAGACACAAATAATTGTGACGTGTTTGATGTAAACTAAATCCGAGCCGTTTGGTCTTGTCGTGATCAATGTTTCGAATAACGGACTACTCGAGTGTTGAGGTCTATTGTGATAGTGACGCGATCGAGCCCTCGAGATGCGACGCACGGGTTGCTAGTGATTTGCTGTCGCGGGATGCTCGTCTTGTGAGAAGTGTAGAACTATCGGTCGCACCAGATAGCGCGGAACACAAAGCGTGACGAACTGATGCTCGGCATTTCAATGCTAACTTTTCACTCTATACGTTTCATTTATTCGAGCGTTTGGAGTTTCAGTCGGGTTGAATAAATCTCAACGAATATATAATACAATGCTAAAGCAACAAAACAAAATCTCATAATATCAACATACAAGCGGACCAAAGCATAATATGCCGAGAGGTTGTTTGCCCATTAACACTCACTGCGGATTGTTATTCGTCACTGTGTCTTACAAATATTATTATGTATTCTTATTCTGAAAAATATTTTAGAAACAAATTCGGTTGCATTATTAATTATTCAAAGCTTTATTTTTTGTAACATTTTAATAAATTGTATCTAACCGCAAAGCAAAAATGGTTGGCGTTTATATAATACGTTGAAAATTTTAAAGATAAATTCTTGTAATGGTGTATTTTACTCTTCTTCCCGGCCAAATGTTTGCTTGTGAAAGGATCATTTAATCATCGTTTTCTCCTAGTTCTGACATTTTCTTTCATTTTTAATTCGTATCCTCTTGCGAATAGACAGTTTTTAAGATCAACTACACTAGTGTACTGCGCCTTTAGAATCAGATAACCTAGGTTTGGTCGTCTTGAAAAAGACGTTTCAAAGGGTATTTTCACATTCTTTGTTATTAATATCCTTTCAAGACAGGTTGTGTTTCAAGACACATTCCGTTTTCTTTCTAGGGCTGTGGTTTCTCCAGACTTTTCCTTTTGGCAATATATCTCTACCCTGTTGACAGTACTTTAGCACGTGTGAACCGGAAGCGAAGCTATCAGATCACCACCGTCACAATAAATCAAAGTGTTAAAATGATTCACATGAGATAGCGTAGACTTATTTGTACTTTTCCATTTGAACTGTATTTCGTGGTAAAATACTTGAATAATTAATTTTTGATTAATTGCAAAATACTGCAAGCAGATCAAACTATTTTAAATTTTTGTGATTTATGTGTGTTAACAATGCAAACATATTAATAATGTTTATTTGTTTATAATATTGATGCAGATAATTATATAAATCCTTCTTAGTAGCTCAAGATGCTTTTGAGTTGAATTATAGAAGCCAACTTATTCATAATTATGATTACTTTTTGGTTTATTTTACATGACAAAATTGAGTTTAATTTTGTAAAACGAACTTGTGTTCATTGTAACCTAAATCGACGCACTGCGAAATACGTTTCTATGATCTAAAGAGCCGTATTATACTTTAGGCACAGATAATACCTACGTAGTGAGTTTGTTACCTCTGCTATAGGCACCACAAAATGCTGTAGTATTTCATTATTCATTATTTATTTATTTAGGACACATAATATATATACATTTACACGTTTAATTTTAATGTATAATATTATTTAGAACAGTTTTCACCATGTAGTCCATAAATCCTTGTTAGGTCTAGGCTATTGTTAGATAAAACTAAATTCGTGGATGTGTAGGCCTATATGCCTCTATTCCTAGTAGTACAAAAGTTAAATTTAAAAAATGTTACAATCAAACAAGAAATAACAATGGTGAGTGGCTATGAAAGCAGTGATAGTATACAGTATAGCCTTCACGTTGTAGAGCTTGCAATGTGGAATCTGTTTACCACCCTCGCTCATTTATATCCAGCTTTTACACCTGCAGTTATTATCAAGAATTGTCTGACCTCAATGACCTAAAACGTTTTTGCCTACGGTTTAATGTACGTTTATTCATAACTTCGGTTAGCTTGTAAGCCTAACAGTAATATTTACATATACTATAGCTTCTGTTTCTATAACTTTTACGGTGTAATTTTACTTTCATGGTTTGCTTATGTGTATGATATTACATAGCTCCATCACCTCTCTATATTGCTTCTCTCCCTTACCGTTATTACCCCTGTAATCTCAACAACCTTCACATCATAAGCTCTATTATTCATTTCACTTTTATTTGTTCAACAGGACGCAACTTTATGTGTTCTCGGTTTACACAAACGAACGTTATTAACATTATTTATCATGGTTGTTCGCTATAGGCTTCATCACACGGCTTTGTTGTACTTCATGTGAAGTTCACGGACCACGGTGTAATATTCATAGATGAATTATAACTTTAAATCTGAATTATGTATGTAGCTAATCTGTTCAATGTTCAGTTTCTAGAAACCAGTTTATAATATCATATCCGTTTGTACTCTAACCTATACCTGTAGAATATTGCGAGGGACAGAATACAAGTTGATAAGTATATCGAAGGATAGTTGGACTAAAACTAAGTAAATAATTTACCAAAGAAAAATAAATCCTTATGTAACAGAACGGGTAAACTACGCGTATTGCCTCTCGCAGTGAAAAGCGCGGGATTTCTTAAACAAGTAACACACGGAACAGGGCGGCAAGATAGCTGCTGCATCTTTCGCGTGACCTGGCGTAAAGTCGACTACTAAGTTTATATACCTACTTTCAATGTCATTCTCAGCGCAAACACCATTCGTCGCACACAGGGTGGAACATGAAACTCAAATATTAGCCCAACGACGCTTAGAATGTGCAGGCACTGGCATTGGGTCCGTGGGCTGTCGTTGATTTATTATGGGTAGCTAGTTTATTGTAGATAGCGCCACAAGATAATGAAGTATACCTTATTATTACAAACACTCAACTTGATAGATTACACGACCGAGGATTTATATTCTATTACCCGAGTTCATTATTAGTTTTCAAAGAGCGAATTTACTTTGCATAATATCTGCAAATATACATAGCATGTTTGCTTAGCTATCTAGCTTTGCTACATGCGCGACTTCCCACTCTAATTAATACGGAGAACTAACATAAAAATTGAGTGATTTAAATAATTTCTCAAATTTAATAGCTATACAGTTGATGGATTTCATATATTTCAATCGTGAAGATTGGTTAAAATTAAACCAACTATAGATAAGAGAAATGGCGACTTCATCGACAGGACGTGAGACAAGGACGCATGCGCGAAGCAAATAATGAATCCATTCAACTGAAATATTATAGGAATTGACATTCATATGGGGTCTGAAACAAGTAGATTATTTCTGTCATTGCATTCTCTGAAGATGCACCGTGCAATCGAGCCGAAACGTAAGAAACGTAGTTTCAATGGACGCGGCGATACCCAACAACCCCATTTCATTCAAGCTTGAGATGTTTTGTTCTTTAAAGATGGTTTTGAAGATCACAATCTTTCGATACTTAACGTTATGTTCGAGTGAAGCTCGCCTACAGCAGCACCAGCGCTGAGTGCAGTTATCTAGTTGAGTCGAGAGCCACCTTGTTCACGTCCCCTTCTCTTGCTGAATGATCAAGAGGCTAACCAACTAGTGAAGATGGAATATAAATTGAAAATCAAATTCGTTAACTTCTCTTTGATGCTTCCTTTGAACTTTTTGCGATGCCTCTGTATCCGGCCATAATTATGGTGGTTACTCTTTCTACTGGAGTGTGTACGGATTATACTGCCATCGACTTGCACATTTTAAATGTTATGTTTATAGTGAGACAATATTAGTTCCCCATATAATCTTATAAGATTATAATGCACTATTATATGAATCAGGAATGTATCATAACAAATTGTGTGCTATGCAGCCACTCAATTGCAAACGATTGTTTAAATCACAATGAAAAATAATTCTGACGTGTTGAATTGTTTTGAAATATGAAATACAATACAAGTTGATCATAGTGTAAATGAAGTGATCGTGATTTTACTTTACATAAAAAATTTAAACTTCGTCAATCGTCAGTTCTTTATCCGCCAGACTTAGGCATTGACAGAAAATTATTTTTGATGGTACATTCGGAACCCACTTCAGCATTTTATAGATAAACTAGTTAGAGTGACAAAACACTGCAAATATGTACTAGCACTTAAGACAAACGATAAAATACCACAATACAGGAATGTAGTAACATATTGTTTGACATGCAGTAAATTAATACCTCATAACATCAAATTTACGTGTTAGCTAAAAGTCATAAATAGAATTATTGCAAGGGATTTAATTAAGAACAACCGCCTAATTATTGTGGATATGGCCAACACAAGCAAAGAAAACAACTAAAGCTTTATTTGGTTCCATATTAAACAAAATATGGTTAAGGATCCACAGCCCAGGTATTATGGATGAAAAGTATTATTCCCGGATGTAACCCGGACAAAATTCGGAACAAGCTGAAAGTCTACACACATGCTCAGTTAACTGTTCTGAACAATTCCTGGAAAGTCCCCTACGTGCGTCTTGAGTTATGGTGGCAAAAGGGCGTAAGTGACAAATATAGGGGTTGTAATTTTCAATGCTAGTGCCGTTATGAGCTAATATTTTTGGTTATTGTATCTTTATTAGCAAAACATAATTGATTTTTTCTAATTTTAGGAAAATTAATATTGGCAAAAGAGCGTAAATGACAAATATCGAGGTTTTAATTATCAATTTAAGTGCCGTTATGAGTTAATATTTTGTTATTTCTTTATATTCATTGGCAAAAAATAATTGTTTTTTTCTTCATTCAGGAAAATTAATATTCATGCAAATTAAACATTAAGGGGATACAACAGTGAAAGTAACAAGACAAAAAAAACAAAAAATTTAAGAACGATTTTATATTTCTTTAGATACCTTGAAGAATTTGTGTTAAGTAGAAATAGCACACTTCCCATGCATTAATGGTTTAAGAATTTACCAAGCATAAAGGAGTTTCAGGGTTGAAATGATGACAAGTTTAAACTATGATGAGAGTACAAATATCAACACATTCTATCCACTACTATGGCCGTTAATAAAAACGTCTTGTAGCTAATAATGTCTTTCTCTGTTTGTTTCAGGTGAGTAATAGGCTGTTTGTATCAAGGCTGTCTATATCCAAGGACTTGGGTGAGCTTGCTCCAATTTTGACATAGATAATTCATTAAAGATTGCTTTTAGGCAGAATATTATGTCCAATTTCGAGAAGATAATTAATCATAGATCTCCACCTAGAGCTCCAGATTTATGTGGGCTAAAATTGATTAAAATGATCACAAAATAAATCAAAATACGTCATCGCCCAGACAATTTTGTGTTCATTATTATCAATGTTAGTTTTTTCAAGTAAATGTTTACGTTTTTCAAATGCCCTTATTTCTATGTTGTTGCACTAACTCACATTTCAAAATAAATAATAACATATGAAAAGTTGAAATATTTATTGAGACAAAGAAACATTAATAAAAAAGAGCTCTAAATTCTGTAGCGGGGACATATTTTGGATTACTTTTTGACAATTTAAAAGCCATTTCATTTTACAGAAATCGGGAGTTTAGCAGGGTAGATGTTACGAGGAATAATTGATCATTTTTTTAATCATATTTTAATATAATATTAAAACCGAGTCGAATTCACGTTTTCAGTTATATCTTGATAAGACTATTCAATATTGAAAACGTGATAAATTAACGTAATGTGGTTTTGTAAGAAGTTAAACTATATTCAGATAGTTTCAAAATATTATAATCGTTTCAAAAACAATTGTAATGATTCAAATATTTGAAACATTTGAATCCAGTTGTTTAGTTCGTACAAAACCACGTCGTGCTAATATATCACCTTATAAAATTGTGTAGTTAGTGTAACCAAGATACTACTTAAAGTATAACATACATTAATTTGGTAGGATTTTAATGTTAAGACTACACTTTGCCAGATGTGACAGTTGTGTGATCTGTGAATGTAACAAACCCGTAATGGCATTGTTTCATCGCCATGGATCTGAACAGTAGTTAGTAGAACATGAGCAGGTCCCACCAAAGCACCCGGACCTACTCAAACTAAGCGGGGGTTTAACATTCAGGCAACGACATTCTCAACGCACATTACGGATTTACTCTGTAACAACCGAGAACTTTTTGCGTTTATTTAGATTTAAAAACAATGAAAAACTCGGTGAGTGGAAGATGAGTTATTTTTTTGATGGTGATTTGTTAAAACAAACGCAGAAAGAATTTTTTTTATTTGAATGACGAGTGTCCGATGATAGAGGTGCATATTACAGTTTCGGTAGCAGAGGAAGCTCTTCTTTGGGCGTGATTGTCTCATCGTTGTTAAAACTCAAGCTGTAAATTGAATCATGCAATATATTTTTTTTTATTTAACCGAGAAAATCCCCGATCTCAGTTTATGTAATTGTAATAAACTAACTGGGATAACAAAGTAGTTTTGAAATATTATCAATGCCATATTAATTAATTAATTAATTAGTTAACGAACTAAAGAATAACAAGCAGAACGGAAGATAAATAAACTGTGGTTCTTAAGATTGAAGTAAAGTAGACGAAGGTGATGAGGAATGTGTTGGGCTACCCACAACCAGTCAAAATATCTAACGCTGAGAATTCTAGTGACGTCATCACAAACAATTGCCAGTACTTTCTTTGTAATTCCGTGAGAGCTCTGAGATAGTATCCACGCTCAACACAACTTGGCTTGCATTGTCCCAGTTCTTTTATTATTATTGTGAGCACATGTATTTGCAGTCTTGGTGATACAACGAGCAAAGAAGAAGTTGCCCTCTGGTCATACCTCAGTCTTGTCATCTCCACATTCTCATGGAATATTTAGACACAAAAGCGCTGTCTGCAGTTCTGTCAAACGCACGATAGGGGCGTTGCGTTGCCGACTGTCCAAATGTCTGCGGCGGAGACTTCGATAAGCTTATATATTAGTATGTTAGGCCTGTTATTATGAATCTCGGATAAATATTTATTAGGCTCCTAACTTGTTTTCACCGTCGCAACCAGACTTCCCATGGTTGTTGTCATGGTGAAAACAAGTAATTATAGTAGCATTCTAAATATGTATATACATTCTATTTTGTGAGGAGGGGCGGGGGGGGGGGGGGGGGGGGGCGGGAGGTTAACTTCCATTCAATCTAGATTCTAGATAATATTATTGTATTAATTATTGTGGATTTACTTGCTGATTGGAAATATGAAAACAAATTAATGTATTTCTAACAAATTTGTAATAACAACTTCTGTTATCAATAGTTTATAAAAATTATGAATTAAGGAAGATATATAAAATTGAATGAACCAAATTACTTGATATTTGGGCAGCTGATCATAACACATGGCATAATCTTGTACTAACATGGCATTACGAATTTCCATCCAGTGTTGTGATCGTGCAAATGTTCACATATTGCGCATGGTGGCCATACTGGAGGCCACAATGGCATGTGATTGGTAGTTCATTGTTGCAATGTTTCAGCTGGCATTTGGTTGAAGTTCAACTGTTCTCTAACTGTGGTTTGCTATTATTATTACTGAAAAGCAACATAAATAAACTCTCTTATTTCAGCCACTCTTTTTGTTGGTTACAATGGCACACATCAACATTTCCGTAAACTTTATTGGGGGATATACGTGTTCAAACTCTCATATTTCCCCGTAAACAATATTATTCGTTTTCTATTGACAGCTAAATGAAACTTGAAATAGTACTATAGGTGGCCTCCAATATGGCCGATGTGACGTCACGTGAATACTCCCTATTGTTTGTTTATGACCAATTTTTAGTGTCATACTCTTAAGCTGGCAGTAGTTCTCTGAATTGAATTAATAAATTGAATTATTCACTTAGGTTGAGAGAACGAATGTTATTTCTCGCTATCTAGCAAACTTTCCACGTAGCTTACATGTGTGAAATAAGCGCCTTATTAAATCGCGTGGTTAGTCGTAATTCAGGTAGAATTTTCCTAATTGCAGCACATTTCCTCCCCTACCACAGACCACCTGGTCTCACACGCTTCGGCTTACTCTGATACAATTACAGAAAGCTCATCGCCGCAGTCCCCACTTATGTGTGCAAATAACGTTGGAATTAATCGAACAGTTTCGTAGCCCGACGTTTCTGTGAAGAGTATACCACTCATGGAGGCGTTATCTGACGCATTGAGCGGAGAGCAGGACGGAAGACGCTGCCCTGGCAATACCAGAGCGAATTGAGAGAAATTTGCTTTTAGTGTTTGGAATTGGAATTAAAGACGAGATGAAGACGCATAATAGGCTTACGCATCACATTTTCTCTAAACGATTCAACAATCCGTCTTAATTACGATCTTCTCACAATACAGAATCCTTCGTTCAGTATAATTGACGTATCACCCATCCCTAAACGATGCTAAATTCAGCTCATGTATACACACGAATTTACTTCAACATTTAATTTAATTGGAAATTGAACAAAAACATAAACATACAGTAAGTGTTCACGATATCTGTCGTGTAATCTAATAGTCTTCTGTTTTCATCATTGCTTTACAAATTGATAAATATGATTTGTCAGTGTCTTTGAGCAGCACAAACACTGATTTTCCTGTCGCCCCTAACCGTTACAATACGCTTAAAACATAACACGTTTTAGATTGTTACTTAATAATAACAATAAATAAATACAATAATAACATCAATAATGTAAGTAGGGTGGATACTCGCCCCTTACTCCTGTACGGCTAGTTAGTAGGTATAGCAAAACACACAAAGGGATAGTTTTTCTTAGGATAAGGGCGCGAACATCCAGCATATTGTTTTGGTTAGACGCACTTTGAGTCTTGATCATCCATTCACCACCCTTTGTGAAAATCGTCGTCGGTTATATGTTATTAAAATGCAATGTGTGCTAGGCATATTTTAAAGAATACAAGTCTACTCATAAAACACTGTATGAAAACTTAGTGTTTGCAAACTTAGTGAAACACTGTATGCAAACTTGGTGTTTGATGGGAAATATCCAATTGAACGCCCCACATCTGTCAAGCAGATTTAAACACTAGGTATATAACTCTAAAATGTATAATACACATTTAATGAGGAATGTAACTACTAAATATATATATCAATAAAAGCATATAAAAAAAAACACTCAACAACACGAAGCATAAAATAATATTGCGACCTAAGTCAACTTGTAGCTGTAAATATATGTAATGTATATATAACCTTCAATGGTATTCACAAGGTTTACAAGATACACATTCCAAAAAATAAATCAACTATATGAAAGTAACTGAGAATAGAGTTAGTGGAATTAAAAGTGGAAACTGGATAGAGGCGATTCAAGTGGTTGCCCCCATGTGAGGAATAATATACTGGATTCCAGGAAGACATTCGAGGTATCTCACGGGACGAAGAGGAAAAAGGAGCAACCAAATTGGATTAGCTTTATTAGCAAAGTAGAGATAGAAAGGCGGGATAATTAGGATAAAGTGAAGGCTGTAAGAGTCAAAGGAAGTTGTTGAGCGTGGTGGAGATGAAAGAGAAAGATAGATAGAAAGAAGAGAAAGATAACGAGGAAGTAGTGCCTGGCGTTGCTTGCTGATGACTGCAACTATAGACTGCTTCGTGCACAAATAGTGGTCAATAACTACTATAGGCCAATCAAAATAGACTAGATGCAATCTGGTGGCAATCAAATAAACTTCTATGAGGAGGAGATTACTCATCGATGATTTGTTGAAACTATCAATGGCGCAGATTAGGAGGTAGCTCAGCAGCAATATCTATTGTTAGTTTGAGGCTTCTATAGACCCTTTGGAATCGAGCTGTAAGAATAGTTATGTCTTTAACATAACGCAGTTTCAAGTATACTAATGATGAAACTGAAGTAAACTGTATTATGGGCATTGGGCTGCGTCGACTACAACAATGTATTATTCTATTTCACTGACCAAGGTCCGTAAATCCCCTGGCGGGGTCTCGTACCGAGTCTCCGCCAGGGGATCGACGGACTTTGACACTGACATGTCGAAATTCCCGGGAGCCCATGTTATATTAAAATACATAACAAGACAAGTAAATGATTAACATAACAACAACCATAACAAACATAACAAACATAAACAACATTTTGAGCTAAAAATACCATTATCGACTTTATAAAATATACACTGCCATTTTCCCCCTAATAATCGTTAAAGCTTTGGAACAAGACTCGTAACTTTTCACGAAATAAAATGTCACTCTTCCAACTGATACAAGCCCATAACTAAGCCATATATTATTTACTTCGTGAACTCTTAGGCAGTAAACAAAACTCTTTAATATTTTCTACAGCATGACTTGCTCAAAAGTTTTACGACTTTCAACGAAGGTCTGTGTGAGGTTGTCATCACGTTTATTAATACAGCTTGGCATAACTATTTCAAAGGAAATCGTGTACTCACTGATGCTACCGGCGGAAGTCAGACGCGAGTGACGCAAATTCAGATGACAGTAAAGAAACTTACCATTCGACCGAGACTTTGGTGCAATTATGCTTCACGTTTTGTTTACATAAGAAGCTCATGCTCCTCATTCAATACAATTTGTTCTGTGGAAATTTAATGAGGGATACAACTAAATCTAATGCGCACGCCACGTGTAACTTCTCAAACTTTTAAAAACAGATGATGGACATGTCACTTTTTGTCTTAAACGAAAATAAGATAATTTTCTCCGCACACTGGCTAGGAGTGACCGTAGGCTTATATCTCAGCTCTTTCTGCAGTATCCTGAAATCTAGAGTAGATAAATATAATTCCATCACGCATCATGAAGTTATGTATATAAGATATCTGCGATAACGTTTCAAGGCATTACTTACCCATGTTACGTTGGTGGAGAGGTGGTTTATATTAATGCCTTCCAAAATAGAAGTTAAATAATTCATATGAAACCTATTTTCATTTCTTTAACGGTATATTATGGCAACGAAAGGCCCAAAGGGGATACCGCAAGGTTGTTTTTATGTTGTGGAAGAAAACGTTAAGGTAAAAGTTTAGCTCGAATATAATGTAATATAATAATATTGAAACTACGCAAAATTACCGTTATTAGGTACATGACACTCAAAAATGAGAATATAGATACGTGAGGTTTAGTTATAATCAAAGACTACGATAAACGATGAACAGGAATGCTCTTTTTTTAAATTATGCTTTCAAAGTAATTACACAGATAACGTTATGTGTAATATATTAATAATACTATTATAATAAATTATCCAGAGCATTAGTTCTGATTCTGTGTCTGTAAAATCCATGTCTATAGATACGAGGCATTCAATCAATTGTGGAATGTCCAATTCAAAATCAGTTCCTGTACCCAAGGAAGAGGAAAATACAAGCATTACAGATGTATTTATTTTATTTATTGACCTTTCATACACTCTACATCGTTGAGTGGTTCCTGGTATCGAGTCTCCTGGGGCTGATTGAGAACACAGCCAGTAAACTCGCTAAATACAAAATTAAATTCACTATCTAAAACAAACAACAACGTTCGTGTGAGCGAATTCCATTAGTTGATGTTGTCATCAGCTGATTACTTCACAAAATACATAGTTAACACGTGTTTATGCTGCAATGTTGAAAAACAAGTTTTGGCATACACGAATACAAAAATGTGGTGTATGTGGGGACCCTGGACTTTTAATTGGATCAGCGATTTATCCCGTACGTGTTTGCGACTTGTAGGTATTGTATGCAACTTGCAAGCAGTTATTTATAAACGTTAAGTTATAATATTATATCGTGACGAATCACATTTGAGTTGAGTCACAAACAATACATTAACTTTGACGTTAGAAAGGGTCTAGAATGTCCACATGTCAGTACCGCGCAAAACTGATTAAGTACGAGTGTTTCCATCAAACTCGGTAGTATGAAGATAAGTTCAATGTAAAGCAACGTTTCGAAAGTGTAAGAAAACAAGTGTTGATATAGTCTTACAGGATGATTCAGGGCGTTCATAAAGTGAAAAGCCGGCGCAGTTGGCCGAGGTCGATTAGGCGTTGGTCTAGTAAACCTGGTCTCTGCGTTCCAGGTTCGAATCCTGGCTTGGACATGGATGTCATGTGGTGTTTTTTCATCCTCATTATCACAAACTCATTGTCTCGATTAGCCTCGTTGCAAAAATATGGGACGTAAAACCCCAAATAGCATCATCATCATCATAAAGTGATAATCATGTATTTTTATATTTTGATCTAGCCATAAATTTTATGACATCAACTTTTTCCAGACTGTTACTAACGGAATTGCCGAGTGCGCGATGCAAAGAGAAATGTGTGAAACTTTTAAAGGCTTTAAATAAAATTCTTACGGCTAAGTTTTGGTGCGTAAGTTTTTTGAATTTGGAGAGGTGACCGGAAACCCAAAGTGCAAAGTGAGAAACCGCATTTTAGTATTTATTACCCCTGACTGTTTCGTGTAAGTTCAAAATTAATAGTTTTCTCGTACTCGGTTATTTCCTGCAAAATATCAGTAGTTTTATTTAAATCTCACAAATTCCTTTAACGTCTGGCTAATAATTCCTGTCCCTTCTCAGTGTCTCGGTGATATATAAGACGTCTCCATCTGTGCTTGGATCGAGCCAGCATAGTACTGTTCCGATAGTGGTGAAGTTGAAATAAATGAGTTCGAGAAAGAAAATTTAAATTCTTTTATAAATTTAAATTCAATTTTAAGATAGTTCATAACTTTAAAACCATAATAGCTACAACTAGGAAAACGCTCTGTTTGACGCGTTGATAAGCGAGCGCGTCAATATCTACGAACTTTCTGGCGAAAAGTTTTCAATGCTAATACGAACAACAATTAACAACAATTCAAGAATGCGCATTGCAAAAATAGTTCTTATTTCCATGGCTATTATACTTTCCGACATTGTTGTATGCAGTGCAATGTGCGTTGCTAAGAATTTTCTTTGTCATGTTTTCGCCGCGGTCCGCCACCGTTACTAACTGTTATTGACAGCATTTGAAATGTAATTTCTGCCTCTAATACGTATCAAATCGTGTTTAAATTAGTATATTCGTGACCGGACAAAACTTTACTATAAGATAGCCACCTCACATTTTGCAGTTACTGAGTTTTAGAAAAATATTTCCGAGTAACTTTCTTGTAACTTTGCCAATACTAATCAAATCATCATTAAATAACATATTCGTGACCGGAAAAATCTGTAGAAAAATCTGGCTATCTCACATTTTGCCGCCATTTTGTTTTAGAAAAATATTTTGCAGTAACTATTGTGTAACTTTGTAACTTTTCGAACGATTTTGCCTCAAAACTATACACCTTCAATCCACATCGAGGCTTGTGGATGGTCCAAATTTCAAGTTAATCGAACTTTCCGTTCGATCGCTATCGACGGACATAAAAAAAAAAAAAAAAAAAAAAAAAAAACAGAACGAAGTGCCATAAGAGTCAAGTGGAAACGCTCGCTTCGCTCGCTTAACAAGTAAATATGCTATTCCAAACCGTTGGATGAGAGCAATTTTGTGAATAACTAGGAAAACGCTCTGTTTGACGCGTTGATAAGCGAGCGCGTCAATATCTACGAACTTTCTGGCGAAGAGATTTCAATGCTAATACAAACAACAATTAACAACAATTCAAGAATGCGCATTGCAAAAATGTTTCTAATTTCCATAGCTATTATACTTCCCGACATTGTTGGATGCAGTGCAATGTGCGTTGCTAAGAATTTTCGCTGTCATGTTTTCGCCGCGGTCCGCCACCGTTACCAACAGTTATTGACAGCAATAGAAATATAATTTCTGCCTCTAATATGTATCAAATCGCGTTTACATTAGTATATTCGTTACCGAACAAAAATTTACTATAAGATAGCCACCTCACAGTTTGCTGTTACTGTGTTTCAGAAATATATTTTCGAGAAACTTTTGTGTAACGTTGCCAATATTTATCAGATCGCCATAACATGAACATATTCGTGACCGGAAAATCTGTAACAAAATCTGGCTATCTCACATTTTGCCGCCATTTTGTTTCAGAAAAATATTTTGCAGTAACTATGGTGTAACTTTGTAACTTTTCGAACGATTTTGCCTCAAAACTATACACCTTCAATCCACATCGAGGCTTGTGGATGGTCCAAATTTCAAGTTGATCGGACTTTCCGTTCGACCGCTATCGACGGACATAAAAACAAACAAAAAACAAACAAAAAAACAAACAAACAAAAAAAAAAAACAGAACGAAGTGCCATAAGAGTCAAGTGGAAACGCTCGCTTCGCTCGCTTAAAAAAACATTCTTGCACTAACGGCGAATTTCAAATTACGTACATCAAAAACGCAGCAGTTATGGCGGTTAGGAATTTACACTTACCCAAATTGCGTGAATTTTTCAAAGGTTTCCCATCTTTCGCCTCAGACAATACATTTTCTTCCGAAGAAACATGTGAATGACCTACAAAATGCCTTTTCATCTGAGGCCACATCCCGGACCGTTGTATTTATTCCTTATTATTATTTCAAAAGCACATCTGACTCTACATACCGATTGTCTTCTTAGAATGTAAAAAGATGCTTAATTTCTGTGGTTATCTGTTTGACAAACAACACAACATTGCAATGTTGCAAGGAAGCGTCGATACGCCTTCGACTGTCGGAGACATTTCGTCGTATGAAACTGATTTCGGTAGTATATGATCATTTCAGTCGTTTTATCCATAAAACTAATGCAAAACTATCTTTTTAAGGTTTCAAAATCCTCATTACATTTCACTCTAAACTTTTGTGTTCAGATAATGAGCTCGCAAATGTAATGTTATGTTATCCATTGTGGCAGCCATCCCTGGTTCTTCGTGCATTTGGGACCTCGGTTTAAGTCTTATGGAGTTGTCGCTTATAATACTGATCTTTTTTCTTTATCCTTCGTACTCATTCACCGACAACTGTGGGACCTGATAGCCACACATTATTCAATGAGATACATTCTATCTGCACATATGTTCCAACCTATAGGGCACTAGCAACACCAAAAGACAACAATGAAACAAATGAATTGAATCGATGGACAAACAACAAGCTGTCAAAAAATAATTTCGTCAGATTCTGGAAAACAAAACAAAAAACAAACAAATACACATACAAAACTTTCACTTAGTCGTTGTCTATCATAAAAAGTTTTAAATGGCGAGCAGTTACTATTGCTACACTTGTTTTTATTTCTATGGTTGCAATTTTATTATTTTGACAGCTGATGGTTGTCCATCAGTTTAATTCATTTGTTTCATTGTTGTCTTTTGGTGTTGCTAGTGCCCTATACCAGTCTTAAATCTCTCCGAGTGCGCGTAGCAAAGCCCTGTTCAACAATTATTGGCGCGTGTGATAGGATCCAGGAGTACTTTAGTATGTTGTAAATGTACCCACTGTAAAGAGTTTTTCGAACCGTGGAACATCTAGACCAGACAAATAACAAGCAAATCTCATTACGTTGTCCAAAAGCCAATGAAATGTTCTACAAAGCAGTTTAAACAGTACGTTTTCGGATGCTCTGGTTTAATCATCATATACCTTTTGCCTTATTTTGGCTAAAGTTTTGTCGTCCACTTATTTGAAATAATCTGTCATGACATCGCTTTTTCGATCTTGTGTCATCTTTGGAAAGAAAATTAGTTATTCGATGATCATGATTGTGTTTTAAGAACCCACTTTACTACTAGATTGTGTAGTGTAAGCTCTTGAATCACCTTGTACAACAGGCAGAGTTACCCTAGATGTATAATAAAAATAATATAATAATAATAATAATAATAATAATAATAATAATAATAATAATAATAATAATAATAATAATAATAATAATAATAATAATAATAAAAATAATAATAATAATAATAATAATATTCATAACAATAATAATAATATTAATAATAATAATTGTCTGAATTTATCAAGCAAAATGGCGAATAATAAGCCATCCATGTGTGGAAGTGTGTGCACGTGTAAGAAGGTTCAATTATTATTTAATAAGGCTCTCCTAGGCCTGTGTTGAGCACAGTGTACCACTTCACGAAACTTCAAGTTGATACACCTCATGCAGTTTGTCTGAATTTTGGTCATAGCAATCTAGATGCTGTATATTTTGTAATAAAAAACAAAGCGTCTACGGTCGGGTTGGCGCTAAGCTATACTGCCGCTTGCTTAACTTGTCTCAAAAGTAATCAACCTACCCAGTTCGTGTTGACTGTTGTTTATTGTGTGTGGCGTTACCTTTTTAGTGAAATGCAAGGTGAGACGACACCAGCTTTTCGTGCATTAGTGAGTTTACGATGGAAATTATTTGAACTTGTCTTGGTTCAATTTCGGAAGTTATTGAAGTAATATTCAATTTTGAAAATCGATAATATATCACCTGTAACTCACTGTATGTATTATTGTTATTTAATATTAACATTGTATTTACTTTTATTTATTAAAATATGTTCCCAATGAAAAAAGTAAATACACTGGAATTGCTATATTCATAGGTTGCACGTACGTCACATCTTTGCGCGTGGCGGCCACATTTGTGATCAAACTTTGACGTTGCCATGGAGAAACAATTGAAGGCTGTTGTGGTAGAACACATAAATTCTTAGTTCTTTAAAATCCAGCCTGTTTTTGAAATAATATACGTACGTGTGATAATTTTTTCTTTTTGTAATACTTATTACTTTTTAAATTCTAAATTAGGCTAATTAATTAAATTTGAATAGTATTTTCCAATAATCTAGGATTGGTCCTCCGCAATTGTGTCGCAATCATGGCCGCTGTGACGTCACGTGGGAACTATGAATATAGTTAGCTGTTACGTAATTTTTGTCAGAGAACAAAAAACAAATACACACAATGGGATCTGAACCTTGGTTTCTATCTAGAGGGCGTTTTATTGCAGGAATGATGAAGCGATGAAAGGACTTATATTATAAATAATTATTATTATTATTAGGAAAAAAAAATACTCTGGGACGGTATTGCGTAGTATGGCCGATGAACGCGGTATTCTTAACCGCTGGCTTTCACATCATGCAGCACAATTTTAAGAGAGTTTTCATCCATCAACCATTCCTTACAGTAATTAAAAGTTCAGGTTTGAGTCTTTATTTGAAAGACTCGACCATCGGATTAAGTAATTAAATAATATGCCAAAATCACAAATCCAATTACAAAAATATTCTCAAATCATCTGATTTAAGGAAACTGTAAACGAAAATAGTTTTTGCGAAAGCAAGAGTTTACACTGTATAAAAATTAAAAAACATTCTCTCGTGGTAGTTGTGATCAGAGTTGAAAGGTAATCGCGCAATCAAAACGGGTATATGTGGTAATATGCCGATGTGATGCTATAGTAAATCCAAATATGTGAAGCCAACTTTCTTATAGGAAACATTTTAACGATGCTATAAAAATTAAACAAATTTTATTCACGTTCATGAAGTATCTCTGTATGCGCTGCTGTGGGTTGTAAACTATAGCACTCTCTGCGCTGTTGTCGGTTATAAACTAG
This sequence comes from Isoperla grammatica, assembly GCA_945910005.1. Classification (NCBI taxonomy): domain Eukaryota; kingdom Metazoa; phylum Arthropoda; class Insecta; order Plecoptera; family Perlodidae; genus Isoperla; species Isoperla grammatica. The sequence continues at coordinate 62,498,470 of OX246738.1, forward strand.
AGCATTGTCTGTGCTGTCTGTCTGTGCTGTTGTCGGTTGTAAACTATAGCACTGTCTGTGTTGTTGTCAGTTGTAAACTAGAGCACTGTCTGTGCTGTTGTCGGTTGTAAACAAGAGCACTGTCTGTGCTGTTGTCGGTTGTAAACTAGAGCTCTGCCTGTGCTGTTGTCGGTTGTAAACTAGAGCACTGTCTGCGCTGTTGTCGGCTGTAAACTAAAGCACTGTCTGTGCTGTCTGTTTGTGCTGTTGTCGGTTATAAACTAGAGCACTGTCTGTGTTGTCTGTTTGTGCTGTTGTCGGTTGTAAACAAGAGCTCTGTCTGTGTTGACGTCTGTTGTAAATTATAGCACTGTCTGTGCTGTTGTCGGTTGTAAACTAGAGCACTGTCTGTGCTGTTGTCGGTTGTAAACTAGAGCACTGTCTGTGTTGTTGTCTGTTGTAAATTATAGCACTGTCTGTGCTGTTGTCGGTTGTAAACTAGAGCACTGTCTGTGCTGTTGTCGGCTGTAAACTAAAGCACTGTCTGTGTTGTTGTCTGTTGTAAATTATAGCACTGTCTGTGCTGTTGTCGGTTGTAAACTAGACCACTGTCTGTGCTGTTGTCGGTTGTAAACAAGAGCTCTGTCTGTGCTGTTGTCGGTTGTAAACAAGAGCTCTGTCTGTGCTGTTGTTGGTTGTAAATTAGAGCAATGTCTGTGCTGTTGTCGGTTGTAAACTAGAGCACTGTCTGCGCTGTTGTCGGCTGTAAACTAGAGCACTGTCTGTGCTGTTGTCGGCTGTTAACTAGAGCACTGTCTGTGCTGTTGTCGGCTGTAAACTAGAGCACTGTCTGTGCTGTTGTCGGTTGTAAACTAGAGCACTGTCTGTGCTGTTGTCGGTTGTAAACTAGAGCACTGTCTGTGCTGTTGTCGGCTGTAAACTAGAGCACTGTCTGTGCTGTTGTCGGCTGTTAACTAGAGCACTGTCTGTGCTGTGGTCGGCTGTAAACTAGAGCACTGTCTGTGCTGTTGTCGGTTGTAAACTAGAGCACTGTCTGTGTTGTTGTCGGTTGTAAACTAGAGCACTGTCTGTGTTGTTGTCTGTTGTAAACTAGAGCACTGTCTGCGCTGTTGTCGGTTGTAAACTAGAGCACTGTCTGTGCTGTTGTCGGCTGTAAACTAGAGCACTGTCTGCGCTGTTGTCGGCTGTAAACTAGAGCACTGTCTGCGCTGTTGTCGGCTGTAAACAAGAGCACTGTCTGTGCTGTTGTCGGTTGTAAACTAGAGCACTGTCTGCGCTGTTGTCGGTTGTAAACTAGAGCACTGTCTGTGCTGTTGTCGGCTGTAAACTAGAGCACTGTCTGCGCTGTTGTCGGTTGTAAACTAAAGCACTGTCTGTGCTGTTGTCGGTTGTAAACTAGAGCACTGTCTGTGCTGTTGTCGGCTGTTAACTAGAGCACTGTCTGTGCTGTTGTCGGCTGTAAACTAGAGCACTGTCTGTGCTGTTGTCGGCTGTAAACTAGAGCACTGTCTGCGCTGTTGTCGGTTGTAAACTAGAGCACTGTCTGCGCTGTTGTCGGCTGTAAACTAGAGCACTGTCTGCGCTGTTGTCGGCTGTAAACTAGAGCACTGTCTGTGCTGTTGTCGGTTGTAAACTAGAGCACTGTCTGTGCTGTTGTCGGTTGTAAACTAGAGCACTGTCTGTGTTGTTGTCGGTTGTAAACTAGAGCACTGTCTATGCTGTTGTCGGCTGTAAACTAGAGCACTGTCTGGGTTGTTGTCGGTAATAAACTAGATCACTGTCTAGTTTGTTGTCTGTTGTAAACTATAGCACTGTCTGTATTGTTGTCTGTTGTAAACTAGAGCACTGTCTGCGCTGTTGTCGGTTGTAAACTATAGCACTGTCTGGGTTGTTGTCGGTAATAAACTAGATCACTGTCTAGTTTGTTGTCGGCTGTAAACTAGAGCACTGTCTGTGCTGTTGTCGGCTGTAAACTAGAGCACTGTCTGTGTTGTTGTCTGTTGTAAACTAGAGCACTGTCTGCGCTGTTGTCGGTTGTAAACTAGAGCACTGTCTGTGTTATGGCCGGTTGTAAACTAGAGCACTGTCTGTGCTGTTGTCGGTTGTAAACTAGAGCACTGTCTGCGCTGTTGTCGGCTGTAAACTAGAGCACTGTCTGTGCTGTTGTCGGTTTTAAACTAGAGCACTGTCTGTGCTGTTGTCGGTTGTAAACTAGAGCACTGTCTGTGTTGTTGTCTGTTGTAAACTATAGCACTGTCTGTGCTGTTGTCGGTTGTAAACTAGAGCACTGTCTGTGCTGTTGTCGGCTGTAAACTAGAGCACTGTCTGTGTTGTTGTCGGTTGTAAACTAGAGCACTGTCTGTGCTGTTGTCGGTTGTAAACTAGAGCACTGTCTGTGTTGTTGTCGGCTGTAAACTAGAGCACTGTCTGTGTTGTTGTCGGTTGTAAACTAGAGCACTGTCTGTGTTGTTGTCTGTTGTAAACTAGAGCACTGTCTGTATTGTTGTTTGTTGTAAACTATAGCACTGTCTGGGTTGTTGTCGGTAATAAACTAGATCACTGTCTAGTTTGTTGTCTGTTGTAAACTATAGCACTGTCTGTATTGTTGTCTGTTGTAAACTAGAGCACTGTCTGCTCTGTTGCCGGTTGTAAACTATAGCACTGTCTGGGTTGTTGTCGGTAATAAACTAGATCACTGTCTAGTTTGTTGTCTGTTGTAAACTATAGCACTGTCTGTATTGTTGTCTGTTGTAAACTAGAGCACTGTCTGCGCTGTTGTCGGTTGTAAACTAGAGCACTGTCTGTGTTGTTGTCGGTTGTAAACTAGAGCACTGTCTGCGCTGTTGTCGGCTGTAAACTAGAGCACTGTCTGTGCTGTTGTCGGTTGTAAACTAGAGCACTGTCTGTGCTGTTGTCGGTTGTAAACTAGAGCACTGTCTGTGTTGTTGTGGGTTGTAAACTAGAGCACTGTATGTGCTGTTGTTGGTTGTGAATTAGAGCAATGTCTGTGCTGTTGTGGGTTGTAAACTAGAGCACTGTCTGCGCTGTTGTCGGCTGTAAACTAGAGCACTGTCTGTGCTGTTGTCGGTTGTAAACTAGAGCACTGTCTGTGCTGTTGTCGGTTGTAAACTAGAGCACTGTCTGTGTTGTTGTCTGTTGTAAACTATAGCACTGTCTGTGCTGTTGTCGGTTGTAAACTAGAGCACTGTCTGTGCTGTTGTCGGCTGTAAACTAGAGCACTGTCTGTGTTGTTGTCGGTTGTAAACTAGAGCACTGTCTGTGCTGTTGTCGGTTGTAAACTAGAGCACTGTCTGTGTTGTTGTCGGTTGTAAACTAGAGCACTGTCTGCGCTGTTGTCTGTTGTAAACTAGAGCACTGTCTGTGCTGTTGTCGGTTGTAAACTAGAGCACTGTCTGTGCTGTTGTCGGTTTTAAACTATAGCACTGTCTGTGCTGTTGTCGGTTGTAAACTATAGCACTGTCTGTGCTGTTGTCGGTTGTAAACTATAGCACTGTCTGTGCTGTTGTCGGTTGTAAACTAGAGCACTGTCTGTGCTGTTGTCGGTTGTAAACTAGAGCACTGTCTGTGCTGTTGTCGGTTGTAAACTAGAGCACTGTTTGTGTTGTTGTCGGTTGTAAACTAGAGCACTGTCTGTGTTGTTGTCAGTTGTAAACTATAGCACTGTCTGTGCTGTTGTCGGTTGTAAACTAGAGCACTGTCTGTGTTGTTGTCAGTTGTAAACTATAGCACTGTCTGTGCTGTTGTCGGTTGTAAACTAGAGCACTGTCTGTGCTGTTGATGTCATCTTGATTTTCAGATCCAGTGATCTTTAGGAAGCTACAAATTACTTAGCTCGTTTTAACAGTGACAAGTTTGCAATGTTTCATTTTGCGTGGGCCGCATTGCAGAGGCTCCGTGGAACGTGGACGGATATATTATGCGGGGGAGTGGCGGGCGAAGAGAAGAGAACGGCAGAATACACTCTCTGACTTATTGCCACATCTCTCAATGCTAAACTGAACACAGATCGCAAAAACATTCTGTACCATTCCCCGTGCGTTATTTGAGGGCCCATAAAGAATGTGATTGTCATTGGCAGGATGTGTTTGATTTGGTAGGTGGGGTACGAGGTTCACATCAACTTCTTGTCTTCTCCTATTTGTTTAATAAATCACACATCCATCCTTTAAAAAGGAAATCTATTCAACTAATTTAACGAAAAAGCAGAAACGATTTTTATGAAAAGTTTCTTATACACTTGCCATAGTGCCAACACTGCCAATTGTTGGCTATATTTATCTTCTCGATTGTGTATCGACGAAAAATCGATCTGTTTTTCGATACACAGATTTATTTTAGGATACGTTAGACAGAAAAGCTTATGTCGTTTTATGTGGAACCTATTCTATAGAGGAATTATTTTTTAGCACCGCCCAGCATCGTTTTATAGACGAATGCATATATACCCTCAAAGGCCACCCGAATATCTCCAGAAACAATGTTTACAGAAGGCAACAAAGGGTTTATCAACATCACTTAATGTGTGTGCATAGAGTGGCTACCGTTACTTTCCATATTATTATGTTTATTTTATTATATTGACTCTCTGAAGCACGTGCGCATGCGCATATCACAGACACATTGAGGCACCCACTTATTGTTTTATGCAGAGAACCACCGCGATGTGACCAATTTCTAAATATAAGGGAAATTTGTGATAGCGTTGACGTTTTCCTTGCATTGTCACTTTAAATTGCTAATTAGGACCAAAGGAATAGTCAGGTGAAAAACTAATAAAATACCATTTGTGTATGTCCACCCTCAAAGATGGAAAACATGATTAAACGATACCATACTTTAAAAGCAGGCGGTTAAGAAAATAATGAAAACGCGAGTTTTTGGCTTGTTGCTACCAAGTTGCACCGAGCAACTTTTCTCGTGGTAATTACCATATAAAAAAAATGTTGCCTCGATATAGTAAAACCACCGCTAAAATAGGGCACTTATCAAAAATTGATCAGGAGTTTTAATGTGTATCGTTTCTCTACCGATAACATGCTTCTTAGTACGAACGTGTACTTCTACAAAATGCCCTGCAATTGATTTTCTTGTGACTTGATATGTACAAAAGTTGCAATCTGTTTTGAGCGGCACTGTCCGCAGTCGCCGAGTGTTGTGGCTGGATTCGTATTACACAATGAGTGCTCTGTCTATCGGGAATGCGCTAGCGAGCTCAGAACCGATACAGCTGTACTACGATTTAGAAGAAAAATGCAGCAGAGCCGGCGAAGGGAATCTAGTAAAATAGCTTAATGTTAACAATTTTTTTTCTTGCATTGAAGCAATCTATGTCAATTTTATTTTACACATAACTGAATTTCATGCACTTATGACTCATTGGTGATTTTTTAGTTTTTCACCTGACTAATCCTTTAACACTTTCCCAACTGTATCCCGTTTCCGTTATAGTAGTTCTTGCAATAGACCATTTTTGAAATTGATCTAGGACCCATTAGACTGAGTTCATCACGGTCCTTTTAATCTTCAATGGCAACAATGCACAACAATGTAAATGAACCTTGATATAACATTTGAAAACTATAGTTTTCATTGTTGTGCATTGTTGTAATTAAAAATTTAGAGGACAGTTCTTAACTCAGTCCAAGGATTCTAGATCAATTTTGAAAATGGTTCTCATGACTCAATTCTCTCAAGCAATCATCCAGTCAGTAATTTTGTACGCTTGTATACATTCACATCTTTAATTAATCACGTTATTATTTGCTGCAGTATGTTTCTGACCTTACTTTCAACATAATTACAATCTGATTATTCCAGCTCTTGCTGGTCTTGGCTAATAGCGGACTAGTATCGTGGTCATTTTCCACAATATCACACCATAAACACATTAACGTCAATTGTTTGGTTATATTATATATTATTATATTGCATTTTATTCTGTCTTTTTACACCGCTTCAATGGTTAGCAAGCCATACTAAAGCAGCTAGAAATGTTTAAGGCCTTTGGGTTTTAGTTTTATTGCAGATACTACTTCGTTTTGTGTTATTGGTATTATTGTTTTCTCCTTATTTATAATCAGTTATATTTCAAACATATGAAAACGGTACTATGACAAGAAGATAAAAGTGTATGAGGTCAAAGCTGTTACGAGTTGGTAGATAAATTTAACGTTATGCTGTTAAAAATAAGTAATGAATTTAAAAATGAATAAAAGGGTGATTCTCGCATTCCACAAAAAGCGTATCGGTGTGCGTGCAAGCTATCAAGTGTATTGTGGTTATGCAGTCAATGTCCACTATGGACTAGAGAAAATTCTGTTTCCTTTTTATACATGAATAGCTCATATTATACCATCACTGCCACCTACACATTTTGAAACATGGTATGCATTAATGTGATTACATTAACTTTTTAATCCAGACGGGGTATCTGAAGTCTGTTTTCTATCCTCTACCCCGTACACCTCAAAAGAGCGCATTTATTTTAATTTTGTTTCCAGTTAAATATTGCTTGGTGCACTCTCTGTGAGGGAGAGTTATGAGAGAGCTATGAGAGGGACTTCAAAGATACGGACGGATGACTTATAAGAAGAAAGCTTATTAATGAAATGCTAATTATTTTGGTATCGTAAAACGTTACTTGATCCGAACAAAGTCAACCTATGAATACCAGGACACTAATTTAATTATGACTTTACTTTAAAATTGTAGAGATGATGAAAAAAACACTTAAAAACATTAAGGGTCTAGAAATTGCAGTTTAAAAGCGATGTAATCAAGAACGTTATATGGCGATTTCACCTCCTTGATCAGAAAGGAGTACATATTCCAAGATGTGATTATTGTTTTTTTTTTTTTTTTTTTTTTAAATAGCATCCAGGTTTTTTGTCAGAGGTTGTACTACGCTTCTATTAGTAAAACTTGGTTGCGTATATGGTTTAATGCGGAAATATCAGTTTGCTTGATTAATAAAAATAATAATAATAATTATTATTTATTTGCAAATATATCATTACATTGTACATGATACAACATTGCTGGTGGGAAAAAATAGAGCAGAGCCCCTTACACTGAAGTGTTTTACCACCATTTTAAACCTAAATGTTATATCTAAACTTAGTACTAAGGAATGTGGATCCATATACATAATTCACATAAATGAATACATGAATGAATACATGAATGAAAAATGAAGAACACATGAATAAGCATGTGTGCGTGTGGGTGTGCGTGTGCGTGTGTAGTGGCCCTGTAGATAATGTGTGTTACCCTTTTCACGTTACTGCCTGGTTCTTTTGAGGTAACAATTCACTTTTTCTTAAGTGCATTAAATGATGAACATTGCTTGATATGGACGTCCAAAGAATTGTACAACGCTACAGCACGACAAAAGAAACTATTTTGGTACTTTGTAGTGCGTGCAAAAGGAGGGCACAGTATTACTCCTCTGCCATATCTGGCCGACCTATAACCCAATTGAATTATTCTTCTCAAGGGATCTACGTCTACAACATTTAAGAACATTTTTTTGAGAAATATAGTGTCAATCTCTTTTAAAGAATTTTCTAAGGTCAAGATATTGCAGAGTTCTAACCTTTCCTGCTTATTGCGATCTCGCCTGCTTGTAATAAACTTGGTTGCCCTGTTCTGTATCCCCTCTAGTTTGGCAAGGTTACTCTGTGTGGTAGGGTGCCATGCAGGACAATCATAAACAATACCAGGTCATATAAACTGTCATATATACTGATACCTAGTACCATCGTTGCCGTTTGAGGATAGCATTTGGATAAAATACTGACAAATTTGTTGAATATTCTTCAAAATGTTCATCACTGAGAAATATATATAAATAATAATAATAATAATAACATGTTTGAAACGATATCAATTCACATCACAAACCGTACACACACCGTCACTGTGACACACACAAATATGACAGTATAGTCATAACAAGTGACACACACAAATGTGACAGTATAGTCATAACAAGTGACACACACAAATGTGACAGTATAGTCATAACAAGTGACACACACAAATGTGACAGTATAGTCATAACAAGACACACACACCAATGTGACAGTATAGTCATAACAAGTGACACACGCAAATGTGACAGTATAGTCATAACATGTGACACACACCAATGTGACAGTAAAGTCATAACAAGTGACACACACAAATGTGACAGTATAGTCATAACAAGTGACACACACAAATGTGACAGTATAGTCATAACAAGTGACACACGCAAATGTGACAGTAAAGTCATAACATGTGACCCACACCAATGTGACAGTATAGTCATAACATGTGACACACACAAATGTGACAGTATAGTCATAACATGTGACACACACAAATGTGACAGTATAGTCATAACATGTGACACACACCAATGTGACAGTATAGTCATAACTAGTGACACACACAAATGTGACAGTATAGTCATAACATGTGACACACACAAATGTGACAGTATAGTCATAACAAGTGGCACACAAATTTGACAGCATACACATAACAAGTGACACACAAATATGACAGTATATTCATAACAAGTGACACACACAAATGTGACAGTATAGTCATAACAAGTGACACACGTAAATGTGACAGTATAGTCATAACAAGTGACACACACAAATGTGACAGTATAGTCATAACAAGTGACACACACAAATGTGACAGTATAGTCATAGCAAGTATCAAACTTAAACCTTACATTCTTGGTATTGTTAGGTATTTCAAGAAATAATTTCTCTAAGACTTTAAACACTAAATGCATGTGTTGAAGTCCTATAGACTACTTCCTTTTTGTGTTTCGATTACTCCTCGGACGCCAAGTTACCAGAAAGATATTTCTCGAAATCAACAAATCAACATAGTCTTCAGAGTATCTTATCTTAACGGCTTATCTTAATTTTCATACCCGATCCCTTTTTGTGTTTCACTAGTGAGTATTTTCATGCCTTTGTTTAGCTGGATGCAATAAACCATATCCAACTACAATATTAGTGTCGTATGGAAGTCGGTTCATTTCGTCCGAATGCTATTCCCATTACGCCATATCAAAACTTATTGGTCCCAGTTCATATAGTTTATACTTAACTCTACAATCCGCCTCCCTCCAACCCTCACAAATATATACTTCCTCTCTGGTATCTGCTACATAAACATGTCCCAGGGGCTCTGCAGATTAGGGCCATACTCTACAAAGCATTATACTCTGCAATTAGTTAGACGGATCTGTCCCCATAGAGTTTCGCTTTCAGATTCAACTCGTTCGATGCTAGTCTAACTATAACACCAGTTAGAGGTCATTTTCAATGAATAACTTATTGTTCAAATTAGGGCTAAACAAATTAGATAAACTAATTTTGGTATCAAGGGTGAATTTATTATTTAGTTGTGCGCCGTATTATACACGTTTGGGAATAATGTTGTATACAAAAGGTGAAATTAGTCGTTGTATAAACGCTAAGAAATAAATGGAATAAGCCAGTGTTGTGTTTTGATCTCTGTCTTTCAACTGTCAATGCACGAGGAATAGTGATTTTAAAACAAATTGAATTTGAGACGCTGACGAATAGTTGGTTAAAGGTTAATTTCATAGTGACATGTTTCAAACAATTCATTGTCTACTTTCTCTAACCTGTTCAAATTGAAATTTATTATTTAGTAATGCCCAGAAGCGTTCGAGACACTTAAGTTTGTATCAACATGAACCACTTCATTAGTAATTGCTAATTGCATTGTTACACCCATTGGCGGTGCAAGAACGACTCCTTTCATCCCGCATGAATGCAGAGTCTGTCTACTACCCTCATTATATCAACCAAATCAGCTTTATTAAAAATGGCATCTTGCTCATGTTCAAACACAGTGTATACTGTATTGTTACAGTGTATTGTTAAACTTAATGATAGCACGGTTATATGATCCGTTAGATTGACATAATGAAAGACAATGATATTTATTTATTCTGATGGTGAATGAGAGTGTAAATATTAGGGATGAGAATAGGTAATAATAATACTCTAGCAACTTAGTTTGCAGTTAACGAAAATAGAAAAGTCACTTAAGTATTTTAAATTTATAAAACTAATTTAAGTTGGCCTTGATGAGGTATTAAAACTAGAAACCATGGTTCTTATCAACGATGCATTGAGCTGCAGGTTCTGAATACGAGCTCTAATCAAGAAACACGTATATAAGAGTAACACGTCAGCAAATCATACATACCAAGTCATAAAATAAGAGACATGTAACCACTGCTGGGAATATGCGTCCTAATACCAACCAAGTTGCAAGTAAACATATAATGCTATTTTTTTTATTCCCGATTTAATCAAAACACCATTACTAAAAATATATTAATATTACAAAATTAAAATTGTTCTTTGAATGTTGATTAATGATAATGAACTACTTCTGTAAATGTTGAGTACAAGATGACCTTCAAAATGAATTCTCGATGTTTAGTTTCTCTGGAGTAACATGATATTTGTTGTGGTAACTCTAGTGTGACCAGTTAAACACATCACTCGGATGAACGCATACAGAAGAAGTCTTCTCTTGAACTCGGTTGGGTCGGGAGTGGCGTCTCCCGAATCAAACAAACCCACTGGACGTGTCACGTCATGCATGAAACAGACTCAAAACCCAAGCGAACAAGGACGACAGGAAACTATTTCAAAGTCTGGATGCGCTTCAGCAGAGAAATGAAAGCACTCGGCCACTGACTGTTGTCTCAAGACAAAATAAAATCGACTATCGACCAGAAGAAACGTTTTTACGCTTTGCAGAAAAATAAAGTGGTCCGATGCTTCCTACAACGCAAACAAATATATAAGAAAGAACGATTATTAATCTGAAAATGAATGTAAAATATACACATTTTGGGTTTAACTGCATACACAGAAAGAGAAAGAAAGATGATTGTATTATGTGGAAATGAAAGTAAACAAAAAGCACGATGAGATACGATTTTCAGGAAAATACGGTTTCGCCAATTTGTTGATACAAATTAAAGATGTAATGAATTATAAATATGGCGAAAGCAAGTTATTTGTAAACGAAAATCAGTTGTAATCAACAAGCCAGAAGTCCCTGAATTGCATGATTTCTAAAGTTTCTCGAGAGGTAGCCTACTAATAATATAGGGAGCGAAGAGTATGCCTACTAAAACAATAATAAAAATAAATAAAACAATAAATAATGCTACTGTTGAAAAATTGAGTGGATAATATTTGTAACGATGGCATTGAATGGAGATGACTCATTTGCGATTTTATTACGATTACTGGGATAAAGTCAGGCACGTTGTCGTGTTTGTCTCCGTCAGGTGGGGCTCATGCGGTTTAGTTGAGGCGCCGGACCTGAGCGTGTTCTACGTAGGGACGTGGGTTCGCATTCCGCACAAGTCAGTGGTTCTTCGTTATCATCCTTCATGCGTCTCGAATAGGAAGATTGCAACAATAGCGGCCTTTACATGTATACTCTTGTGCGCACGCTTGCGTGTCGCGTTCTTGTGCAGAGGAAAGACAGCGTGCAAAACTGTGAGTTGGAGCGCCGCGCAAGAGTGTGGTGTCTAAAACTGCATCAAACTCTGGCGCGCACGCTCCGCAGGGAAACGAAAGCGCGCGTTCAAGAGTGTTCGTGTAAATGCCAATGCCTTCGTCTTTACTACACTTTTGCGTGGTGCGTGAAGTGTTCGGAGTGTTCAGATGATTCACGACGTTCTTTCCCTTGCAAGCTTGCTTTTACACGGACAGTTTTAACTGCACTCTTGCGCGCGCGCAACCCTCAGATGATTCGCGACGTTATTTCCCTTGCAAGGCATTTGCTTTTACATGGACAGTTTTACCTGCAGGAAAGAACGCGTGACAACGAATCCCGCGCGCAAGAGTGTACGTGTAAAGGCCCTTATTAGAAACACGAAGTGCCAACATTACACGACTCAATACTTTCGTCAAACTTATTGAATTCAAGAACAAAAGCAAATAAAAAACAGTTGTTAAATATGATGCTTTTTTGTCCTTGAATTCAATAAGTTTGACGAAAGTATTGAGTCGTGTAATGTTGGCATAGCAAATCGTCAATTATTATATTGCTTTGAATTAGAATGCTACGTTCTGGGGCCCTATTCTGTCCACCATAGGCTAATAACTACTGGCTCGTTAGTCCAGTGTGGTTAGCATCCCCGCTTCCAATGCAGAAGGTCCAGTGTTTAATCCCCCCTTCAGGCAGAAGTTTGAATATGGAATCAATTTCATCGCTTCCATCTTAGGAAAAAATAAACAGTGGGTTTGGAGCCATTTTAGCAACAGAGAAATTAATAAGTTCAAAGTTGTTCTGAATCAGCCTTGTGGATTCTGGCATTATTTTGTCCGAGGGTGTTCGCGCCCTATCTTACCACTGGTCTATAAAATTTCATAATTTTAAAAATATCGATCTTTGGTTTATTATCGCTCACTCATCGATGGTGTTCGGAGCCTGGAGGGTTGGCTTAGTATTTTTAAATTAAAGTCTTCTTAAGGAAATCAATTAAGTGACTGAGAGGGTTGACTGTAAATACGAATTTATTTATTGTATTTTTCAAGATGTCTGTATTTTTTAGCACCGAGAATGGAAAGCCAGGGAAACAAAATCAGAAATTATATTGGGACGTACTTGTTACGCATTTGTCACTGCTATGAGTTGGTCTCTTTTCCACAGAAGTGGTCTCTGGTGTTTCTAGCAATGCGGTTTAGGAGAGCAAACCCAGGAATTATAATTCAAATATGACTGTACAAATTGGTAATTTACTGGGTTTTGCAAACACAACGGGCAACGGTTCCGCGGGTTGCCGGGACACATTACCATGTGTGACCTCACTCGCTGTATGATTTTATCTCCAGACCCGCTTAATCGAGTTTGTCGGTAGAGAGGGGGGAATGGGGGGCGGCGGGGCGGGGGGGGGGGGGGGGGGCGGTCAAATAGCAACCAACGCTGCTTCTATTATCCACGCAGGCCTTTCAAAAGGTAACATCAAATAGAGGGATAAAACAATACAGACGTCATAATCCTTTTGATCACGATATTCGCTTCAATGCAAATGCAAGTGACGTTAAACTCAGTGAGTGACTATATGAGGAAAATATGAGACGATATTCTCAATTAGTGACGAACCGAAGACCCATAGCCTGCTTGCTGTGCAATACCCGGGATTTCCCATACGAATACCGAAGTTAAGCAAGCTCTGACTAGGTCAGGAGGTGGATGGGTGACCACACTCCTCTGAAACACTATAGTTACCGTTGGTTAGAGCCGATTGGAGGGTTCAAAAATTGTGTTACAGCTTCGTTCTTTCGTCTACTGCTCGTTGGTCCAGTTTAGTGGAGGGACCTATATTAATGGTCGAAGTTACACCGTCCTTTCCGATGGGACGTAAAACCGATGGTCCCTTTGGTACTTTTTGACAGGAGTAGGCTACGTGCCGGTACAAGGCTTCCCCTCCTCCCTTGCCCATTATCATTCAGCAATCATCACTCATCAGGCTAAAGAGGGCATTGTGCCCTACACTGGTCTTAAGTACAATAAAATAATCAAATCCCTGGTTGTGCGCCGTATTCACCATGCAACAAACGACAAAACAGCCCGGGGAATACAATACCGCTACATATAACTAGAGACCTATCAAAGAATAAGGAAACATATAAAGCATGCCAGATACAGCTTATTGAACAGTTTGAAAGATGCGGAAGATAAAAGGTAGAGCTAAAGGCAGAGTCGAAGTGTATTATTTTTAATTTACTAAAAAGTCGCACTTCCGATCAATTAAAATGACATCACATAAAATTCAAACGTAAAAGATTCAAATATTATTCACGAGTTGCAAAATAAATATTAAAATGCAATCAATACGTTTTCCATACGTAATACATTTATCTTTACCGAAAAACACGTTAGCAAATAATGTCAAAAATTGTGTTCAAATTTTGGTTTATGTTCTGACTTGGCTACAGTGCTGGTAACTATTTTGTGTACTGTGTTTTTTTTTGACTGTTGTGTTTGTTTTTTAATAGGATAATATTTTAAGTAATCACTACAAATATTACTGTTCATGAATTCTTTTAGTCGTAAAAGTAGACATATCTTGTACTTTGGATGTACACCAAATATTTCCACAGTTATCTTGCAAATTAGCTGTGTGTTATTAGATGTATACACTCGTCAGGTAGCAGTTGGACTTGCTGGTTGATAAAGCAGCTTTGCAAGGGCTTTTGCATAATAAATAAGTCACGTGTAGAATTTGAGGATTTCGCTTTGCGTTTAAAGACCCATTATGGCATATTATACCATTACGTGTGAACAACATGAAAACATGTTTGTACTATGTTCAGCCATATTTTCAATAAAGCAATATGGCCTAGTAAGTTAAATATAGATAACATAAGTTTTATTGTAAATTGGAGTTGTATGCTTCTGTATATTGTGGATATAATATTAGCATAGCTCTTTGATAATATAATATGTAAAAAGAAGTTGAGTGATGCTGTATAATTGTGAAGAAAATAAAGTTTTTCTGTGTGTTGGATTTATTATATTAGCATAGCTTTTTATATTATCCGTATAATCTGTAAAAAGAACTTGAAAACGGTAAATTTTGATGAAAATTATATTTTTCTGTGTGGTAAACATAATATTAGAACAGATTTTGATATAATTTAATCTGTATAATCTGTAGAAATAAGTCGAGGGCGGTATATTTTTGATGAAAGGTAAAATCTACGTTATAATAGGACGTTAGCGGTACTAAAGTCCAGCGAATTGTTATAATTCAAGACATTGCTCTGTTGCCTAATGTACTTGACTGCAGTCCCGGCTTGAAAGCCTAGGGCGCGAATGTCAAGCACAATTACGTGGGCTGTGTTGCCGATACGAGGGCCTAATTGGATGCTGCGGTGCAGGAGATACTAATTGAATGTTGACCAATCAGTGGCGACCGAGGCTCGACAGCACGCACACTCGCACAGGCACACACAAACACGTATACACACACATACGCACGTAACACACACACGCACTTACAAAATAAATGAGCGCCAGATTTTGAAATGTCAGAGAAACTTTTAGCTCTTCTAATTCGCCTTAAAACCATAAAAAAATGTTTATTACTAAATGAATCAACATAAAGAAGGTAAACGTTCACTAACAGTTTTTTATTCATTCCATCGTTTATATTGTAGTAACCACAACGCTGTCACCAATATACTTTTCAATAAATCAACATTATAAAAACGATTCGCTTCAGATTTAGTTTGATCACGGTTTTTGATTGTGTCACAACCAAATTATTCATGTTTTAAGGTAAGGTAAAAGATATTACGAAACACAAGTTTATCAAAGTGCTGACACATTCTCAATTAGGTGCTTCACTGCGTTACCTCTTCTGAACTCCGCATACACAGCGCAGCGTCTCTCTCTTTGTGCTGACAGTAATCAAATCAAACACCAATTCTTTCACCGTGTAGAGCTCTTTGCCGTAACCCGATGCAACGTGATGTGATGGAAAGGGGCTTCAAGCTTGGAGAACTAATTAACAACATCACAGTTTTTTCTCTTTCACAAGACTTAATGGTTTATAACTTAAGCGACTCTTGATTATACCTTTAGAGTTTATTTCAACACAGATTCTTCAATCGATATGCTGGAATAAGATTTGCCAGACATAATCGCGCCCTTGCGCAGCAATTAGTGTTTATGAAACTCTGCACACAACTCAAACTAGAACTGACAAACCGGTGTCACGTCACTTTAAGTATCTAACGAAGCGATAGTTGTAGTATGTAACGTATAAACAAAATATGATTAATTGGTAATCACTAGTTTAAAAACAATTTAATTTAGGATTCATCACATCGTTTATGAGTTATAGTTAACATTATTGATAGGTAAAAAAAGGTATTGCAATAAGAAGTTGAAATATCTGAGCTCTCTAGTCTTATTGCAATTGCTATTGTTATTGCCAATGACGCGAGTGTGTGAACCCTTGTTTTGTACGTAATACCTATAGCCCAACACGGCTTATAACAGTCTAAATCTATACATTGTGACATTCTTAAGACTTGGTGTGCACCGGGCTTGAACGAACGCGTGCCGGCTGTTAAGAAATGTGCCACAAACAACTAATAATTTCTGTGGAAACACATTAAACCTTGTAACAGATACAACCACTTGCTAATTAAATACTGTCCCTTAGGGAAATCCGTAAACATAACAAAAATAATCAGAGCTACGTGAGCTTTGTATTAAGAAGCGTAAAACGTTGAACTAACTAATAGAACAAAACAAGATCCAGCAATTATGTCGCTTTCTCAATCATAACTTACAGTTATACTACCTTGTCTTATAGCCTCATGCACAAAGATTTGCCGACGCAAACTTACCGTTCATTAAAAATTGTGGGTTTACTGGTGCAGATAAACTTGCGGAGATCCGGATGAATATTTAGCTATTTGTTTGTAGGATAGTCGATTAAATCGCAAATTTACGGAGCTCCCGCAAATATTTGCGCCGGCAAATCCTTTTGTACTTCCGGTTTAATCAGTTTCCGGACGCAAGTCAACAGTTGCGTCTGCAAGTGGCTTTGTGCATGAGTCTGTTTGTGTGCTTCTATCTAACAGATGGAAGTGATGGAAAGCTGATGAAGTCAATAAGAAACATTATGTTGGGACCGAAGTAATTAAAATATTAATTATATTTCAATTTATCAACGTTAAATAACGAAATGATTTCCAGAGATAAAGAAGGTTAATTCTTGGTTCTTTATTGTAATTTAAAATTAGAACAAACTTTCTTTACTTCAACATCAGTTTGAGAAATTTACGTTTTCGTTTTGATGTAAAGCAAACCAATTATATATTTCACATAATTGTTAGCACCCCCCCCCATACCGCCACACAAATTAAATTGAAGATTTTTAATTATCTTCTAATACAGAATCGGAAAGATTATAAATGCTTAGTTTTATCATTAACGTCGATTATTCACAAACGATTCAATAACTGTAAAGCATGCCCATTTTGACTCGCTTGTGTAGAAAAAAAGCAAAATGGCGCCTAGCAGGCGTTCACGTATCATTCGCGCTCTGCAAACTATCACGTTCGTACTATTGTTTTTGTATATTTCAGTGTGCAGTAGTTTGTCAGTGCGTAGGGTAGTGTACTGTGAACCTGAAGATCAAGTGTCAAGTGCTTCATACCGATGGTTATTCTCTGAGAGGTCTTTTAAGTTTTCGAAGAGTGCACTAGCGGGACTAGCTCTACACAGAAGCCTGCGGCAGCCTTGCAATACAACGTCAGGGGGAGAGCGGCGTTGCCAGAGTGGACAATCTGCACTGTGGAACATGCTGTTAATATTGTTGCTAGCTGGCGACATAAATGTAAACCCTGGTCCGCAGACAAACTTAACTACTGTCAACAACAAGGTGTCAATGTACTATCAAAATGTCCGAAGCCTGAAAAATAAATTCTCGGAGTGTGACATACACATGACTGATTTCAGTTCGATTGACTTAATTGCACTTAGTGAAACGTGGCTTGTGGATTCAGTTCAGGACGTAGAAATTCCGCTATCGAAATCATTTAATATATTTCGGCGCGATCGGGCTACCGGCAGTCGGGGAGGGGGCGTACTAATTGCAGTAAATACATCTTGGCCTGCCAAACGACGACCAGATTTGGAAACCAACTGTGAAATTTTGTGGGTAGAAATCTCAATGTCTAAAACAAAACTTCTTGTTGGGTGCTACTACAGGCCTCCGACAAGCACTGACAATAACCTAGAACAATGTTTTCAGTCTACGCTTAACGCCATGCCTAAGGGCCATATCGTATTGTTCGGCGACTTTAATCTGTCCACCAGTTGGACTTCATCAACAACTGGAGACAACAATAGCAACATGGATGTCTGGTTCATGGATCACTTCGTACATGGACTTGGACTTTTTCAACACAACATGCATCCTACGCGCAATATGGCAACACTGGACTACGTGCTCGCCAACTTTGAGCCAATGGCCGTAACGCCTGGGAGAAGTTTCTTCACTTCCGACCATACGTCCCTAGACGTCAAGGTGACCTTGCCGGCTGCCGCGAAGAGACCGAAAGAGCAAACCCCGCGCGATCTACCCCAGTGGCGGAAGACTAACTGGGCAGCGGTGAATAGCGCTGTGGTGGCTCTTCCATGGGATCAGCTGCGCGGGGGCGATCTTGACAACTCAGTGGACTTGTTTACAACCTGGATGTGTGCTGTCATAAAGGAACACGTACCACACCGTTGCCAAAAGACGAGAAAATTCCCGCAATGGTACAAGAACGACACGTTGTTAGCCCTTAGAAACAAAAACAGTGCATGGAGTCTCTGGAAATATTCTCCAAACAAACATACGCGCCACACATTCGAACACTTACGACGTCTGTCTAAATCACTTCTCAGAAGAGATTATAAAGACCACCTGGCTACTGTAGCATCTGAAGCAACTAAAAACCCCAAAAGATTTTGGACTCTCATTAACTCAAGGCGTAAGTCCGAGCGGATCCCGAAGGAAGTGACGTTAGATGGCGTAAGCGCTGCAGATGATGATAGACCAGAACTCTTTAACGAATACTTTTACAATAGCTTCAATCAACCAGAAAACCCAACAGTGCCTATCACTACACCAGTCAAAAGTGCCTGCACTCATACACTGTCTTCTCTGTGTACGACCCCCACGGAAGTTCTGCAACTTATTCGCAAACTATGTCCCAATCGGGCTACGGGATCCGACAACATTGGTGCTGTATTCCTTCTGAATTGCGGGGCCAACCTTGCTTCGCCACTGTCAGAAATATTCAATCTCTGTTTCAACACGGGACGTTTTCCACGCGCTTGGAAGCAAGCAAATGTGATTCCCTTGTTTAAATCCGGGAAAAAAACACTGGTGAACTGTTACAGACCTATATCCATACTACCAATACTATCGACAATCTGCGAACGTATTATACACCGGCGTCTTCTGGCATTCACTATTCCTCACCTTTCAACTGTTCAGCATGGATTTTTACCGGGAAACTCCTGCTTAAGCAACTTGGCAGTCTTTCAGCACGCCGCCGTCGAAGCCATCAACAACAAAGCGCAACTGGACGTCGCTTATGTGGACTTTGCCAAGGCATTCGATTCCGTGAGTCATCGCCATCTACTGTACAAGATTTCTCAGCGCTTCGGCATTCACGGTAAACTGTTATCGCTGATAACTGATTTCCTCGACAATCGTACCCAGCGTGTTGTTATAAATGGAGCTTCATCTTCTTGGCTTCCCGTTGTCTCCGGTGTGATACAAGGCAGTGTGCTAGGCCCATTGTTTTTTACCCTATTCCTGGATGATCTAGTAGATCATATACCAAGCGAAGTGTGCAAAGTGCTTCTTTTTGCAGACGACTTTAAACTAATGACAGTTATAAACAAACTTTCGGACGCAATTCATATGCAAAATTCTCTTAATAGTTTTTCTATGTATTGTGTAGATTGGTGTCTGAAACCAAACCCGTCTAAGTGCACAATTCTTACAATAACACACAGGAAACAACCAATTGACTATTTATATTACCTAATGAAGCATCCAATAAGAAGAGTAGACTCCCAGAGGGACCTGGGCGTCATTACAGACTCAAAACTTTTGTTTAAAAAACATGTGGACAAAATCACATCTAAAGCCATGTCCATGTTGGGAATCATCTATAGATTCACTGATATAAATGACCCAGCAGCATTAAGAGCATATTACACGGGATGTATTGTACCAATCATCGAATATTGCTCCCCAATATGGGCAATGGCTGCAGACACAAATCTAAAAGCCCTAGATCGAGTAGTCTCATTTTTTCTTGCAATAGTGAAGTATCGAGTGCCGGCTTTTAAACATTGCACCAAACAGGAAATTATGCAATCTTTAAATATTGACAGCCTTACTTATCGCAGAGTACGATCTGACATGGCTTTCCTGCATCGCATTGTTAACGGTCATGTCAGGTCGGACATTCTTGTGTCGCTGTTTCCGCTCCGAATACCTTCTCGTACAACTCGTCTCACCAACCTATTCCACACTTCAACCCCCCGCCTATCTATTACCAAAAGATCGCTTTTCTACCGCCTACCTACTACATTTAATTCTTTTCCCCAATCTTCTTCGTATGACATATTTGCTAACAACTTAAAATCATTCCTTACCTCAACTCGCCTTTATGTAAACTAGTAGTTAAAAGCAGAGGATGCGCCGGCCGATGCGATTCTCACCTGTATGCATGTATTGGTTGTGTGTTTTTATAAAAAAAAAAAAAAAAAAAAAAAAAAAAATGTATAATGTTATAATGTTACGTTTGAAGGTTTAATGTAAAATGGCTGTATAGCTGTATTTAAATCCTGAATAAATAAATAAATAAATAAATAAATAAATAAATAAATATTTCTGTTATTATGTTACAAATTATGAATCATTCTCAACAGTGGCCCAATTAAAGCGCAATATACTTCAAATGATGAACTTTCAGTTCGCATTCAGTATGCAGAGACCAGCACGCTAGGAAGCTTCTGTCGGTATATCAGTGCACCAAGAAAGATGGTATTCATAGTTCCCACGTGACGTCACAGCGGCCATGATTGTGACACAATTGATGAGGACGAATGCTAGATTATTGGCAAATACTATTCAAATTCAATAAAGAAGCCTAATTTAGAATTTAAAAGGTAAACATAAGTAATAAAAAAAAAATACGACACATACCAATTTTATTTAAAAAAAAAAAACACGTTGAATTTTAAACAACTTAGAATTTCGGTGTTCTATAACACAACAGCCTTCAATTGTTTCTCCATGGCAACATCAAAGTTTGATCACAAATGTGGCCGCCACGCGCAAAGATGTGACGTACGTGCGTCTTGCAACCTATGAATTGAAGTAATTTATACTGCGCCATGTCCGAACCACTGTCTGGCGTTAAGAATGTGTACGCGGGTTGTGACTAAATACTTACCATATCACAATATTAGTGTCACTTCAGTGTAATATGTATTTCATTTCTATAACTTTCAGTTAGGAAATGTATTTTTGAAACAGGAAGACGTTTTTCATTCAACATGACCAAAAAAAATCAGTAAATTAAATCACCATTAACCAAGTTCAACAAATTAAATGTTAACCGTCAATGATGTCTGTTTTTGGAAAATATAGAAGACAAACTTTATATGGCTCATAAATTAGCTTAATTAACGCATATTTACTTCTTCATAAAACTTGAAGGATAAATACTTTGCGAACATCATTATAGTTTCAATAATGGCCAAATCTAAACTATTTTACCCAGTTTCGTTCGTTTCACTGCTCTAAAATCTAGAGATAATAAATAGACCTTCATGCACGTATGCACTATATGAACAACAATCATCTCTGCTCTCACGCGAAGCTATACAATCTTGTATAAAGTAACAATACCTTCCTTGCACCGCATCGGACTTGGGGCTGAGTGAAACCGATCTGAGTTTCTGGTCAGTCAGATATGTAAGAAGTGGAGGAACATAATTTTAATGAATCTTCATCTCCTTCTAATTCCTGTCCAAGTATATATAAGGAATTACAAAATTGTGAACTAGTCCATTGTATATGGAAATGTGTACATTTCTGATTGTAAGGGCTGGTCCACACAGATTTTTAAGACATACGATTTAAGGTTTAACGCGTAGTCGTAAAGTTGGATCATAGGAAACACGTACTGGCGTTCACACAAAGTTTTAGTTTTAAGACGTTGTTTTCATTGTTGTTTTTATAACAACGTCTTAAAACCTTATGCATTATGTCTTAAAAATCTGTGTGGACCAGCCTTAAGGTAAACTAAAGTGCGCACGTAGGTTGGGTACTTGCATAATGTGTGGCCATTAGTACTCATGTGCGTTTCCTATTCAAAACGTCAAAATTCGGATACAAATAACATAAAATGTATCGAATACATTGGACAGGGGGTAATGTGACAGGCCTAAACTTAAACCGTTTCCCCTTTTGCAAGTTGCTACTCGCAACCTACCTTTGCAGTTGTTCGATTTATGCCTCAAGGCTTACACATATTTTCCATTAAATTAAGAGCGAATATGAAACAGACACATTTCATAATGTTTGATTATTTTTCGTTGTTTGAAAGAGTGTAAGGTTTTTTATTAATATCCCTATGTAAAAACTGAAGGAAAAAATTAAATTTCCACTCCAATAAAATAAGTTTCACGTTATTTGAAACAAAATGCTTGTAAACTAAATTTTGTTTATTAAAACTAAAATCTGAAACGTTAATAACTTTACATTTTCCTATATTTTTTTCCTATATAACACCCTTGAAGACAAATGAAGGCGTGTAGGATTTAAGAAATACCCTTTTTGAAGAACATTCCGGAGACGAGCTGAATGTAAACCAGCTACTGGCTAATAATATAATTATGTCGAAAAGTGATATTATTTGTTTAGTATTGGCTGCATTTAGTTAATTCAAGAGACGATTGTTCTTATCTTTATTATTTATTCCATGACCTGAATAATGGTAAGAGGTCAAAGTTATTAGACGTCTAGACCCAGAATACTAACCACGCCCGCCGTCTTAAAACCAGTGTCACAACACACTAATTTCAAATTAAATCAATGTCTTCAATGTGCATGACAATTGTTTATAATATATTAAAGTATAGTACCCTTATTCTCATATCATTATAAATGTGACATTAAATTCACTTTTTACTCATATATGAGCATATATTTATGTTATATACATTGCCACGTGTTGGTATAATCAATTGAAATTAAATTCGTTTTGTCAAAGTTGTAAAATGTTATCACAATGTATTATTATTTTAAATTTTATAACATTTCATTGTGTACATGTATTCGTAAAACTCCTCTTCCGTAACAATCGGACAACGTTTCAAATGCGTGTTGCTAAAGCGCTACCTAGCGTTAGTAATTGGCAACAACAAAGCGCGGACTGGAGCCTTAAAACGCGCATCGTTGTAGCGTGAAATAAGAGAAAACAGCTTCATTCAACGTTAAAAACATTTATTTGACGAGCAGCCCATATCCGAGATGATAACAATGTTCATAAAAAAAAAAAAAAACACAAATAAAAAGACTGCTTTGTCAACAAAACAAATATTTTTCCCAACTCAACTTTTCTATATTAAAACAAAGCATTTGTGTTCGAAATAAGCGAGTTTGTTATTTCGAGAAGGGTAACAAATCACTCCGGTATTATGGCTGTCCGCGATGACGAATGTTTCTGCCGCGGTTTGTTAGTTATGACAACAAAGCTGTTCTCGAAGTGCTTTCAAAACAGCCACAGAAATCCTATACACAAAGTTTCAGTTTTGTCACGTTATCTTTCGAAGACAAACCTCGTCTAACGTGGCGGTTTATCAATAAAAAGTGGCCGCATTGTAACTCTGACAACGAAAATAATATTATAATGTTGTACTTTCAGTGTAAAAAAGCGCCGTAATTTCCGGCATGAAATGTAATGTCGGTTTCGTTAGAGGGGGTGTGCTATGGAGTGAGTACGGGAGATAGACCTTGCGGCGGGCAGCGCACTAACGCCATCTAGCGAGTTGCCAGTCGATTAACACGTAGGTCAACCGCCTTTGTAACGCATTGCGTATACGCCTTTCTATCCGACCACACCGAAAATTGTGAAATTCACCGTAAACCCCAACTTTTTTCGTTTAATGTACTAATCTATAGCGGAAATACAGGATTTCTAGACGTGTGCACTTGTACTTGTCATATCCTAGCGTTTTAAGGTACAATACGAAAATACTGGCCGTAATATAAAACGACTAATTTCGTTCACGATTATAACACACGTTGAACCATGCTTGGGTACTTCCGATAACTAGGCGATAGTTTAGTATCCAACTCCGCGCTTGAGGAAGAACTCAAAGACCCCGAAATATCGCATCTAACGTATAGATACCAAGGTATGGTTCAGCGTGTATTGTTAGTGTAACCACACCATTCTGGGCCTGCTTGTGATTCTTTAACGCATGGTGTTTGATGATTTTAAATATATATTTATATATATAATATTTATAAATTTATTTTATATTATCTATAAATAATATTTTTCTATTTCGCAAAGTCTGATTCAGTGCGTTGTTCACACTGTGTACTTACTTTAGATATTCTCCAAAAAATTGAAATGTTATTTCTTATCGCCATCAATAAATGCGTTTAAATGGATAGATAATTTTTTAATTGATTTTGCTTCCAATAAGTGAGGTCATAGATCAATGCTAGCTTACAATTGTTCAAATTTGCTCATCATTGGACAACGGACAATGAAATCGTCAATGAATGATATAATGATATCAATGGGATGTCCTTGACATTGGTTTACATGAAATGAAGTCACGCGTATGTGTTCAAAGCAAATATTATGATAATAAAAATGGCGTTATTTAGCATACGCACCAGTAATCAACTTCAAGTGTACAGGGTACATCATTATTCCGGTACCAGTAATAATTTCAAATTCGTGTAGCGATACACGAAATAGATATTTATTTTACAAACAAAAGGCAAAAATGAAAAACAACAATATTTTAGTTAGAATAATTATCTGATTACATGGTTTTAGTTAGTGTGTAAGTAGTAGGTAATCTAAAACGCCACCACAGTGCATGTTGTAGTTATCAGAAAGTTTCGTGTTTATTTCGGGACATGATACCATTACACTAACATACATGTTTACAAGACTTGTAATACAAAGTGCGGCCACCTACTTTGCTTATCGTATCCTCGTTCGAGATTGAAATAACGAGTTTTCAGAGTTAATTCTGGTTCCCTCTATCCTTCAAACTGCAATCTATAAATTAAATAGTGATATCAGCCGTCATACAATTATATGACACATGAAACTAGAATTGTCTTAAGAATTGATACTGTAATATCATTATATATTATTACTTAACTCAATTCAGTATTTCGAACGATGGAAGGTAACAGTCACTCAGTGCTTATTAGTTCAATCATTATATAATTTGATTTCAAACATATTTTACTATAATATTCACCGTCACTCAGCTAATATAATTGTGTGCACATCTACAAGTCTGCCTAATTACTTCGTTTGAAGTGGTTTGATAGTTTTATCAAGTGAGTTCAACTAGTATTGATTCATCTACTCGAGGGCCTTCATTCGGTGGTGGCTGATAATATCATCGTATTTCAGTTGTCGCCATTCTTTCCAAAACGTCAAAACAATATCATATTAATAGAGAATTCTTAAACAAAACAGTCGATCAAATAACTTTGGTATTCGCTTCACCTTTGGGAACAGCTTTCATCTGTTGATTTTTATTTTTTACATATAAACATCCATTCGAGCAGTAGGAATAGAATCTGGAATAAGTGCAACGCAATGGATAGTTCGTCAAAAAAACTAACATTCCGTTCTAAGTTTGAACCCATTTGAATGTGAACTATGTATCTTTAAGTACTGGTCAAAAACAAATGTTCACATACCTACGTTATTAAGTTAATCAAGTAATATATTAAACATTGTATTGCAATTTGTTTGCATCTTAATATGTTTAAGACCATGGAATTTTTAAACGTGAACAGCGGTTATCTTTACAACATTTTTATGGAGAGAAGGGATTGTGGTAGAAGCAAACAGTGAAGGGCACCAAGATTGGGACCAGGATTGGAACCAGTATTTGTAAAGACTGGCAGAAAAAATATAATCTTGATATACGTTTCAAATCATTTTACAAAATGCAAATATAAAAAAGGTATAAACAACGATCGGGTTAATGTATATTCGCCTTCAAATATTAATTAACGGGAATGTGTATTAAAATCTTGCAAAATTAATGTTTTTATTATAGTATGAGAACGCTTCCAAATACTGAAAAAGCCATTCTGATCCTGCATTTAGTTCTGTATTAGCTAGCTGTATTAGCTTATTTTTTGGGTAAATAAAATAACAATCGTTACGATAACAAACTGTAAATGTTATTCTTAAATCCTTCCTGTAGCTGATACAAAACCAAAGACAGGACCAGAATCACTTCTCCAATATTTTGAAGTGTTCTCATGAGATAATAAAAACAAGGCGGTTTTAATACCCATTCCTCTTACTCAACATTCACTTCAACCCGTTTGTTATGTGAATCACGATACAATTAATTGTGCATCGAATAGAAAGCCCTTAACTTTACAGAGTCGCATCTATAGTAAAATCAAGAATAGCCAAACCGAGGCCAATTTCAAACATAAATAACGAAGATGGACGTAGCCGTAGCAAGCGTAGGAGGTAGATGCCCTGACTACCTTGGAGAATTGCGTCACAAGGGACTTGGATGCTGATAAATAAACGTTTCAGCCAGAGCATGTATAAATCAGCCTTCCTTGGACAAGTCCTGCAAGGACACGTGAATAAGAGTATATTTTCACACAATTTCATTGGTAACCCTGAAGTTAATGAGTACACGAGTTTTGAGTGTAAAAGGTTTCTACACAATGCAATAGTATAGACTACATTAAGTATGAGAGCGAAATATGAGAACTCAAATAGTGGAGTGTTAAGTCAGAAGTGTACAACCAATATTTAAACCTTTAGTAGAAAATAGAAATACTATATCAGTTTTTAGAACGCTTCACAAAATTCGAAAAAACTAAAAACTATAACATTTTTTCGTGAGCTCTACTGACTGGGTAAAACATATTTCTAGTATTATACTCAGTAGGGTATTTATTTTGTAGTTATTTTCTTTCCTTGGTCATTACAAAAAGAGTCTCTACGAATTAAAATATAAGAATTTTTCCAGATATATCAAAGTGCAACAACTCTAATTCATAATATTACTAACGTACTAGTTCTAGATTTTTTAGCATGTTAGCTATGAGTGAAAACAAGTACGCACTGTTTTAATATTTGGACTATCCCCCTTCCTTAATAATCATGAGTTCTAGACATAAAGTCTTCTTCTATGCAAAGGGACTTAATACTGATAACGTATATCCGTTCCAAGAACTTTAACAAGTACATGACTTGTTGATGAGAGAACCCTCCAGAAACTATATAAGCCAAGTAACTGACAGTAATAGCGCTTTAGTGAGGTCGACTCTTCAGGACTTAACTACAAGTACTTCTCTGATAAGAGACCATCAAAACTCTGACCAACATCCGTATCTACATTTGAACAATCTTAACATGCGTTCCTGTGAGCTCTTTGGATGTCACGTTCAAAGCACTTGTCTAAAGATATCTCTTACCCGGCACCTCTACCAAACACATAACATATTACATCACTATCAACTGGTGACTTAACATGCGTTCCTGTGAGCTCTTTGGATGTCACGTTCAAAGCACTTGTCTAAAGATATCTCTTACCCGGCACCTCTACCAAACACATAACATATTACATCACTATCAACTGGTGACTTAACATGCGTTCCTGTGAGGTCTTTGGACGTCACGTTCAAAGCACTTGTCTAAAGATATCTCTTACCCGGCACCTCCACCAAACACATAACATATTACATCACTATCAACTGGTGACTTAACATGCGTTCCTGTGAGGTCTTTGGACGTCACGTTCAAAGCACTTGTCTAAAGATATCTCTTACCCGGCACCTCCACCAGACACATAACATATTACATCACTATCAACTGGTGACCTTACATGCGTTCCTGGGAGGTCTTTGGATGTTACATTCAAAGCACTTGTCTAAAGATATCTCTTACCCGGCACCTCTACCAAACACATAACATATTACATCACTATCAACTGGTGACTTAACATGCGTTCCTGTGAGGTCTTTGGATGTTACATTCAAAGCACTTGTCTACAGATATCTCTTACCCGGCACCTCTACCAAACACATAACATATTACATCACTATCAACTGGTGACTTAACATGCGTTCCTGTGAGGTCTTTGGATGTTACATTCAAAGCACTTGTTTAAAGATATCTCTTACCCGACACCTCCACCAAACACAACATATTACATCACTATCAACTGGTGACTTAACATGCGTTCCTGTGAGCTCTTTGGATGTCACGTTCAAAGCACTTGTCTAAAGATATCTCTTACCCGGCACCTCTACCAAACACATAACATATTACATCACTATCAACTGGTGACTTAACATGCGTTCCTGTGAGGCCTTTGGATGTTACATTCAAAGCACTTGTCTAAAGATATCTCTTACCCGGCACCTCCACCAAACACATAAAATATTACATCACTATCAACTGGTGAAACAAATACGTGAGTGTTCGACAGTTATAAAGAACTCTGAATAAGTATTTAAATTATAAATGATATATATATATTGGGGAGTAAAATATGTTCCGGTAAAATGTGAGTTATTGCATGAAATGACTAATATGAGAGCTGGGAGATGTTACAAGCGGAGTCCTTTGTGGAACGTACTTTGACTTTGACTGTCTGTAAATGTGAGTATTCATTAGTTACCGTATTGCATATAATTCTAGGTGACGTACCACACTAAAATTTTAATTTGTATGTTTAATTAACAGAAATGTTTGAGTACATTTCTGTTTAGTATTAAACCAAACACAGTGAGCATAGCGTCCCAACTTTTCAATTACAAACAAAGTATTTTCAGTTTTCCGGTGGACTTTAAAAATGAATAATCTATGAACATGGTTGCTTTTAATTCCAACAAATGGGAATTGTTATAAACACATTAGTGAAATCGTTTCGTTAGCTGTGTCCACTTTATTTCAAAGAGCCGAGGTATCACTCAGGATGTAAACGATACCCCCCGAAATAACCCTTTAAAAGTCTGCCGATCTACTCTTGATTCTGCTCAGACACTAGTATGACAACCGTTTCACTTTAAATCAATGTACTGACATTATATCATGTAAATATATTTCGTTCAAACAACATGTCTATTATCTGTGGGTAAAAAAAAAAAAAAAAAAAAATCGTATTAATATTGTGTTGATCTGCTCATGTACCATCAATGATTTTCAGTAGACATGTTCTGTAAAAACATATGTATTATGGTTTTACATTAATGTACAGCTAATCAAGAACATTGGTTTGCAAAACATTTACTATTATACAACGAAATTGAAACTAATACAATTGGTAATTAGGGTGTTGTAAAGAGAGCAATGTTTGATCAAGTGAATTTTTTTTATTAATGTTTTAATAAAAAACAACAATACTGGTTTGCAAAAAATATACTATTTTAGAACATGACAAATTAATTAAAAACCAGCACAGTAAAATGTATAAATAGTTGAATTATGGTGTTGCAAAAGAGCAATGTTTTTAAATGCGCAATACAATGTAATGTGTTGTTTGTGTTTCAGAGTCCTTGCAAGGTCCCCACGAGAAGCGGCTGTTACACACATTGCTGGATCATTACAACGTGCTGGAACGGCCAGTTGCAAACGAGTCAGATCCACTTCAACTCAGTTTCGGACTCACCCTTATGCAGATCATTGACGTGGTAAGTTCAATCAGCTGTAACATTCATTACATTTCGCATTACTTTACTAGAAAATCTACAATAAGAGTGGAAATAAAATTATTTTGTTTATTTATATTCGTACAAATGTATGTTTTGTGATTCTATGTTTAAGGATGTGTATAAGAAATTGGGTTATTTGAGATTTCCAAAAAATATATGAATTAGCAGGAAAAGTATAAAACTTTCTTTAAAAATGTTTTCCTCCACGGAGTATTGAAAACAAATAATAATTAAATGAAAGAATTCCTTGCTTGTATACAACAAAAATAGTTAAGATATGAATATTTAGTTCTAAGGAAACAATATCAGGAGTTAGATCTAGTTTACTTTATTTAAAAAAATATGCATTAACAGAACTTTTATACATTCAAAAACTTCAAAAGAAATGTATTCGCGACTTTATTTCTAATTTTATCTTGTATCTGATGTGCTCATGGATTCGTATCACGATTCTTAATCTATGAACGAAACACTTTCTTAGACCTAAAACGTTGGAGTTAAAATAACATTATTTGCGAAATTAATATATTGTAGTTAACTTACAAAACCACATTATGTCTCCTTTTAATGGCGTGTCCCAAAACTTATCGTCTATTAAGGCTGCGTCGCTTATGTGGTGTCTATATTAACCTGTTCAAAGAATAAATGGATCAGGGACATCTTTAAATGGTGACCACTCTCTAGAAAATAACATAAAGCACAATTACCCTAGATATATTTGTTTATGTTTATTTACGAAAGCAGTAAATTCTATCAATCAAGAAGTTTTTAAGTAATCATGATTCGTAAGTAAATAAACCTAAAAGAACGATATGGCCTGGGTATCAAAAAAACGAGATATAACTTAGATGGACAAGTAGATTATTCTAGGTAGACTGTGATGTGATAACATACCTAGAAGTTTATCGAAATGGTATTTAAATGTGAATGTGTTTCCAATAGAACTAAAACAACTTCATGAAATATTTATTGAGTGCAAATTTAAAATTGCCCAACTTGTCAAGTCTAAAACATATTAGTGCACAAGAGCATTATATTAGTCTCAATAATTCCCATGCCAAAAATTAGTTTATTAGGTTACTGAATTGGCTGCATAGCTATTGAGCGAAAATTTAAGTGCGCGAAAGTTCTAGTTAGCGAAATTCGCGCACCCGATCATTCGCGCAATAGAACTTTCGCTCACGAGAGTATTCGCGCATTAGAAGATTCGCTAACTAGATATTTCGCGCACTAGACTTTTCGCGCACTTAAGGTTTCGCTTACTGGAAATTTCGCGCAATAGGCTATTCGCGCACTAGAGTTTTCGCGGACTAGAGTTTTCGCGCAACAGATTTTTCGCGCATTAAGGTGTTCGCGGACTAGACTCTTCGCGCACCTAAGGTTTCGCTTACTAGAAATTTCGCGCAATAGGCTATTCGCGCACTAGAGTTTTCGCGGACTAGAGTTTTCGCGCAATAGAACTTTCGCGCATTAGAGTTTTCTTTGCATTAAGGCGCAGCAGGATATCTGCGGTCAGGTATACTGTGTATATTGTCGGACCTGAAAACGTTCGACTCAGACCGCCTGCCAAGAATATTGATGTGCCGTTCTTGCGCTTAACCTACCGTGCCGCCAAGGGTCACCCCCCCTTCCCCCCCCCTCACCATGGCCCCGTCATCATCACCGATTGCGAGCGGTTGCTTGTTAATGTTACCTGTTTGCGTATATATATCACGTATTATACATTTTGTGCTGTCAGGTGGTCCACTCCTGATAACGTCAAATGACGTTGTCACTCAATCACAATTGACACAAGTATTATTTAGATGTGGAGAAAATAGATATCTCAATCACCCAGTATTTTAGTTTTCACCGTAACTTTACTAGGTAGTAATAAGTATTCTTATACTGATGTAGGTTAACAATACAGTGATTTATTTACAATGATGTCTCCACACAAGCAGCATGTTCACGTTATCACACCCAATTGGTTTACACATTTTATTTTATTTATTTATTTAATGTCTATTCTATTCAGTAATATTAAAAGTAATATTCGTGTATTCCAGGTTCTTATTGCTTCACGAATTATTAATGGTAATAAATCAAGATAAACGACACATACAAAAACTCTAGTTATAACAAATTTGCGCTTACGTCCATTTCGGTATAATACACAGCGCAGACAGCATATTTTTGTTATGAATATGTAAGGTATCGGTAAGTGATTTGATTATTTCGATTATGTACTTAATAACACAAGAAGAGCAACCTTTAATTTACCACGCGCACATTACTTGGAGTTAAAATATTCAGATAAATTTTGTGTCCTCCATTCAATATATCTTTTCTCATTATATGTCATAGTTTTTAGTTTATTGCAATTACATTAGTTCAACTGCCTATATATATATATATATATATATATATATATATATATATATATATATATATATATATATATATATATATATTCATTTTTTGTTATGTTAGATATTAACAACATATGTAGTAGTTAACATGTATATTTAGTCCTAAGCGTAATAATATTTTTTGTTTGTTTTAATTTAATCTAATCTTAGAGCAGAAATGCTGAACTATTGTACTCAAATTAATTAACATAGTAAATAAGGTAGGTTGTAAAAAGCGTAAGCTTAAACCTCAAAAATAAAGATCATCATCATCATAATATTACTATGCTTTTTCATGGTAAATCATATGCATGTAAAATGAACCAAAGCCAACGATAGGCGGTCATTGACGGCTTGTCGTTAGAGTAGTAAACCGCGGTTCTGGCATTCAGATTTGAATCCTGTGTAGCGCATGTTAACCATGACATGAATGCTTCTTCATAAATTAAGCACTCACTCATCGTCGCGATTTTCACTGGTGGTAAAAAAAAAAAAATGTAAGAAGACCCGAAATATCGTCACCTTCCAAATTTGTCCAAGGTTTAAATGAGGGTTGGTCTTGTACTTTACAAATTAATATTATATATTAAAAATGGTTAGTGGTTGGTATATAAAAAATGGTTGTGATCATATGTTTATTTAATTATATTAAAATGTAATAATTTAATTAAACGACGGGATTTCAGGGGAGGCTAAGGGGGAATTGACTCGGCTGAAGCCCCCAAGCCCTTTCCCCACTATACACGGCATTAGTCTTGGCGAATTATCAATAAACAAATGTTAATACGTATTTAAAAGGGAATTTTCCTCTTTTTTTAATTTTCATCTTCTACTAAATTAGTTGACAAATTCGTAAATATGAACACATTAAATGTATTTACTTAAATAAAAATACAAATTTTGTATTTTTATTTAATTAAATTATATCAATCATCCAATTAATCTGAAGTGTTCTACTTCTTTTTTACAAGTGATGAAACACATGACATTTCTTCAAAGTAGATTACCAATAAGATAAAATTTAACAAACACAACTTGCTTATATGATTATTGTATTCGAGGATATTACGAATCGAGAGTATATACAAAGAGAATATATTAATTTTTACTTTAAAATATAATTACAAAACGTAAAACATGTTTGCGGTATATGCAGTCCACTGTTCGATGTGTCAACAATACAACAACAAATTTATCAATTTAATAGAAGTTAGTTTATGTCGTCCCGGTAGCTCAAGTGGGAAGAGCAATGGCGTGCAATGCCGCAGATCTGTGTTCGATGTCAAGTCAGGGCATACTTATATTAGAATTGCTATATCCGTAGATTATCCATAAAACTGAAGTTGGCTATAAACAAACATGTCATAATTTGTATGTACACCATACGTAAAGTAAATCGTGGATAGTAACAGTCACCTTCTGCTTGTTAATAGTAATATCAAAATACTACAATTTTGTTGTGATTCTCAATTCTCAAGTAATTCTCAAGAGAATATTGTAACGAAAACGACGCATGTACACTATTTCGTTGTGTGTAATGAACGTAAAGGTAAGACAGTGCAATAATATAATATAATATATTATAAATAATTAATTTCGCAATATTTCACTGATATGTTAAACGTCACGATGAGGCTGAAGCGAACATTGTCATCCCCATATACACCCCAACTGAAGAAGACGCCTGCATCCACACAACTAGCAATGCTCCGGTGTGTAGCGTATCGCCTACCATCCAGGGTGGCCTGCACTAGTCAGGCGATGTTTTTGGAACGTAGTGGTTGGGACCGGTTTCGCGGACTAGAGCTTTCGCGGACTAGAGGTTTCGCGGACTAGAGTTTTCGCTTATTAGGCTATTCGCGTATTAGAACATTCGCTCAATAGACTATTCGCTAGTTTAATTCTTCGCTCGGTATATTTTTCGCGCAGTAGACTATTCGCGGACTAGAGTTTTCGCTGACTAGAGTTTTCGCGCATTAGATCATTCGCGCACTAAAGTATTCGCGGACTAGAAGATTCGCGCATTTAATTATTCGCTCAATATATTTTTCGCGGACTAGAGTTTTCGCGGACTAGAGTTTTCGCGGTCTAGAGTTTTCGCGGATTAGAGCATTCGCGCATTAGACTATTCGCGGACTAGAGTTTTCGCGCACTAGAGCTTTCGCGCAATAGACGATTCGCGTACTTAAATTTTCGCTCAATAGATATGTTCCCACTTATTACTAAAACAAAAAACTAGACAATATTTTCTAAATCAAGTTTGATATCCAGGAACTTGATTGATACACTGTTATTTTTAAAACTCTCAAGTTTTGTGTCAGCATTTTTTAAAGAAGAAAGGGACATATTTACGTTAGTTTTTAATGCCTAGCTTTCTAAAGTTGCTTCAAAACAACTTTACCGATGATTAGTCGTAGGCAAATGATTCGTGGCAAATCAGAGCCTCGGTTCTAAATACCGATCGCTGATTGGTCACAATTGAGTCACTCGTCTATGAGAAACGCATCGGTAAGGTTGCTTTAGGATAAGTTATTTTAAGAAATGATGCTATGCAGATATATTACCTTTGATGGTTGTCGGTTTATCATATTATAGCAAAAATCACATAAAGAACTCTAGTTAATGAATGATTTCTCTTCATAGTTTCCTACATGCTATCTAAGTATACATTTCGTTTTTTAAATTAAGTTTATATCTGGTGATACACACAGTATTTGCCGATGATTACCAGCTGAAGAGGGGTCGCTGTTTCAGAGTAGATCTGTGTCAAGTTGTTTGTGATACTCGGAAGCTCTTCAGAAGACGAACTACTGTGTTATTATTAGTGATTGAGATTTTAAATAAGGCAGTAATAAAAAATAGCTAAGATAAGAAATAATACGAAAAATACCTTCTAATGCTGGCTTCTGTTAAAAAACGTGAACTTCGGTACTGACAAAGTTATTATAACAGCTAACAAAACAGTGCATAGCTCGTATACATTGTAAAGCCTAGATGCTCATTAAACATCAAAATCAGTCCGTTTCAATGCATTGTTTTTCTCGTAGAGTAATGAAAATGATCTATCAATTCACAATGGGTATTGAATATGTAGACGTTCTGTAAGGAGAGATAAAAGCGATGAAATCGTGAACTGAACAGAATATATTTTATACATTTAATTATATTTTGATCACTTTACGACTTTTCCTACATAATTTATATTTATAGACTCATACTAGCTGATATAAAGACATCATCTACGTCTTAAACACACATAAATTGGAATTGTGAGATCATTGTTAATACTTCCAAGGAACGCGAGACATCGTAGCATTATGCTTTGACATCATAGACCTGGCTTTTCAAGTTGTTTGTGAAATGTAATAAGTTTTTTAAAAAAACGTGACATTTGGAATGATATTTTAATACAAATTATAACAATGAGTGGATATTTGATATCACAGAACGATGTGTTACCATTACATTTGTAGTAGTTGTTGAAAACAAAAACAAGGGATGTTTGCTTTAGAATGGTCGGTTAATACGTTCATACAAAGGTTTGGTTTGCGTCTTATTAGGTTATGTAACTAGATATTAATAGCGGATTGTGAATACCAAATCTACCTTTTCTTGCTTTTTAGTATAAATATTAGTTTACGTACATAGTACTGGACAAGCAACCAGTGTGATAGTACAACAAAATATAATCTCTTCGTCGAAAACTTGGATGTTCATATTTTATTCGCTCAATCCGTTTATAATGAATCTCTAAAATTGCTCGACTTAGTTATACCATAAATATGCACAACCTCACGTTTCATTCATATCCAGACTCCCAACTGCCTCGTAGGCTAATCACTAAATCATAAGACTCTGCTTCGTGCTAGCGGTAATGTTAGGCAAAGTCCTCTAGATCCATACAGCACTTAAAATATTTAGAGGAAATTAATGTTTACTTGGGCCATGAGCACACACGTCTATTGCGGGGTAAATCTGAATTCCCTGCGTTGGCGTAAGAGCCCCAACTTCAGGGTAGCTCACACAAATTAACTTTTATTTGGTTAAGAAGATTATGAACATGCGCAAGATCGGTGTATTTTAGCAAGCACGTTATATAATTTAAAAGCGGTCTTATTTAATAGATACATACTTGGAGGGAGCTGACTTTCTTATACACTTTTGAGCGAAGTCATGAGGATGAAGATGGGCCAATGGTCTTTAGTCAACATTTACATATTTGTTTAGTCCGAAGCAATGTTACATTTAAAGTAAGGTACCATGAAGGGCATCTCCTTAACACGCAGTATTGCCCCAGTTTTTTCGATACACTTAGTTACAGATTTCTGATGGTCTTAAATTTTCTTTGTGAAAAACAAGAACATCCATGTAGACAAAACATAATTGTTACGTGCACCACGTACCAACGCATCAATATCAATCTTGAACTACTTTCAATCAATATGAATTCCATAAGTATAGATGAGTAAAATTATCGAGTAGTGTCGTTCATTGAAATTAAAATGCTGACGTTTCGGACCATTATTACATTATTGCACTGTCCATCTTCAGAGTTTGGACCGTTCAATCGGCCTGAAACGTCAGACTTTAACTTTCAGTGAACGCGGCACTACCCGTCAGCTAAGTTTTAATTAAGACACTGGCCGAAAATTTATGAGTTATGGGTTATGAGTTATGAGTTATTAGTTATTAATTATTAGTTATGAGTTATGAGTGTGTAGTTCAGGATATGAGGAGTGGGGTGACTTGTTTTCGTTGTGAATACCCACAACAGATATAGTTCTTGCTGCTGAAAATATATATGAATATTAAACTAAAGTGTGGCACATTGTATGATGTGTATTACGTGCTCTAATCGTACCTAACACGGTACAATGTAAATATTACGGGATGCGGCAACCTCCAACATATACATATGAATATTTTTACCTTTTTATTATGCAGGGTAACAAGTGCTTATATGAAATAGTACCGGGATAATGGTTCCTTCTTTTGTCATAATTCCATAAGATATAGGTCTACCATGGCCTCACACTATCAAGGTAACGACAAGTTTTAAAACATACAGTGATTTTGAAGCAGTCATCAACATTTCTCGTCTTAAATTAGTTCACGTCCCCAACATGAAATTATGTGGTTCGTAGTTACTACACTAATAATTTTATAAAAAAACTTCTTCATTAGATTGTACTGGGATACGTAGTAATTACGAAATTTTAACGGTGTATCTTGTAGTAGAATTTAGCGGCTTCACTGGCAGAAATGTCAGAATGTTGTAAAACATCTGAAACAAACGATTCTTTAAAAAAATAGGGAATTTATATCATAACACTTTATATTTTTTTTAAATATCTTCCAAATAATACAACAATATCAAATATTAATATCTCAATATTTTATAATTGTATGTAAATATAATTGGTTTAAAAACTTGTAGGATTTCGCGGCCCGAATCTCTTATGCGAGCAAAGGTTCCAGATGTAGGCATGCTAAATATATACAAGCTCAAAATATTGTAATATATTCACAAAGCCATACAAATTTTATACCCAGGTTCTTTGCCGTTCGCATCTAATGTGACAACCTTTATAATGCAGGCAGTAAATTCCACTCAGAGGTGGAGTAGGCAGCTTAACTGTAAATTAACTTTGATCTTGCCTAATGGCTGATTCTGTAGAGCTTAAGTCCAGCTGTTGACAGCAAAGAAGATAAGGGAACATCTGGATTAGGTAGGTACAGTCATCAACACATTATGTGGTGATAGTTCTTGTACCTTCTGTACGCGCAAAACGCCATAGTTACTTGTCTTCCACTCAACACATAGGTCAACACACAGGTCAACGTTTTGATATACTTTATCACTACCCTCAAACAATACTTTTTCTCTGTTATAGTTACGCAGTCATGTGATTGTCAAAACATACCCTAAATCAGCTTTCTGCCTTTTGTTTAACCTCTATTCTCATACATTTTATTTCTACTAATTACTTTAAGTTGTTCCTTCTTTTGAACTTCAATACAAACTAGCAGTTGAGTACTACTTAAGTATTGTATTTTCTCTTCTTTTATACTTATATTTTATTTTAATACTTACAGAATAATGTCCTTATTCATTTATATGAACCCGGGGATTCAATGTATAACCTTGTTGAGAGTTGTTCTTTTTTATTTTGAATAGAACGTTGGGTTCTTGAAGTAAATACACTTAATTACTACTACTTGAAACACTCGAAAGTTTACAACATTGAAACTCTTCACAGTTGTGCTTCACAATCTGGTAACATGGTAAACTTCTGGAAAGAAACATCCAATGTTTTTATTGCCTCTACAATATGAAGTGGCTGGGCCCTTCAGAATCGATTGAATTTCAAGTCTGAGCGGAATTACACTCGTTGGAGTCGTTATACAAAGTTACTTATGATGAAAACACAGATTTCAAATAAGTTTTTTTGTAGAAAAATAATTTTGAATTAGTTTCAAACTCCCTTTGCGGTCTTATATTTTGTTAGTGAATTTTTTGTTCAAACAAAACATGTTTTATGACATTCCCAAGGAAACCATTATGTGACTGAATCCTATTTTTAATATAATTGAATGCATTTTGATGTAAAATTACTTTACGTATAATACTTTGTTATTATCAGGGTGATATTATTTGTCACCAAAAGGTCACACTCACAGGGACCCACAGGTTGTGGGTTTCCCGGTTTTAAGACAAAGACAAATATAACCATGGGATACAATCATGAATCAATTACTTGATCATAAATTAGTTATAAATGCCAATGTATTCATTAATTTAACTAATTATAGTTTTATCATTATTTTATTTTATCCCTTGATTTTTCATAATTACAATTTCAATTTTTCAACAATTTCTCTAAAGCTTGTTAGTTCAAGTTTGTTAAAAAGTTGTTTCAAGTTGGAAACTGTTACAAATTATAGTCCGGCCTCGTGATTGTGTGAACATTTAAGTCGATCGATGAATACAACAACTAAACTATTCAAAGTAAATGGACATGAAAAAATACTTTTTTTATTTTAAATTATGAATTTCAAGAATTATTACATGTGAGTAGCATTTAATACTGAACTTCTTGAAATTATATATTTTTTTTTATTAATAAAGTATATTAATTTTATAGTTTCTTATTTGAGTAGATTTGACGTAAAAGTGACACACCAACGCGAATATCTCGAAAACGGATCGCGTTCGACCATCTTTTTCAAACGTATGTATGTTAGTCATGACGTTATCTACATTTAGGACGAAAATTTGTTACAATATATTACTTTTTGAAGGTGCTACGCAAAGTTATACGATTGAAAGTGTAGGTTTTTGTTCAGTTACAATGTTTAACATAGGGAATTCCAACGCATTTCAACACTCAATAAATAAAAAACTAATAGCGGTAGGTGCATATTTTTTTCTACAATATTCACAAGCTTAATCTCAACTTGCAGTACATACAATTTGAATTATTTATATTACATGTGCAGTTATCATCGATCGACTTTAAGGAAAACTCAGGCTTACCACCCAGATGCAATCAGCTAATTATTCGATGCATTTTTTGTACCGTGATGGCAACATTTCATAGTTTTTGGGTAAAAATCCGAAACGACTCAAACATTACATTTCTCAATTGATTTTTTTTACTCAGGAGTGTTTTTCATTTTCTTTGGCACATTGTCGGCACGGTTTCATCACTAGAAAATAAACTTGATCCGTTGAATATAAAAAAGCCATCAAGATGCACAAAATTGATTCCCTTGAAGTCGGCGCACGCAATGTGTATACGGTATCGAGCTCAAGCAGCGATGGGGGTATTAATCGGATATTACCCGAAACGACGCGGCCGTGAGCTGTTTGCAGAGCGTCGGCTGCCGTCGGGCTTCAGGGGGTTTGACGTCCTAGACTGATCGTGCTTCAGAGTGTGAAAGAAATTATAAAGACAATACGTGACGATCTAAACGTGTGTTGACCGAGAAGTAACAATAAACCTCATTTCAACCACGTACACTCTTGAATATCAAATAAGGTTTTATTGACACTAGAACAGTTAGGTACAAAATCGAACTATAATAGCTAGTTAGTGATTAAATGGAATTAACTAACAATTTGAAAAGTCACAACGTTTAGTGTCTCGATAGCCGATTCGGTAATTTCGAATTTCGCGTTAGGCCCTATTTACAGATCACAAATGATATTCGCTAACAATGATGAAACTGCTGCTGTTAACATTAATGATACACAGCTTAGATGGTTAGTATATTAAGTGTATGTAATACGTTCCACAATAATTATGGAACGTATTATGCATCGAACAGGTCAATTATTGACCCTCAAGAGCAAGGAATCAACAGTTTACTATACTATTAGAAATAATGGAAGAAGAGATTTAAAGCTTGTATTGTTAAATATTTCACACCATCAGTAATCACGTTTGATGTAGGTACGACATAGTGAAACATGTTTCATAAGGCAGTTCCAGCCACTTGTCGCTTTTAAATGCCCGTGTAAAGAAGCCACTTGTGACGAGCGAACATTAAACCCGGTCATGCAATGTTAACAAATAAAACTAATATACATTTTGGTCGGCCCATACCATTAATATTACAACTTACACATTCACGTTACGGAAAACTAGCTGGTTAAAAGATGATAGTTTCAATGTCCATATTTTACTGGAAATCATGCGATGCAATAATAAAAAAAACTATATCTTCAATATTGTTTGGTTTAAGATTATTTTGTGAGCTTGTATAGGCGTATACAAATAGTTTTATAATACCGGGCGACAAAACACACAAAAGCTACTAAAGAGATAGTTTTTTTCCAAACTTCATTGTATAAAAACGGGCACGTTAAAGCACTCAGCAAAATGTGATCATTCACACTTCTATCTTGCTAAGAGTGTTTTACTGTAATGTGAATGTAAAACCTATCAAATGTTTATCTGGTCAAAAATTTGCATTTGATTTATTTGTATTTAATGTTGAATAAGGCCCTATTCATAAGTATTTTATACATAAAACACGAAATATGCGGGTGATGGGCTTAAGGGATGATGTCAGTATTTAAGTCTACTGTCAGTAGGATAAATTATATTCCTTCTTGCTCGATCTGTATCCAAGAAACTTCAATCATTGAGGTATTCGGTACCGTTCGTCGAATGCTTGAGGCGTGAAAGATCCTTTAAAAAGATCGTAGGCTATGCTTGACACACGGTACTATCGGTGAGCCAGACATCGACGTTATCTGGTCGTTCAGTTGTAGAGGGTAAACGCCCCACGGCTAACGTCACGCGATATCTCTGTTATCTGTTCATTCTGCTGTAGAGTTGTAGAGGGTAGAAGCTTCGGGCCTAGCGCGGCTGCGATAGTTACTCGGAAATCAATTCTAGGATTTAAAAGTGTTTTATAGCTTGGCTCTCGGAGAAGGATGAAGCGCACGGATGTACTAACTCGTTTGTCCTAGTTTACTTCGAAATGGAATACAATCTTCTTGTGAGACGAGAAAACAAGACGTGAAACAAACAGCAGAAGGAATTTTGTTCTAAACTTTGTATTGTGTCTGTTATAAGTGTATTGGATGACCTTTTTTCGTAATTTTAACGTTGGTATTATCTGAAATGTTTATTATCCGAAATAATAATATTCTGTAGGAAACCTGTCGAAATACAAGACATGCCCCACTTAAGGTGAATGTAACGATAAGTACTGTGGTATTTGAAATAGTTGTAAACGAATATGAAAGGGTTCTAAGTAAGACTCAATCCCAGCATTTGCCTTGTGACTGAGAAAAAACACGAGCAAAACTTGTCATGATTGCCTTTACCGGTTTCGAATTAGAACCTCGAGTGCTAGCACGGAACCATCTCTAAATGAACACTGATGAAACAAAAACCCGTAACATGATTGATGATAATCAAGTTAGTTCCAAGTAAATTATGTTTATTATCATCTAGAACATGCTAGACTGAAATGTGAGTCAGAATTATTTCTTTACCCTAAAAACTAGGATTAAGATCTTGAAACGTCTCTTAGGATTTTGTAAGAAATGATCATGATACAGATACAGAGACAACGTTCATTGAAAAATGCCCTATACATACAGGGTTGGCTCAGTCGCTTTAAATTAAAGTCCTCACTGAAAATCAGTCTAGTTACTGAGTGGATAAACTCTAAAATTGAATTTATTTTATTTTATTTTATACATACAGTCTCATAGACACTATAGGCTTCTTGCAGGTGAATGACATCACAGTCTCCGTACGAGATAGTAGAGGATATAGAGTAAAAGCTTTTTGGATGTATGTAAAATAAATGTCAGTCAAAAAGTCCAATTAGTTGAAAGGTACGTTAGTGACGTCAGAATTTTGGGGAACGTTTTCGAATTACACTTTTAGGTTTTGAATAATTATCTTTTTATATTTATGTGTTTAAAACTCTGTGCATTTTATTGAGAAAGTAAAGTAAACACTTTTACTTGATTTTCAAATGCCGCGTGCTTTATCTACATCTCGTATCTTGAGTGTTGAATCTAGTCTTGCTTTCGCGTTATCGATGCGAATTCACAGTCATGTTTAAAAAAACGTCGTATCTTAATGTTGTTTTTTTATGAGACATTGTTTACATGTTAATTGAATTGTTGTTCAAATCGATTACGAATTCGTCCACATTGATTAAAATTACTAGAAACCTCGCGTATGTACAAAAGGAAAGGTATCATAAACACATATACACCTCCTCCCTTATCACGTATAATGTTAATGACATTCTGTTCCGTTCCACTCAAACGGACA
Organism: Isoperla grammatica; assembly: GCA_945910005.1. Taxonomy (NCBI): domain Eukaryota; kingdom Metazoa; phylum Arthropoda; class Insecta; order Plecoptera; family Perlodidae; genus Isoperla; species Isoperla grammatica. The sequence continues at coordinate 62,541,261 of OX246738.1, forward strand.
GAGGACAATAATTCTCATTATTAAATATTCACCTCTTTTTTACAGTGACTCCAGGTTTCGATAGATATCTGTTTTAACAAAGTAGCTTAATTAATGTATTGTTTTATAGTTATATTAATTAAACTATTTACACCACTACAAAGAAATAGAAAGTATGTTTGTATTATCAAAGTCTACTAAATTTAGTGATTACTATTTATGATATTGCCCGTGGCAATGTTGTTTTATTTTCACGTATCTCTTGTGTGCATGTATGATGTAGCAAAAGATAATTGATTTTGAAATATGTTATTTATAATATATTGAATTGTGTAATAGGCAGAGGAATTTCTACATTTACTATTACAAAGAACTAAATTGTAACTTTGTTTTTGTTTAAAAACTTTAATGATGGCTCAAATTCCTCTGCAGGATGAAAAGAATCAAATGCTTTCCACAAACGCTTGGTTAAATTTGGTAAGTTTTGTGCCTAGCTCAGAATTGTTTGTATAATCCTTGATTTACACATGAATGCTGATAAGACAAACAGATTAAAATGATACTTTATTTGTGTGTAAACCAAGCTGTACAGCCTTCTGGTCTAGAGTCCAAACTGGCTTGTCTTCAAAGAGATTCAGGGCGGTCAACATACGAGGGAGACGGGATTCTAAAACAACGTTTTTGTTCATTATCTACACCCTATAAAGGGGGACGCTGGTTTATTCCTACTTTGCTTTTTGGCATTTCATACTTGAAGACGGGCCAGTTGTACAATTCCTGGAACCAAGATATGTGTTCCTGTTAGGTTCCAGGAATTTGCTTTATGCTTCAATGTTCTGGGACGCGAGGGGTGGGGGAGGTCGTAATATGGGCGCCCACCCCTCGCCTCCTTTAAGTGTGGTTTGATGTTTGCATACGTTACCGATAAACTAACAAAAGCACATTTTCTTCTCATTGCATGTTAATAGGATGAGAAGAATCAGCTTCTAATAACAAACATATGGTTAAAACTGGTAAGTCATGATAAAGCCTTTTAAACTAAGAGGATAAATTCAGTTGGATATCCGCTTTAAATACTCCTGAGTGCAGAGGAATGACTAAAATCACCAACTAAGTAGAGCATGAAGCGAACATTGCCAAATTAACCGTAGAGTAATTTAGTAAACACTCCGCCGTATGATAGATCTGAACTTCAACTTTATTTCATCCTCAATGTCTAAATACGTACATTCATATTACTTTCTCGTAATGAATTATAAAATCCTCACTTTATCTAATTAAATAAAATGCATGCAATCAAGTACAACTAGATATTAACGATCCACTCTCTGTAGTTTGCTTCATTCTGTAAAAAGTAATCTGACATCTGCAAATATTGTTTCCATAATGGATCCGCTTAGATGCACCTCATCTCTATAGTATATTAATTTGAAATTTCCTCGGTAGTAAATCATTTGAAAAATTACTTTTATTCTAAAATCGAAACAGGAATTCAGTTTCTGCATATAAGCTCTCAAACACTAAGCCACAAGATAGCAGGACATAATATCTTATCATTTCCAAACTAAACTTTTAAATCTTCAATGTTATTTAAACTAATTGGGTATTTACCCACGAAATATGAGTATAAGTCAAAAACACTACTGGCAATGGTCTGCAAAACATTATAATGTTTAATATAATGATAAGACACTACAATATTTAACCATTCAAAAAATAGCAGTTAACACATAATGCAACGGTAAACATAATTGAACACAATTTAATATAAAATATAATTAATAAAAATCAAATAACATAATTAAACCTTAAACACTTTAAAATAATATTAAATTACATATGGCTGTTAGAATAGTCAAAGTGCAGCTAGAAGATTGTTTGTCTCTTGTTTTTTGTACATTTTATTTAATTCAAAACGTCTAAACTGGTTGATGCATGAGTTGGTAGTATTGCCTGTAATCAGTCATTTTGTAGTATAGTTACAGCACCACTAGGCAATTGAATCATTCCAATTAATGCATGCACGATCCGTATTGACGGACATACGGCACGAAAATGTACAACATGTCGAATCTGTACCAATAATTCAATAGAGCCCCACAGTCTCATCAAAAGTTCAGAATGTGATGGACCAGCCATGTTTGTATAAACTGACATGCATATTGATGAATATTGTATTATGAAAGGGCAACGCAGACATTTATTACGTAATTTCAATGCATACTGATGCATTTTATTCAATATGGATGCAACGCCGTTGTCTGCATTAGACGTGCATAGACAAACACTGCCTGCCCTTATGTGCGTTTGTTTCAGTAGTAGATCACTACATAGTTAATGGTGCCTGTAACGTAGACCCTGTTGTTTGACATTCAAGTGTATTTACTATGCTGTGATGTAATTGTATTTTTTCATTTCGAGGTCTTAAAATCCGTAAAAGCAACAGAAGTAATAAGTATGTTGTATGTATGTATGTATGTATGTATGTATGTATGTATGTATGTATGTATGTATGTATGTATGTATGTATGTATGTATGTATGTATGTATGTATGTATGTATGTATGTATGTATGTATGTATGTATGTATGTATGTATGTATGTATGTATGTATGTATGTATGTATGTATGTATGTATGTATGTATGTATGTATGTATGTATGTATGTATGTATGTATGTATGTATGTATGTATGTATGTATGTATGTATGTATGTATGTATGTATGTATGTATGTATGTATGTATGTATGTATGTATGTATGTATGTATGTATGTATGTATGTATGTATGTATGTATGTATGTATGCATTTATGTATGTATGTATGTATGTATGTATGTATGTATGTATGTATGTATGTATGTATGTATGTATGTATGTATGTATGTATGTATGTATGTATGTATGTATGTATGTATGTATGTATGTATGTATGTATGTATGTCATATTCTGGTGTATTAACGTGCAAACTATTGTATAAACATGTGTGCAAGTATGTGTGAAGAAGGTATGAATGGTGATTGTTACTGTACGATCAATTGTTTCGTTCACATTTTCTATTATCAACCGTATTTTAGTAATAATCAACAAAAATCACTAGCCTACATACGACAGACTGCATATTGATTGTGTACGTTAAAATTAAGTATCTGTGCCAGCAGTTCAAATGTGATTGGGTTATGAGTGAATGGTGATACAATAGACACATTGAGCTGAAAATTAAATTTTACATAAGTAAAAAGCTATGTTATGTGGATTTTTGTTTTTGTTTTCCGATCCAATATTACATATTGTGCTCATAAGTTAACAAGTATGTTAGGTTTTATGTAACAAAGGATTATTTGGGAGCTAAATATTGCCTATATTTACGTGTTTTCCGTTTAATTCAGCAATGAGATTAAATATTAAGAGAAATTTGTGCAGCATTATTTTGCTTCAAAACGTCTAAATTATGTGAGTGTAAAGGCTAAAAGTGGCTGATTACTTGTGTAAAGGTATGTTCGTACGCAAATATTTACCGTGGAAATGACAGTTCCTATGTTGTTTATATCCATAAGTTGTAATTTAAGTCTAAAGTATAAATAGATTGTGTGCATTTGTTGAGTTTGAATGAAATTATAACGAAGTGTGTTTGATTTCCCTCAATAAATTTTTAATGATTTTCTCGAGGTTTTAGTTTCATAGAGATGAGGAGTGTGTAGGCCTATAGTACATGTATATTATTTTTAGATAAAAGATAAGAGCTTGCGGTGTTTTTTTCGCTGCTGTTTATACAAACACATATTGTAATTATACCTTTGTATAGTTATAGAGCAGCACATTAAATAGTGGTCCGAGATGGGAGTTCCAGAGTGACTTTACTTTCATACTACGTTTTAAATCATGGGAGCAACCGTGCCTGTGTGTGTGTTGCGCGGTATTTACAGATGGTCTGTTCAGTGTGACTGTGTATTAGCGTTCGTTGGAATTTAAAGAGTGACTATGTTTAATGTATGGTTTAATACAGCAAGATAATTCAGCTAGGTTTACGGGAGACGCTGTTTTAATGACTGTATGAACTTGTGTGAAGAGTAGCAAGCAGTCAATTACTCCGTGATTTTCGTTTGCTTTAATTAATATCTTTGAAATGAGTCTAATTGTGACTTAGTCTATATTAAGTTAAATAGAACTTAAAGAGCAACCAATGAACGAATCTTAATGAGTTTTGTGATGTGTGAGAGAAGTTGCACCAAGAGGTGGTGTCTTAAAGCATGATGTTGAAACAGAGGGTTTGAAAGACCATACGGTTGTTTCGGAGCAAAATATTAGGATTGAGTTTATGGTTGACTGTGTTTGTTTGTTGATTTTGATAGTGACTATTAATATGTGTTTTGTTAAGAGCGTAGTAAATTGAGCTATGCTAATGTTAGTTCTGCTCGCACAGGAATGGAATGATGTCAACTTGCGATGGAACTCATCTGAGTTCGGTGGGGTTAAGGACCTGCGAATACCTCCGCATCGCATCTGGAAGCCTGATGTTCTCATGTACAACAGGTAGGGTGAATATCATCTGTATGTCTTTTTGATTAAGCATGCACACCTGTTTCACATACTCTCGGTTAGATAAGATATGCTGAGTTTTGGCTCGGAGGTAAACTGCTTTGAAATAGAATACAGCTGGTGTTGTCAGCAACAATGGACATCTGGAGTTTCCCTAGAGTAGATGGCTTATTTGCCAGGGTAGACCTAATTGTTGAGCTCTCTTCAATTCGGTTTGTTTATTTTTCCCTTCTCTAAATCCTCTCTCAAATCTTTGCACAACTTTTTTAACTCTTTTACTTCACGGCAGTTGATACTCCCAACCTTTCTCACCATCTTTCGGTGAGCTAATTATTGCACCACACTAAAATCAGCAAATAAAATAAATACACATAAATAAAAATAAAATAAATAACCAAACCTAATTTCTAAAGAGTATCTACTAATACAATGATATGTTCTCACCCTCTTGAGCGTCAGTGAGGTATGACGTGAGCGGCACCAACAACGGCGATATTTCCATGTGCTTAAATTTGACGTCTGCTTTCAGGGCCAGACCTAAAGGTAAACTAAAGCGATGTAAAAACACAATAAATAATTAGTTAGATACTTTGTTAAATACTATCCATAATAACTAATCTGACAATCTGTTTAAGATGACCTGTGTAAATATGTCGCAGGGGTGATGCAGGCAGGCAATAGACGCAAGATGGCGGGCTTGACTGCCGGACATGGTACCAAGAATCATCGTGGGATTCCTGGGAGTAACTCATAATTAAATGTCACATGACAATCAATAAAACGTGTGTCCTGAAGTCTCATTTCAGTGATGCCTTATAACATTTTTTAATTATACAAATGCTGATATCAATCATTAAACCCGATATTAATTAACCATCTCATCATTCACATAACTGTGTGGCAGAAGAAACTGCCACACAGCCATAATCACAATCAACGCTTCATCCGAAAACCATAATCTCAGGTCATGTCCTACAAAACTCATTGCCTGGCACCCAATCACGAGATAAAACACATTATAAATCCTCCGAAGAGGGGAGTAAACCAGTAATGAAAAAAGAAAACAACATTGTTAATAAAATAACAACTAAATCACTGAAAAGGGGAATCTAAACAAAGTGTATCTCTGAATATTGCCTTGCATATTTAAACTGCCCGGTGTTAAGTACGATCTGCCAGATGCCGTTGTTGTTGGCTCACTGTATATATTTCTCTTGCCGGGTTGGCGGGAGAAACATTATCCAATGTATCGCCCACGAGCCTGAAGAACCTACGGGGATACTCCCTCGAAAACAACTTGCCTGACAGACAGAACGCATGCTAACAATAACCTTAAAAACAAACTATTAAACAAAAATTAACCTCTCTCTCTTTCTCTCTCTTCTTACTCTATATTCATCTCTCTCTCTTTTCAAATCTTAAATAACTCTTTGTTCATTACTAACAAAACTCTCTCCGTAAACGTTTTTCAGTCTATGTGTGTTTTAACGCATCTTGGTTCACTATTGCCACGAATGTTGTGCACGAGATCTTTAGTTAACGTGTTGTTTACGACTCTCTTTTTACCACAAGTGCCGATGAGGGTTTCGACGGGACGTATCCGACCAACGTTGTGGTCAGAAATAACGGTAGCTGCTTGTACGTTCCACCGGGCATCTTCAAGAGCACATGCAAGATAGACATTACGTGGTTCCCCTTTGATGACCAACGCTGTGAGATGAAGTTCGGTAGCTGGACCTATGATGGCTTTCAGGTATCCCTAGTTGTCTTGATGAATTTCTACAACATAATCCTTGTACCAGTCCTATAATCGTCGTTCATCCATTCATTTCATCTTGTAGAAGTGAACAATATTAAGTTTACTATTTGTTCTAAGGTTATAGACTCAATCGTGGTGGCTGCTTTCTAATGTGGTATTGTGTGACACTTTCAGCTGGACCTCCAGCTTCAAGACGACACAGGAGGAGATATCAGCAGCTTTATTACCAACGGCGAGTGGGATCTGTTAGGTAAGCTATTACCCCAATATCTGAGCGCGGCATAATGACTGCTACGCCAGCTAAACAGCGTCTTCACTTGAGCCAATCCAAGACAAGACGCTGTTATTGCACGAGGCAGTCCCTTCGTTGTATCGCTCTATTTCTTAGCCAGATATTCGTAGTTATGTAGTTACAGCTTTCAATGGGCTAAAGTTATACTGAATATTTCTTAAGCTTATAGGCAAGAGAACAACATATTATTCTTAACAAGTGCTAATTGTTGATGTCTATAATCTAAGACATACTGTTATATGTGTGGGTGTGTGGAGATGAACGCGTGTTGCGAATGGGTGAAGCTGGAAGTAATGTTGATAGTGATAGCATACTAAACAAGGTGCATTGTCTCTCTCCCACTGACATACAGTCCATGTATCTGAGTAGATAGCCACTGAGGATACAGTTAAAAAATTTATATAATTTTTAACATTATATTTAAAAGAAATATTACCCCATGCTCAGTTAGATATATTAGTTATTTTGGGTAATGTTGGCATCACATTTGGTGTACATTAATGATAATGTATTAATTATAACAAGAACGTAATTTACTTAAAAAGTTTTGCTTCATTGGCCAATTAGAATTAATAAATAAATATGTGGCAAATACTTACGAAGGATATATATACATATATTAAAGTTTTAAGTGTATGAATGAAAATGTGAATGAATACATTATTAGTAGAAGCTTAGAATGCAGTAGTATTGGAAAGATATAGTGACTATAGAGCTTTGAGCGGACGTCAGAATTTTGATGGTGTGGAAGAGTATTAGTATTCCGGTGTTTCAGATATTTCATTTATTTGTTTCAGATAAGAGTCAATTTTATTAACAATTGTAAGAGAGCTAAAGCTTTAAAATGTAATTTCAGTACATTGAAATGGAAAATGTGTATTTTCCAGGTTGGAAGTGGGATATTCTTACAGCCATTTCTTGAGTCTTAAAATCTGTTTTGTCAAATGCTGAATAATAGTTTTTATTCACGAAAGTGTTATTTTGGGTCTCATTTTCTTCAAAAGTGAGTTCACGAATGTGATTAACCGCAATTTATTGTTTAACCATTTGCGTTCGAATGTTGAAAATAAAAGATAATTGTGTATCTTCAAGGTTTTCAGTGCTCACATGAGGTAAGGTTAATTTTATTTAAATAAATTAATCAATTTTTAACGTACTCTAGGACATATAAGCTCAATTATATCCTAACTTAGAATTTTCATGCGTACACTGTACACTAACTATATCTATTGTGTGTGATGCAATGATTAAACAATAACAATATGTTAACGGCAAGATATGGCTGGAAGTTAACTCCAATTTCTCATACTAAAATGCTCTCGGTTGCTTGCAATTATATATTTTTAATAGGCTTGCATACTATTTTATAATCAAGTCGCTTTTACACTTTGTGTTTTCACTGTAATTAGTGAATTTCTAATTACAAAATATTGTCAAAGTGTTCAAGCGTCGGCAATATAAACATGTGTGAAGCATGGTCCATCAAACACCATATTGAAATATTTTCTAGACATACCTGTTAGCACAGAGTAATGGTGATAATAGATTATAAGCGTGTTAGCCGCACTGTTTTAAATTATAGCAGTCCAAGAAATATTTGAAAAATATGAAATCCTTCAACAATTATTCAATTTATCATTACGCTGTCTAACAGATGATGTCAACTTTTCTTTAGCTCATTATCTTTCACTGAAAAGCGCTAATCAACTCTGTATCTTCCGTGAAGGTTTCATTCTACTATTATTCTATTTTCTGTTAGAGTAAGAGAGTCTTAATCATTATTTTATGTAATTTTGTCTGTGATAGGTTTTTAGAAACTTGAGAGATAACAATGTCTTTTTATTCTATGACTGCATATCTTGCTCAATCTGATTCTTAATCATAACTGAGAAATATTACGTTAATATCTTGTTGCTAAGACACTTGCTTTAGTTTTGCTTCTAATACAACTAACAAGTCCGATCGCGTGGTAGATAGGGGGATGCGAGAAACATAACCGCCCGTCAACCGTCTTGCAGCCAGCCTAGGACGGCCGAACACCCTGCTGAGTTCGCCTCGGTCTATCGCGAGCTGTCCAACTCCTGATAGGAAAATTTAAAACTCCCTTCTTCATCGCTTTCCCACACAAACCAAGACTGTGCCCCGGATTTCTTACCCACACACTTCCTTTTCTATTCTTTCTCTAGTTTAAATGGCTATTACCAACTGAACATGAACTCTCAATGGCTTCCCTAAACTAACCACCTAAATAAATATAACTACAGTGACTAAACAAATGAATGCCCCCGAGCTTCTGAACTTGCATTCTCTTCTAACCTAAACCAACGCATCTAAATAAAACAATGAATAAACCTGAACCTATTAAATCACAATTGATTGGAATTGGAATGGCTAATATATGAAGTTATACGATAAAATAACATTTTTGTTTTTAGTTTCTTGAAAACATTTGTTTTTCTTCCTTGACAGATTCCATCTTTGCTCCTGTCCTTTCTTTCTTTATTTCTTCATTCCAGGTGTACCCGGGAAAAGGAACGAAATTTACTACAATTGCTGCCCCGAACCTTATATTGACATTACTTTTATCATAATCATTCGGCGACGGACCCTCTACTACTTTTTCAACCTAATTGTTCCATGCGTTCTCATCGCCTCGATGGCTGTGCTGGGTTTTACTCTGCCACCGGACTCGGGTGAAAAACTATCTTTAGGTAATATTTCTCGATCAGGTACTCAATAATTCTTTGTTACGTACTTTCTCCTTCTTCATGCCACTCTTTTTGTTCAAAGGTTGGCTTCTTTTTCTTATCTATGATTTCTCAACGTTTTTTATATTCTATGCCCCCTTTTCCCTTGTTTTGTGATATATTTCAGGCATGCCCGGGGAAAAGAACATTAAAGAATATCTTTGCTGTCCAGAGCCCTACGTTGACATAACTTTCTACGTACAAATCCGGCGACGGACCCTGTTTTACACGGTGAATTTGATCGTTCCTTGTGTAATGATCTCGTCAATGACCCTCCTGGGGTTCACCTTGCCACATGAGTGTGGGGAGAAACTTACATTAGGTACAGTAAAGACTAGGATCCAGGAACTTCCTTTTGTCTAGCTCTCAGTCACAGGTACCACACTAAAAAATGTCACTACATTTTATAAATTGTAACTTTCTTCATTTTTTGTAAGCAGAAAAATAGGAAATCAATTATAAATTCAATCATTGGGTCATTATTCAACTACAACTTTGAGAACTTAATTTTGTTCACCAAAATAGAATCACATTCACAATGTTTCATCTCAATTGTATAATTAATAAGGGTCGCTTCTTCCAATTAGTATTAATATCAATAAACAAAGCTGACACAATGGAAGTTCCTGACCACGTACGTACGTAAAATAGTGCGGATATGGTTTTAATTGACATATTGTAATGCCTGGACTAGGACGGCACTTTTTGTTTGAGTTATATTATTATTATTATTACTAAATTATTATTATTATTATTATTATTATTATTATCTAATACGTTGCTTTTGTTTTTGTTGTCCCCAATAATTTGCCCGTGCTTGCTGCATGCCCCGACCTCCCATTGGTTGTCGTGTGTGACCCCACGCTAGTCAACGCTGCGCCCCATCACACCTACACTGATGACACTGTGTTGTAGGTATGACACGTACACACTTATATTGTTCTCAACGTGTAATTCTCTTCCAGCAAGAGGCGAGATCTCCTCCAATCAACCATTCCATCCTAGTAGGAATTGTTGCCGCGACGTATTACAACGTAATCATAAATAGTGCATACTATTTTGTATTTAAAAAATCTCTATCATTGTCATGAAAGAACCTAAAATCACAAACATTAAATAGGATACTTCAAATAAGAACACTTTTTTTATCGTCTTATTCTACTTCGAATTTTAACAAACTATCGTTCATATCATAATATTAGAACTAAATAGCACAGTCTTTGCAGCGTTTCGTAAACAATTTCGTAAACTTTTTAACCCATATTTTTCTGCTACAAAAATGTGGTTATATTCCATTTTGTTCTGTTCAATTACACATTTAATTATTAACTAATAATTTATTGGTTACAATTATGCGATAATTTAACTACCTGGACGTATACTACGTAATACACGATTATTTCTCCTCATTATGGAGAGTAAATGAGTTGTAGGCCTACGCTATCGTAAGCCAACCTTAGGATTGTTGGTGTAGTGTACTAATAAACTCGTAAACAAAGCGGTATGAACCTATCAATCAGATGCAAAATTGTAACCTATAATACCAAGAGCTCTTTTAATTTAAAAATCATTTAATAGTTAATACTTAGTAAACATCCATTCAATAAATAATAACACAACAAATACTTTACTAGTAACTTAATTTGAATCACCTATCTTCAAAATATACTAACTAAGGGACCAAAGTAACATCACGTTTGACAAGATGCCTAACAAAATCTGATAAAAACTTGTGTGTTGTTTAGATGTCGAAAGTGTTATTCCACTCAGTGCTACTAAAAACAACTAACTAGCTCAAGGAAATAATCTTTACTAATTCATAATCGTAGTTGTTTTTAAATAAACACTCAGTGAATACAAAGTCAACAAACGTTAATTGGGTAAAACTCCCACAAGTTAACAAGAATTATTTCTAACCGTGACCTTTCAATGGATATAAATACTATTCTTTGGTTTCATCGAGTCTTCTAAGCTATGGTAAATCAACGCTTCATACCAACTAAATAACAAGCAGTTTATGTTGTTGTACCGGTACTCAACATTATATCAACAGTCTAATAATCACTTCTAGTTCACCGGCCTAAGGAGTCACTGTAAGTCTCATATTTGTCTTGTCTATGTGCCTGTATGTTGTTATTTCTCCTTCCAGGGGTAACAATTCTCCTATCTCTGACTGTTTTCCTAAACATGGTTGCCGAAACGATGCCCGCTACCTCCGACGCTGTCCCTTTATTAGGTAACATCGCCCACCAATTGGGATTCGAGCTTGAGAGACAGAGGGGGTTCCTTGTTATCTCGATCTGCTTACAGTTCAAACGGCTAGGGTGACAATAGGGAATAAATTCACGTAGAAAACTGTATCAACGAGTCACCGTGATCAGTTTCTACACCTAACAATGCTTCTCCACTCGATCATTCTCTTCTTAAGCTATTTCTTGTTATTCTCTGAGACCTTGTCCCTCTTGCCCTGTCTTTGAAATCCGTCAACTAACTCATTGTTCTTCTTGCAAGCTGTCTGTGTGTGTGTACCCTACTCTTTATACTCGTCTCCCTTTCGGTTACCTTACTGTGTGTGTTTGCTTGCTCACCTGAAATGTGCTACTTTTTAATTTCCATTCGTTATGTTTTTCAGGAGGATTTTTGTTCCGTATCTATCTTCCGGTGAATTATCGTATCAGTTTCCTCGATAAACCAATAGCGTACACCATTTCCAGGGAATGATATACGTAATTTCTTCAAATATTTGGACTTCACAACCCCGGACGAACAACACTGACAACCTTTTTTATTTTGATATTCCTGGCAACATTTTTTATTAATTTTTAGTCCGTATATTAACACGATATATATTTTAATAATATTGCTTAGTAGAGCAGAAATGCACGTGTGAAGCATGTTTTTACCAGCCACATTTCATTTGAACCATTTTTAATCAACGGATAATATTTATCCAAGATTATAATAAGAATAATCAACTTTTGGGTTTTAATGTAGGCGTAGAATTTTATCCTATCCCACAGTATTTGTACAAAACATCATTAACAAACCTCAATCTCTTGCAGCACTAGTAAAGAATATTCTAGACGTATCCCAGGTGTATGATGTATATTTAAACACTTGGAGGATTGTTCTAGAAGTTTCTGTTAAGTATAGTGTACATTTATGCACTAGCGGGAAATAATAAGCTAGGATTTTCTCACGTGTATGTTGCATATTGACAACCTGTCGGAGGCAACTCGCAGGTATGTTATGTATATTTGCACCCTGTGAAAAAAACTTTTAATATAGAACCTCGGGCTTAGAACATATATTTACACGTTTGTGGAGTGACATGTACTTAAAGATTCTAGGTGTGGTATACATTTACAGACTTCTGGAAAAATGTTCTAGGTGTTTCTACATTCGTAGGACAGAATATTATAGAACATTACCAGTTTCATGAAACATATACACACTTCTGTGATCAAAAATTTTCAGTTTTCACAAGTGTATCATACATGTTCACATCTGAAGGAAATAATGTTATAGATATTTCTCAGATGGATAATGTATATTTACACATCAATAGAAAATAACTAGAAGTTTTTTTTTAGATGTATGATCAATATTTAGACAACCGAGAGAAATATTGTAAAGTGGAATTTTTGAAAATGAATGATGTATATTTACGCACCTGTAAAAATGAATTCTCTAGAAGTTTCTCAGGTGCTTGCGTAATACAATTCCAATGAGAGATAAAATGTTGTAAAAATTTTACATGAAGTGTCATGTACATGAACACTTACCTACTAAAGGAATATCCTAGGAATTCCTCTGGTGTACGATGTATATAAAGACACTTGAAAATGTCTATTCTAGAAATCTCCGATGTGAGTGATGTATATTCACACACTTGTGGTAAAAACTAAAAATAGACTAGAACACACCCAAGTGTGCGATGTATATTAACATGTCCGAGCTAAAGAATATTCTAGAACACTCCCCGGTGTACAACGTACATTCATACACCAGCGGGAAAGAATGTTCTAGAAAATTCCCGGGTGTATTTTTTATATTAACACACCCCGGGGAAAGAATGTTCCAGAATACTCCCAGGTGTATAATGGATACTCACGCACCTGAGTAAAGAATGTTCTAGGATACTCCCAGGTGTATTATTTATATTAACACACCCTAGGGAAAGAATTTTCTAGAAAATTCCCAGGTGTATGATGTATACTAACACACTTGTTGGAAAGAATGACTTGACTTTGAGCGGTTTTATTTTCCTACAGATGTCACCGTTCTGCTCTCTTTAACGTTTTTCCTAAACATGGTGGCCGAGACAATGCCTCCGACGTCCGAAAGGCCCCTCATAGGTAACCACCGTCTTAGTCCCTCTTGCTTCGACAGAACCCTTGCTACTTGGATTGCAGAGGGACAGCGTTAACATGTAAAACGAATATTATAACTTCAGTTAAGTGCGTACTTAAAGAACGTGAGCAGATTTCAACACAATAAATTGATAAAAAGCAGATAATAAAATAAAAAAACAACCCTCACATGAACCACTCACCCGTCCTTCAAAACAAACGTTAATACTTCCTTTGCAGACATTGAAAATGACTCCTTACCGCCGTATCATGTTTCAACCTTATACAAGGATGATCAAAATGAATGTTAGTATTATCTTCAACCATGTGGCTATTTATAATTTTGTATAATTCTATTTGTAGATGTTATTTTATGTTAAACATCTTCATTGTCTATGTAGGCCTACTTCGTGGTTTGTTGCTTCAACAGAATGAGTTTCTGCTACATTTCTTCTAAATAAAGTATCCAACTTGGAAACATGTATAAACGTAACATCACGAAATAGGTTCCTGCTGTCAAAACTGTTTGTATGTACTTTCATTTATATAATATGACAATAATAATATTTATGCGGCCAGGAGATAATACAGGTCATGTTGCAATTTGTTTTAATATCTTGACCTACATCTTATTGCAGTGGCATCACACGTACACGAAACATGCGACAAGATCATAAAATATTTCCATCTTCGTTATTAATTTTACAATGTCTATAATGTTTTGCGCGAGTTTTGTTTAAAAATACAACTTTTATACTGTATCATTTCGTTTGTATCAAATTGCATTTCTGTTTGATTTTTCTTGTTGAAAAAGTTTCTTAGAATAGCCAAGATGGAGGGCTGCTTGATTAATTAAATTCATTTGAACTAGGCGGGTCAGACATTTGAATCTAGTTTCTGAAAATGAATTACATCCAAGATGTGATTGCCGCTTAGTGAAATGTAAGCGATCGTTCCGAAAGCACTGCTCGCGATATAAGTTGTGAGTTAGCCCTGGGTTATGTACATGAACATCCGACACACACATACTGAGAGCGTCAGCAGCTACGTACGGCTATCAAAAAAACTATTCTTTCTTGCTGATTTTAACATTTATGGTTACCCAAATTACCGAGGAAAACCCAATCGAACTCTTGTTATTTTAATGTAAGAAAATGTAAGGAATTAATTTGTTTTTATAAAAGTGTAAGATCTTTTCATTTATCGGAATCTTTCATCAACAAAAGTTTCTAGAATGTATAAATGGGATACAAAGCCTTTATGATAAAAGTAGTTATATAGTATAAAGGTGAAAGATAATAATTAAGGTATTTTACATACACAAGGGTGTTAATTTAGGCTCATTTTATGAATAATAATAATAACATCCAATATACAGAGGAGTAAAATGAAAGCATGATATCAGAATGCCCTCCTGCATATAGCGTAGTCTGTTCAAGTCAGATTAGGATTATTATTGAACTACAATGATGAACACAATGGTGCACAGTAGCGCTATCATTAGTATAGTGTTCAACGGTTCAATCCATCTGAAACAATTCTTAACTTTGTCTGCAAGACGAGTTTAATTATTTTTCGGTTATAACCCGATTGTATTTATATGGCTCAAGGTATTGACATTTCGACTCTCACTTCAACACAAGCAATATAACTCTAGACAGGGATGGAGCTCTAATAAGAATACAGCTTTACAGGCAAATTTTACGCTGATCGTGTATAATGGAAGTGTATAATGCGATGTTATATACTTCTTTGTCCCATCATTATTCCAATCAAACTTGCCTAGTCGTAGTGTCAAATTTATAAATTTAGTGTTCAACTCATAATTCCTCGAAAAGCTTGAGGGTTAATTTTTTGGTTTGTATCTTGAAAATGAAATTTTAATATTAATACTTTGGGAAATATGCTGAATTAGATATTATTTAGGTATACTTATAATATTTATATATAAAAAAAACAGGATTCAAAAATTATTTTGCATCAAGTTACGTCAATTGCGATATTATTGACATTGTCATATTTCATCCCAACGTAATCAATCTACCACACTTTATGTAGAACATCTTTAGATATTGCTAATACCGGATCCCGAAATAATTCCTCATTATTTATTATGAATTACATTTAAAGGTACGAACACAAAACTGTA
Source organism: Isoperla grammatica (assembly GCA_945910005.1). Classification (NCBI taxonomy): domain Eukaryota; kingdom Metazoa; phylum Arthropoda; class Insecta; order Plecoptera; family Perlodidae; genus Isoperla; species Isoperla grammatica. The sequence continues at coordinate 62,557,079 of OX246738.1, forward strand.
AACACGTGCCTTAAGGGTTGTTTGTGTTGATGACTTTCAAGAAAAGTGTATTGTGTTTGCACATCAGGCATGGATGTTGAGTAATATTTCGATGCTTGTGTTCTATCGTAACTCTCGGCTATATATTGTCAACTCGGGCTACCATACATTGACACATGACATTGAACATTGATTACATGGTGATCTAATGTTGACACGTCTTCAAATACTAACCTTCACCAAGTACCAGTAATAAAAATCTTCCGTTCAATTCTTCGCCTCGCGTGTGTTCACAGCAACCTCACGTAACCTCATAGTCCCCGTGAGATTCTAGTAGAATAAATGATTTTACACCATGCAAGTTATTCGTTCAGTATGTAAGTTACTTATTTAGTAAATTATTTTTGAATGGAAGACTAAAAGTTAGTACTTTGAATTTTATAACGTACCAGTCGGTAGATATAATGTTTCCCTTGATCATTATAATCGATACATTAACTGCTGTGTGAGACTGTCCTCAGACATTGTCAGTAACCCACTTGGTTCAGTGAGAATTAAGACGTTCGTTTCTCACAAACAGAGCTTGTTTTGGTGGTGCTGAAAAGATTATTGACTGAACAATATTCAAACCTAGTTCGCTTCTGTCCACCCGCCATAGTAGTTTATCCTCCTGTAATGTCTTTTTGTACACGCGATCTTTCTAGTGTCGGTGCTACTAGTCTTTCATAAGTGCTCACCTTTCACTCACCCAGGTAACAAATATATGATCTAAGGAAAGTGAGCTACAAACAGTTTTATCAAGGTTAAATTAAAATTTTGGGGTAGGGGAGGTAGTAGGCCGATTTAGCTATCACCATTCGCCAAAAAATAAATCTGTGTTTGGTAATTCGTTTTGATTTGGGGTAATTCGTAATTTGGCAATTGGCAATTCGTTGTGTCATCTTCTAGGTCCCGTCATAACCCACTTGTAATTAGCAAAGAAGAAAAGTAATTCTAGTACTTGAGATAACTATAAAACGCGAGGAATAAACATAAAAAACAATTATATTGATGGTATTGGGTGGCGGGGGGGGGGGGGGGGAGAGGGGGGTAAGCTACATGGTTACCTATTGAAACTAAAATGAATGGATAGTTGGTAAACAGCTTGGTTAAATAAAATTGATCTGAATAAATTTTGTTACAAATTAGTTTATTTTACAGTCTTCTGACAAAAACACATTTTTTTTAAAGCAAGAAAGATAGGTTTTAGTATCGCCTTGCGTCTTAGAGCTTAGATTGAATAACACATCCCGCGAAAGATACCTCTGTTCATAAGTACATACGTTGCTGCTGCCGTTCTTAAATATTTACACCGACAATATTTTAACTAACCAAACACAGTCATCTAGATAATATGGGAATGTTACTTAGATTTTTTTAGTTCCTGCTACGCTCTGAAGCAAAATGTATAAACACTTTAATTTCATGTTCTGGCTGGACATGCTTATAATATTGCGTTTTTCATCTACCCTAACATCACTATAGCACTAGTGAAATAAAAGTCGTTTTAATGTGGTTAATCTATATTTTATATTGCGTTTCATACGGTATAGAAATATTATTAAGAATTAGATTTTTAACAGTGATGCATAAGGGAAATTTCAAATAGTATATGCAAATTTAAGTCTTAGCGAAGTTTAGATATAAGCGTTACATCTTGTTTAGCGCTATTGCAGCATCTGCCTGCACTTTGTGAGGTCATGTATGTTGGATGAAAAACAAAATATGGAGCGTTCTGCTCTCTTTGATCTAGTATTGATTAACCTCTATCACTCGTGAGGATGCTAGGAAAACAAAAAATGTACCGCAGCAAATAAATTCGACAAAATTACCTGTGCAGTTAAGCGGTTAGCAACTTTGCAAAAAGAATTACGTACAACGCTATATTGCTCTATTAATGATCATTTTGCTTGAACATGAGTTTTTGTGAATTTTGATGTTCGGTATAGCGTAGGTCGTTTTCACTCGATAAAATTACGCCAGACCACGGAATACAAAAACAATGTTTTCACACGTGACATAAAAAAGTTGACGTATTTATTTGTGTGTGTGTGGTGTGTTTTTTTCTTACTCGTAATGTTATCTTTACCGAACACTTCGATAAAATAAGCAGTTACCTCCTGTCATAATCTTCTAATGTTGGGAATGAAGTTTTCCTTGCTTTTACTTTTTTAATTTTCCGTTGTGTTTGATATACATATTGAAAGCCTTGGTATCGATTTGTTGTGCTATTTTACTATTTACTTCCAACGAGCTTACTTCCAAACAGCATATTGTGCATCTATTCTATATTTCTCCGGCTTTCTACTTCTCCTCCTCTCCATGTTTGGCTTGTTATATGTAAGACTCGTGAGCTAACCGCCCTCTTCAGTTTCAGGTCTCGTGCGTCATCTCCTGATGAGCTGGTATTTAAACTTTAATTAGTTATATGTTTGGCGATCATTCAGTAGCTTTCAACATTCAGCCATAGCTTTAGCCATAAGGGTTTACGGCCGTACGCAGAGGTTCATCATCATGTCACTGTTTAGCTGCATGGACTGTCGTATGCAAATCTAGTTTAAATAAAAAAACGAAGTACAAAAGAACATCATAATGCCTGGCAATGTCTTCCCGTAAAGTACAGCACAATTTCCTTTGATTTTCTCCCCTTTATACGAGTAACTTGAGTTAAATCAAAGTCTAATTTAGTTCCGCTTTGTTTTGTAGAGTGTGCACTGACGTATTTAGCCACGCATGCCAGCTAGGGTTGACTTCTCGAGGGTGGGTACACTAATGACTGTTTGGTCTGTTACAGGAGTTACCATTCTCCTTTCCTTAACGGTGTTTCATAATCTGGTAGCGGAGACTTTACCCCAGGTGTCCGATGCAATGCCTGTATTAGGTACTAAGCTGGCCGCTACTGCCCTAGCCTAGTGTTGATGCGTCCCATGCCTGCCTGTCTAGGCTGTAGCCCTGTGCACTTCTTGATGTTTAGATACGGTACTGCATTCACGAACCACTTGATTGAAACGAGGCCACACGTCTAGCAAAGCACTTGGAAAGCAAGACTCTTGAATGCAATGCCCACCAGATATCTATGTGCGACGTTCTTGTAACGGCCCATGCTGTGTCCTGTACCTGTGGGTACAATTATTGTGTTTCATTTATACTGAAAGACCACTCACATCACCCAATCCAATTGGTGTACACTTCAAAGTGTGCAAAACTAGTTTATCTGTGTGTATTATTGCTGCTGGGTGCTATTTGATACTACCCCTTTGCTCACATTGTGGGTACACATTAAACAAAACAAACTTTTCAAAAGCATTTTTTCGTTGCAGGAGTCACAATCCTACTATCTCTGTCTGTCTTTTCTCTCATGATTGCTGACGCTTTACCACAGACCTCCGAAGCTATCCCTCTACTAGGTCAGCCCCTTCTGCTCTTGGAATGAAACAAAATGTCCAGTTTATTTGTTTTTTTCAATTAATAATCCCTTGTTTGTGTCGTCTTGTGTACCTCCTGTCCACGCTTGGTTTAGTTCTGGCATCCTGGCGATGAACGCTAGCACGTATAGAGCAGATGATCAGAGCAACACCAGCTTTACCTGTCTCTTTACATGTTCCATTCTTCGCCAGGTTGTCAACCATTAGTGAACTGTCGTGCAGAATGCTTGATTCATGGTGTGTCAATGGATTTTGTATTGTTGCTTGTGTGCATGAACCCACTCGAGTATGTTGTCCACTAACATGAACCTAACCATGCAACCCCGGCTGGGGGATAACTGCTGACTGTTCTTCGCCGGTCCGGCTGGCAGCCAGTTTAAACGAAATCTAACTAATCACTCTTTGCTTGACAATCCATTAATTAACAGCAACAATAACTTCTGTGTTCTATAAATATTGTTTTACAGATCGATCGATGTGCTGGTGTGTTTTGTTCAACTTGGTTTCAGCAAATTTGTCATTGCCAGATTGTCTCCTCTATTGCCTTCCTCTGTACCCACGCTTTTCCTAAACTTAAATAAATCGCCCTGACATAACCCAGTAAAGATGCATGCCAACAAACAAAACTCTCAAGGCGACCCCTCTGCCTCCAAGTAACAATCGGATCTTACAATAATATTAAATAAATTAAATGACTAAAGCAATGCTCAATAAACAACTCACATATAAAGTGGCATGACCTAGAATAACGCACCTGTGGGCTGAATAGCAAAGAAGAGCCACATAAACTAAGGTAAATAAATAATCAATGCATAAACTTAGCCTCCTCTAGAGGGGCATAAGTAAACACTACGTAGCTAACCCTAGCTTATATCAGGAATATCTGGGAATATACACCATGATGGTATATTCTCCGGTCAGTACAGTCTAAATTGTACAGTAATGTAAGAAGAATCGGCAACATCGTTTCAAAGTAATAGATTAAACAGAACTCAACTATGGCTTTCGAGACGATTTACCTGCTCTCTAGGAAATAACCAATCTTCTTAACTATAAGAAGCTTTGATATTTCTTATCGAACGCAATCATATACGTAGTTTGATGAATTTGAAAATGCTGATACACTGCATGATTAAATGTGTAAAATAAAGATGTTTTACAAACTCAGATCGTAACCTTTCTTCTTCCTTTTGTATCTCACTCGTGAAAAATCTTTTTGAATAAAATGCACGAGATTAAATACAACTCTAAGAACATTGTGTTCTTTGAGAGCAAGAAAGCATGTAGTAAATCTCAAATCACTGTATTTTTCTTATCTTAAATCTTATTATAACGCTTGTCAATGTAGCTTTCTAATTCTATACTTCAGTAGTTGTTGAATACTGAGCAACGCTACACGACATTGTCTTAAGGTCCTCTCCGATTACAGGTACTTATTTCAACTGTATCATGTTTATGGTGGCTTCTTCTGTCGTGTCAACCATCTTGATTCTCAATTACCACCATCGAAATGCGGACACTCACGAGATGACCCCATGGGTAAGTAGGATGATGCGCTTCGTTCGCTCACGCGTTACTAGATGTAAGTTATTACACGCTATTATATTTTGTTATTATCTGTTGTTTTACGACCTACTTGATAGATAGGTCATATGGCTTCGATCCATCACACATCGCCGGGTGCGTCATTTAAGGGGAAACAATGGAGGGGAGGGACAAGTGGGAGGAGGAATGGGAGGAGGAGGATAGGGTTCTATTTTGTTGCCCCTTACGACCGGCAGAGTCACTCTAGGCTTCATTTCACTTCGGGTCCCAGACACTTAAAGTCGGAAGCAATTATGGATCATCAAAAGGGGCAAAAGAAGTTCCTATAATAAAACTAAAATAACTCTGCATTAGTGTAAATTCATTACATTGTAAGTTACAATAACTATTTTATTTGAAGGTTACCATTTCATTATTCATTTTTCTATTAACTGATTGTGTATCGTGTTTGATTATGAATTATTTTTTACAATTGGTTATAATAATTGTGCGTACAATGTAGTATACTATTCCATTCTATCTACATATGTAATTGTATCATTGCTAATTCAATTTGTAAGTACGTACCTTGTAACAATATTACTGAAACATATATTGGTATTGGAGTTCTATTGTAGGTTTCTCTGAGAATGTTTAAGCTACCGTTCAATTATGTCGATGTGGTCGATTTAATATCACGCCGGAGAGTTTGAAAAGGCAAGTGGGAAAGTATCACATTTATCATAAAATACATTTTGCTACGCGACACTGTACGTAAATACTGCCACTAAATGTGGTGCTATATCACGTACTCGCAACATAAATAAACTTGTCGTATAAAACGCAGATAGACAACGCGTGCAAGGTTACGTGATATAATAGCAACCATAACGATTAGTGGACATCGTAATAAACGAACATGACATTGACACCATGTTTATTCGCTACTAATCTCCTTTTTAAACCACGTAAAAGCTGTTACACAAGTAATTTTGCAAACGCATATTGTCTTCTTGTTTCACATACACATCCCCAAACAATAACCTTTATCTGACATTGTTGAGTCAACAATAAAACAATACATGGAAGCATGAAACTATGAAGTAATTATGCAACCACCATCTATGACATTCAGTATTCAGTACTTATTATTAATTGACTCATAAAAAACTGTTTTTAAGTGAGCGTAGTGAGCGTCTCCACTGTACTTTTATTGAACTCGTTCTGTTTTTTGTTAGTTTGTTTATTTGTATGTCTCGCAATGGCGATCGATCGGATAGTCCGTCAACTTGAAATATGGACCATGCAGCTACAAGCTTCGATGTGAATTGAACGCCATTAGTTTTGTGTGAAATTCGGCCGAGAAGTTAATCTAATGATTTTATGGAACAAAACGGCCTCAAAATATGAGCTAGCCAGTAAATTATCTTTCCGTTAAAAATATACATCTTACCATCAACGCGATCCGATAAGTATTGGAGGTAGGGGGGTACATTTATATTGATGTAGATAAGTGAAGTAACCATGACAACGAAAAATAAAAAATATTTTCAAATATAAACCAACTTATGTAGTGACTGCATGGACGTCGTGCTTTCCGTGAGTTTTTCTTTAGAAGGTTGTGCACCAACGATTTAGAATTTATAATTCGGTATTTCACTGATCGATGCACATGGCGGTAGCTGTGAAATTTTGGTTTGATTGATATTTGGGTTTTACGTCCCACATTTTTGCAACGTGGCTAATCGAGACGATGAGTGGGTGAAATCTGAATAAATATGAAGGGGGTGTTTGGAGGAAAGGGGCAAACGGAATTTTCATAGATGTTATAGCTTACCACGAAATTATATCGAATTGAAAGTAAAATATGGGCCTCATTATTAAGTGGTGTCTATTCTAAGTGATTTTGTCAAAGTTTTTTTATTAATTGAGTTAAATAAAAAAGATGGAATGTATATTATATATAACATGTTAGAAAATAACTTGAGATAAAAGGGCAAATATCAGATAGTGCCAACAATATTTGTGAGAATACTGACCGCGATAGGGACAACTGATTATTACTTTTATTATTCCACTCTTGATTCGCAATATTGTTTTACTAACCCCTCGTAGTAATAACATTGAGTTGTGTTTGGATAAACCCAATTAGGTTAATTGGACATCATCTTAATAACTTAAGGTATTAACTATGCTAAAGTTTATAATTCAATCTGAGTTTCACGTACAATATTACGTTATATCTTCGTTCTCCCTATCTTGATTGATTACATCAAAAGAACATCACGTGACTCTAAACTAATTATCGTAACTACATAACGAGATAGTTACTTACAATAAAGCTGAACACATGAGAAAGTATGATGGATCAGCACCGTTTAAAGTGAGTACATTTTACTAAACACGGTCCATTTAATGCGTTACAAAAGAAGTTCTTTCATCCGGACAATTTGGAAGACCGAATTTCCTAGATGTTCGATTTTAAAAACGTTTTACTGACGGGTTCACATTTATTGGAATTAACAACATTATTTGATATTAATTTAATCTACAAACAACTTATTCTTAAAATGTAAATATTTTGGTGAGCATATAATATGTAGCTTAGGTGGCTCAGCGGTAGTACTAACTCGGTAGGTCCCCGTTTCGAAGCCGGCCACCGGCAGTTCTTACTGAAAGTTTTCCAAGTCTTCAGTCAGAAAGTGAATGCTGGGATTGAGTCTTACTAGCAGTCCCAAGACATTACAGATATCCAAATATATTAGTAGCCTGAATAGAAGCGTATAAGATAAAGCGTGTGTTCACCCAATAACTTATTCACCAGGGATCCCTTGGAGCAATTGTTCTTTATGTAAAGTGGCAGGTACTGTACAAATTATAATATTGTTTCTTAATAAGTAACATTAGGCGCTTACAGTCACCAAAAGCATTAATATTTGCCCTTGGGTATACATTTAATAGAAAACCTTTCTCTAGAGTTAAACGGAAATTTAATAAAATATTTTCAAAATTAGAAACTAAAATATTCCCAAAACCCAAAAACACAAAAATACCACCGATGTGCACTCAGTGTTAAACGGCATCAATATCTCGCAGACAGAATTATCGCTGATATTGAGCTATTAATTATCACATATATTGTAACATTCACATATCATTCTTCTTAAAAATTATTGTATTCTGAATTATTAAAACTTAGGCCAATGTGGTTCTTCGTGTATGTAAAAAATAAAAATAAAATGGGCAAATGTTCTGTTTTTAAGAATATGCTTTTGCTATGATTTTATAGACAAATTTAATGAAATGTAACTTGTATTTGCTCTTTAAACTTCGATATAGTTATAAATAATTAAACTAACATTTTCAGTTGAGGTACTTGGGAGATTATTATGACAAAACCATTGATTTCATAAGTTTCACAAACTAGGCTCGAAGATACGCTACATCTCAGGATACACATTGTATCTTCCCGTAGAAGCAAACTATTTAAAATATTGTTACATTTGCCTCTGCTATCAAAAAAAAAAAAAAGATCTCGAGCATGTATAAAAATAACGTGTTTTAATACCTGTAACTCGATTTTGGTCTCGATTAGTCTCGTTGCCGCATAAAGCTCAAATATCTTATCTCATTTGAATGAATAGCCTCGACACATAAACCGTAATATTAAGGTTATTTTTCTAAATGTAAATCTTGTTCCACATGTTTAATGTTACAAATTAATAAGAAATTACACATCTACTTTACTTACTCCCCCTTCCGTAATGAATTCGCTCAAAACACACACCCTAGCGAACTGTTTGATCGACCGCAATTCCTCTTAAAGTTACTGCTTTTGCCGCTAGATGCCACTACAATGTAGATTCCGCTTATGTCTAGAATATTCCGATGTACTCTCCGCGGAGTAGATACATACAGCCAACTACAGTACCGACATTCATCGACCCATGTTCACACCTAGCCAGAGTAAAGTCTATGTCCGCATTCGAACAGCACCCCTTCCAATAATTTACTCTACCTTCACAACAAAACGCGGGAAGGGCATGTAGTAAGTTAGTATTTGGTGTTATACGACGTACTCGACAGCTAGATGAAATGACATCGGCCGAATCAGAACCATTGAACATATAGCTGGGGTCGTCGTAAAGGAATCCGAAATAAGTGGGGGGGGGGGGGGGGGGTGAAGTGTTAAGTGGCTTGTTTCCAAAACGAGCAACTCAGGGTTGAGAAACTAGTACCATAGCAACCAGAGCCAAATGTGTGATTTGCAGAGCATTCGTACTACTCATCTCAAGTCTACATTATTAACTCGATCACGCTCATATTGTGTGTGCATATTTACAATGACACTGTGCTTATATACGTTGAGGTTTTGTTCAAATTCATTTTAGTTCGGATAATAACAATTTTTAAACAGGGACTAAAAATCAATAAAAATGAAAAAGTTTCTGAAAGCTTAGAACCCCAAAAGAAAAGAATTTATGTATCTAGGCGCGCGATAGCGCGCCGGGCTAAGCCATGCGCGAGCTTCCACTACGCGACTTTTACTGCAAGCATCGACGATGTTGCCGACGCAAAACCATAATAGATGGAAACCTCAAATTTTCTTTTAATCGGTGGGCTTTTACCACGAGACTACCCATTTCACTGAGAATGCACATTCATCGGGCAAGCTTTTAATTATAAATAAAGTGTGTTAATTTTGTTTTTCCCTACTCGAAATGTTTCAATAAGTCAATTTAATGTTGTAATTGTTCTAAATATATTTATTCATCAATTTTTAAATGATTTAAACATGTATAAGTTTGCTTCTTTCATTAATTACCATATATATATATATATTGGAAATACAATAAGTGGCTTGGCCACAATTTTAGATATCACTCCTTTAAATTTTGAGCCTCTTCTAAAATTGGCGTTTTTTTGTACGTGTGCCCTCTTTGTTTTGTAACGGTTAATCTCTTCCGTATGGCCTTTTTTTTGCAAATTGTTTGCATTTTGGTTTGGTTTAATCTAACAAAAACTCAACGTACGTAAACCAAAAGTGTAGTTCTCTATGTTTCTATTCAAACAGAACCGAAATGTGTGGATTTTTGTGCATGTAGTTTGAATAGTACGAAGTACTGCAGGCCGGTTATCAGATTGGTTTCTTGGTCGCACCCAATCACCTTAAGAAGGTTTAGGGGGTGGGGTGTTAGTGGCATTTGGATAGCAGCAAGGGTTGGCAAAATATATAAAGAAGAACTGAGAAAGTAGGAACAGGAAAAATGATGCAGTCTACGTGAAATGAATAAAGGAATTACAAAAGGGATGCACAGGTTAGCATGAGGAACCCAGGTCAACCGAAAGCTCGTATACGCATGCAAGAGTTGGGTAGCTGCTTAGGTAAACGCAGAAAACGACAAGCTTGTTGAACATAATAATTGACACGATACGAAAAGCGCTAGACCAAGCCGACAGGGTATATCTTATTATCTTTGCGCTAGACATTCAATTGCTTATCTAACACCGCGATACCATTATTAGAATCATCTTGATGTGTAATGTATTCTAAGAACCCAAGATACGGAACAAGTTTTATTTTTGTATCTAGCTTTCTTTTCTGTTGTATGAGTTCTAGTTAATTGAAATGTTAAAAGTAACTATATTTAATATTAGCGTTAGTTTAACAGATTACACTCAAAGTGGATTAACGAATGGATTAAAATATATATAATATAAAAACAATAAAACATGTTTTAAAATTGACAGAAATTAATGAATCCTGAAATGAACTATATTATACGAATGCCATTCGACTCCTCAAATCAAAATGTCTCCTAATGGTGTGCGCCATGCACTCCCGCACTGCAATGCTATACATTTATTCCATGTAGGTCATATTTTGCTCTTGATTGAGGGCGGATTTACCGTTTTGTTGGTATACTATTCTTGACAACATCAAACGTTTTTCGATACGATATAGCAATAATAACTATTCATGATTCGAATCATTTTATATTATGCAGTCGGTATCTAGTGTATAGAGCACATGTTCGAAAATGTTTTTACATTTTTAAATCGCAATTTTACTAGAAAAACGAAGAGCCCAAAGTACTATGTATGATTTTTTGATATGAGTAGACCGTCATAATCTTCAGTATAGTGCCAGACAAACATCCATACAGCTCGTATTCGTAAGTTTAATGTAGCAGCTAATTGTATAAAATGTTTTCGTCAAATACTTGTTTTGATGTGAAAAACAGTTAATGTTAGAACAAGGTTGTTACTCTAAAGATATGGGAAATAATGAGTAATAACTTAAATTATCTGTCATTACGAGTCCATGTGAACTTTTTTTGAACATAAAACTTCAGCCATTCTAATGTTTATTGTACAGAAAGGGGATTTAATTATATATGAACGTTTTTGTAATGTTTGGTAAACACGTATACATACGTGACTGACAATAGCGAAAAAAATGACGTAACACATCAAACGGTTTTAACGTGACACTGTTGTTTATGATGATGAGTTTCAGCCTCAACTTCTCATATTTTGCTAACGATTCTATTCTAAACAATGTATGGATGATATATGAAGATGAAAAACGCTTTAAATGACATCTGTGCCCAAGTCCCACAAGTCGAATTCTAAACTTCAACCTCTTCAATAGAACTTTGTTAATGTATTATCATGAAATTAATTGCTTGTCCTCAGTCTAAGCCCCAAACATTGAACACCACAATAATTAATATATATCAAACATGTGAATCTATTTGCAATTTAGTTATTTACTCATAATTGTGTTGATCGAAACATTTTGGTATCTTCTTATTTTAATCTGTTTACCAGAACCTAGTGTGAAATTAATTTTCCTTAGTAAAGTTTCAACTATTTTAAACAGATTGTAAAAATGTACTTGACGATTCACGTATTCTGTAAATCTTTTTTTCAAACCATGGGGGATATTGGTGGTCTTCAATTTGAAATTACGAAAACAATGCTTATGCATTATTTAATCATCAATACTGTACCACTATTCTAAGATGTTTGTGTTGATGTATACAGTAATGAATTAAAGAATAAAATATCCGATTTTAGTAGAATTTGATGTGTACTAATAAGTCCAAACGTTGTGAGCGGTCTGAGAACTAAGCTGAGAGGTGGATGCATCAATTTTCGCCCAATAGGTATAGAACTCTCTCTTTATTACATCATATTGCTCTAGATCGCAATAATGTTGCTTGCTACATGAAATAGTTTGCAACAAGCCACAATTGACACTTCAAATTGAGTTGTAGACACGTAGCAACATACTACCACGAGACAACTTTGGCTCTTCAACCAAACATTCGGTCGGACCAGTTCATCGAAAGCCCGCTTGGAATATCACTTGTGGCAGAACTTATAAGTAAAATTCGATGCCGAATCAGGCGTTGTAAGCAAAGTGGAGACGCGTTATCCAATCAGAAGCCGTGTTTTATACAAACACCGTGTGACGCGTTGATAAGCAAGTACATGATAGGTGCGAAATTGCACACAATAGCTTAGAAATTACCATATAAGTAGAAGAAAATTTACGAATACTACATTATTTATTTGATTTGGTGGATATTTTTTTTTATTGGTGAGTGAAGTAATAATTGCACTCTTCATGGTACAAATGTTTCAATTAAAAGTTGTTGCTATAGTGTAGATCAGCTAAACTTATCAAAAGTTGATCTCTGTACAACCATCCCTATCCCACGAAACATAAACTTAGTAGATGTTGAAAGTTGAAACCTCTTGAAATACAAACAATACATGGACAAAATTACAATAAACGTTTGATCTCACAGGTTCGTTTTACGTTATCCATTTGGGTTACATCACACTCTTACTAAATAAGTAATCCTTTTGGGAATAAGTTATTTATAGGCAAACAGAAGGACTACAAGCCAATATTAAAACCCGCGAAATTAACGTATTTTCGTCATATCTCAATAACGCCACACACCATGGAAACAGTGACACTTACGCATATTTTGGATTCGTGAGAGCTCAATACCGTATGAAAAAGATTTATTAGTTTGCAGTAATTATAATTATTATTTGTAATTTAACTGATTTACAACTTTAATTACTACAATCTACGAAATCTTTTTCATTTGGTATTGAGCTCTTACGAATCAAAAATGTGCGTAGGTGTCACTGTTTCGATATTGTGTGGCGTTATTGAGATATGACGAAAATACGTTAATTTCTCGGGTTTTAATATTGGCTAGTAGTCCTTAAAGGCCCACTAAACCCTCACATTTCGTTTAAAACGTGTAATTGTAAGCCTAACCTGTAACGGTTAGTGCATTTGTCAAGTTGCCTAGTGTATCAGGGCTCTTGCAATCCAAGAAAAAGTGTTTCGCCCCAGGCGTTGTGACGTCGACCAAACTACGCGCTACTCGCTGCATATGGAGCATCCTCTATTGAGCACAAATCGGACATACCACTGAATTCGTCTTACTTCGGTCTACACGATGAATGTTCAAACAACCTTCTACCATTTATGCAACTTATTCTATAAAATGTGAAACATGAAGCAATTACCACATAATTTAGTTGGAAACACAACCAATTTCAAGCTAATGTAATGAGAAAGTAGCTTTAAAAATCAGAATTCCAACCAACCTATCATGTTAACTTATATGTTTAGATATTACAAGCAGAAAACCAGCAAGAAATTGATGAACATTTGGCCGATTATCGTGTGTATATAACAACGCGTGTAGCGGCTTATTGCCTGATACGTCCGCGAATATATCGAGTGAGCTGCGTAGATCGAGATCAGTCAAACTACTAGTCTTTACTATCGACTATAAAAACATTATATTGATTTTGTCTTGCGTTGTATATGTATAGTAATATATCAATGAGTGAGTGGGATTTCTACCAGTCAGGCCTGGAAATAATAATAATAACTGATACAAATATATTACATAGGCCTAAAGAACACGTCAAAACTACAATAGTCGTGTGTGTCATGGTTTGGTTGTGTGCGTGTGCGTGATTTACATATTATTCGTGTTTGCATCATCACAATTATTATTATTGTTATTATTGGTGGTATTATTACTTTCATTATTACATTACATTATTATTAATATATATCGACTTTATTTTATTATTGGCATCAATGGAAATTCTGTAACTAAAAATTGACGGAAACTAACATTACAAATCTTGATAACCGCAATACTTATATTAATAATATCAGGTTCAAGATGTTTTGTATCTTCTTAATAACTGTAGTATTATTTTGTATTTCAAATTCAAAATATAGTTTGTTCAGTTATTCTAAGTTATTTTATGCGCTTTTTTATTTTTGTGTATTAAAGTATCGATAGCAATAGATTGAGACATACAACTTATAAGTTTATAGTTGAAACATTTTATTTTGTACAATGTACAAATGCGTTGATGTTTTCAGCCAAGCTATTAAAAGCTTGACAGGCCATGCGGCTTTGCCCGCGCTCACCGAGTTGTACTCGGCGGCAGTGAACGGACAACACGCATTATTATATACATACGATAATCAGCTAAATTTTCATCAATTTCTTGCTGGTTTTCTGCTTATAATATCCTGACATATCAGTTAACATGATAGGCTGGTTGGAATTCTGATTTTTAAAGCGAGCTCCTCATTACATTTGCTTGAAATTAGTTGTGTTTCCATCTAAATTATGTGGTAATTGCTTCATGTTTAACATTTTATGGAATAAGTTGCATAAATGGTAGAAGGTTGTTTAAACATTCATCGTGTAGACCGAAGTAAGACGAATTCAGTGGTATGTTCGATTTGTGCTCAATTGAATTAGGTGGGTCTGGACGACGAGATATATTTGCGCGGGCCTCGAAACACAGAGGATGCTCCATATGCAGCGAGTAGCGCGTAGTTTGGTCCACGTCACAACGCCTGGGGCGAAACACTTTTTCTTGGATTGCAAGAGCCCTGATACACTAGGCAACTTGACACATGCACTAACCGTTACAGATTAGGCTTACAATTACACGTTTTAAACGAAATGTGAGGGTTTAGTGGGCCTTTAATTTGTGTTGAATTTAAACAATGACTGTACGTTAACATATTGAATCACTGCCTCATATTCCATCAAAGATTTAAATGACGATACAGGTTTTAAATGTGTGTGTGTTAAATGTGTGTATGTTGTAAATGTTTATGAACAATCTATGACGCGATTGATATTTAACGATATCTAGGCTGAAACTCAGCATCTCTAGTTTGAAGTTCTTTCCCCGTTAAGAGTGAAGGTCTAATAATGATGACGGTACAAGGTCTGTAAGAAATGTCTACTTAGTTTCATACTTCTCAGCTTCTAACATCAACTTGACACTGAGGGTGTGTTCCAACTTGACGTTTTTCGTAGTGGACTAAGCTTAGTTATACTAATCGAAAGGAAGTGACATCACAAGCAGGCGACCAATGCTCCTTATTTGGCTAGTGGTTAGTGGGTAGTGGGTAGTGGCCGATAGTGTACACTACGACACCAATTGACCCACTAAACAAAGATGGTTGATACCAGCCATCACAGCTGATACTTTTAGGTTAGGAAAATACCCAACCAGTGAGTGGAAGTATTATTATCGTATTTATTTACATTAGATGATTAATAACAATAAACTTTGTATTAGCATACTAGGTGGCGTGCCCAAAGCTGTTAGCGTTTAGTGTGTAGCAGGTAGTGGTTAGTGATAAGTGGTTAGCAGGCGAAAAATCAAGTTGGAACGCACCCTGAGTCTCTGTATCGACCTACCCCATGAAACTCGCGATTCCTGTCTGTCAAAATTAAAATTGTCAAAAAGAAACTAAACCTTGTAATTCCTTATAGATTGTAATGCTCTTTCTTATGAATGTTTCTCTGTTTCAATACAATATATTCCCGTTTTTCAAATTAACTTATTTGATTGCGTAAAGTGTGTTGCAACAAAACGGTAATATACATAGTACAACAATAAAACGATCGCAAGAAAGAGCATATTCACTTTTCTAGAGAAATACATATTTTGGTTTATGTTTTGATAATTCTGAAAGCATTTTAAAGCAATTGTAACCGTCCGAAATCGGAGGTCCCGCAGGGTAGGTAGTCAACAGACATACAACCTTCAAGTACCGAGCACTGGAGTTGAGCCAACGGTTTAGCCGCGTTCGCTTAGGTCCTAATTCACCAAACTTTTAAATTGGCCAAGTTACTAATCTCGGGTTGGTTACCATGGTTTCAACAAACATTACATACAAAATGCATGATGACTTCTACCGGGCGCTATTTCTGATCTCCGATTAACAGAAAATCGCCGGATTAAAGTTTGGTGAAACTGGCCCTTAGCTGGTTCCCATACAAACACCGAAGTTAAGTAACATCGGGCTAAGTCAGGAGGAGAATGGGTTACCGTTAGTAAGTGCAGATTGGACTTGCTTGTGTAACAGCTTCGTTCTTCTCGTCAACTTCTCGACAGTCGTATATTACTGGTCAATGTTGCACCGTCCTTTCGGATGGTACGTAAAGCCGTTACCCCCCCTTGATACTTTTCGACAGGAGTAGGCTACGTGCAGTTACCAGGCTTCACATCCTCCCTTTCTTATCATTATTCATCAGTCACCATAATATTTAGACTATTAAATTTCCACTAGTGGGACCCCGGTCCTGTTGCAAATATAGAATAATAATAAGTTTTCGAAAGAATCCCTGTTATAGGGTGCACACCAGTTTTACCCCAGTAATAGGTAAGTGCTTTGACCACATACGTAGCCACATGTTCAATTGTGTGCCCTGGTGGTTTTTGTGGTTAAAGCACCCTCCTGGCAAATTGCAGACTTGCTGGATTCCATTCGCCGTCTGGGAATTTAATTTCTTCTAACCACAATAATAAGGGAGTTGCTCTGAAAATTGTGTACTAATAAAAATTTGTTTTAGAAAAGGCAGCTTAATTGAATGTCTACAGTGTGCTGGATTCCACTCACCGTCTGGGAATTTAATTTCTTTTAACCACAATAATAAGGGAGTTGCTCTGAAAATATAGTACTAATAAAAAGATATTTTAGAAATGGCAGTTTAATTGAATGTCTACAGTGTAAATGTAGGCCTAATAGTCCAAGCAACGAACAGTTTGACCCGGAACTAATTGGTACAGAATTTGTTTTGATCATAAGTTGTTACTTAGGTGTACCTATATGCACATAAGAAACTTTACCGCTGTCCGACACCCCTAATTAGCGTAATTAATTAAAATGTTAAAACTAATTAATGCTCATAGTATGTTTTTTTTTTAAATATCTTTCAGAATCTATATTTTAACCATATCAAACAACCTATTCGGTAATTAAAAAAAATTACTTACATCAAAATAAATATCCTGGTAGCCATTAATTAATTACTATTAATTATAATAGCAATTTCAATTAAATGCTTCCCGTGTAAAATTGGTGCGATTGAATATTGTTTTGTCAGTTTCAAATATAAGAATAACAACATACAAAACTTATGTAGAAACTTTACTGCAATTAAAATATTATTTGTATGACAAATTAGCATAATTAATAGTTAATTATTACATTCAAAACTTATATAGGTAGATATTTGAACATAGGCAATATGGGTATCAAAAGAAAGCTGCTGATACGTTGATTTTAGTACCGATACTCTCAGGGTCATGCAAGCAAATTTCCAAAGTCTTTTAGGGGGGGGGGGGGGGAGAAGGGGGGGGGGGCGGGTTAAATAATTAATAACGTCAAACGTATCAAACAAAAGCTATTAATACGACGTTAATAGTAAAAAACTTTTCAAATGATAAAAGACAATATACCCTAGTGTTTGGCTAAAAAGGGGAGGGGGGGGGGGGGGGTAAAAAGCGTCCTCATAAGTCAATTTTGTGTCTGATTTGACACTCATTGAGCCATGGATGTTAATAAGTTAAACACAATTGTTTTGTGATTGATACATAGCATTAACTGCATCGTATATATTCGTCTAGACTACTCTAGAGAAATCTTATAAAAACCTATATGTAATATATAATCATGTGGAGCACATCAGAATCAAATGTCATAAGACCACTGTAGCATTTGATAGCTACGACAATGAGCCATCTCCTAAGGACATCACATTTTTGAAATGGAATGGTGGTAACAGATGAACTACAATCCAGAAGGAGTCAACTACATATCAATATCAGTCAATATAGAACATAGAACAACTCTCAACCCAATTAACAAATGAATATTCACTAAGCCTTTTACGACGAGACTTGAAGCCAATAACATCACAGTACTTAAAGCACAAGACGACGCCGATGTAGAGTCGGCTAACCAGAGAACAGCACCCTCACTGATGATTTTACAGAGTTGCCAGTAATTGTATGCATTTCAATCACGAAAATCCTGTTTATGATTTAATCATTGAATCAGAGTTGAAAGCTGGTGCCAGCAAACAGAAAATATGGAATATGCGTTATACCGTACACAACAACCAAGCTAGGATCAAGAATTGGGTTCTTCTTTACCCTTCATTCGCGTAATAAGTGGATGTGACACTACTTCAAGAATGTTTAGAATAGGTTAAGCTTTGCCATTCAAGACATTTGCATAAGATTTTTTTTAATTCATATATTTCCAACAATCCCACATCTCCTAACACAAAGATTGTTGAGTGCAGTGGAAAAGCAATCGGCATGTTGTAAAATGATAAGAGAGAAGTTTACACATAAATTAATAAGTGCTAACACAGTATTCAGCATGAGACTTAACAACCTACATTATCAGCATCTCCCCACCACATTTTATCATTAGTATCATCAAGTACAAGTTAAGCTTTGTAACAACTCTTTAAAAAAATTTTCCTGTACCAACTGACAAGCCACCAGCCTCACTACATGTTTTTCAAATTCTATGATGTAATTGTAAAGTACGATGCAACTGCAAGAAGGTGCATCCGTTCTAAATGCCTGTACGTTGTTGTTTGAAAATTAATGTGTGATGTGTTTAGTTGATGACCCATTATCGTAGCCATCAAATACTTCAGTAGTTATGATATTTGCTTTTAATGTACTCCACATACTACATAACTCTTCAAATTTTTTGTCTCTAGACCTTTATAAGGTATGTGATGCATCAAAATGCCCTTCATCAATCTCAAAGCAAGACTTGCTTGTAACAGTGTTACTTATTTCATATTCTTTCACTTTCATATTATTTCTATACCATTTTCTTCGTGTATTTTCAAACATATTATCCCCAGGAGCAGAATTTTCAGCTTATACCTTGGAATGCCCGAATAGTCAAATACATCTTGTGGTAGTGTGCTTAATTTGAAAGTTAATACAAATGCCTACGTAAAAAAAATTAAAGTTTATATATTATATCGTAATGCAACTCTTAAAAAACTAAATTAGCTATTGCTAAATCATCCTCTGATGACTCTCCGACGCTCGAGAGTCGTTGGAAAAGCAGCAAAGGATCAACTTCGATTGTATCTCCATCAACGTTCGCGGTTTTAAATTTTTATGTGGTGACAAGAAGTAACAGAATAAATCTTCCAAATCTTGTTTACATAGGAATTTAGTTGAGTTTATAATCCGTTGCAATAATATTTGCGATCACTGTGTTCGACAAGTAGTCATAATTATCAAGAACTAAAACTTTGTTTGGTTACAAGGACAAAATCTTTGCATATTACGGTTTATTAATGATTAGGTACTTAGTAAAAGAAACTATGCGCGGTAATGACACTACCCATTTTGTTTAATTCGGATAGTTGAGCCTGGAGTTTTGTATCAGAGTAATCGGACCTCATATCTAAGAAGTAAAATCAAATAGTGTCAAAAATCAGACACAAAATTGGGTTATGAGAACACTTTTTACCAACCCCCCCCCCCCCTCCCCCCCCCCCGCTATTAACCAAGCACTAGGGTACATTGTCTTTTATCACTCTAAAAGTATTTTTACTAATAACAACGTATAAATAGCTTTTGTTTGATACGTTTGATAATATTCTTTATTAATCCCCCCCCCCCTTCTTTCTACCCCCCTAGAAAAACTTCAGAAATTTGTTTGAATGACCCTGAGGGTACCAGAATTAAAATCAACGTATCAGCAGCTTTCTTTTGATACCCATATTGCCTATGTTCAAATATGTACGTATGTAAGTTATAAATGTAATAATTAATTATTAATTAGCTGATTTAGCCTGTAAATAGTTTTTTGATTGCAGTAAAGTTTCTACACAAGTTATATATGTTATTATTCTTATATTTACAACTGTCAAAACAATATTCGATTGTACCAATTTTACACGGGAAGCATTTAATTGAAATTGTTATTATAATTAATAGTAATTAATTAATGACTACCGAAATATTTATATTGATGTGAGTAATTTTTTTTAATTACAAAAAGGGTTGTGCGATGTGGTAAAAATCTAAATTCTGAAAAATCTTCAAAAACAACCATAATATAAGCATTAATTAGTTTTAACATTTTAATTAATTACGCTAATTAGGGGTGTCGGACAGCGGTAAAGTTTCTTATGCGCATGTAGGTATACATAAGTAACAACTTCTGATCAAAAAAAATTCTGTACCAATTAGTTCCGGGTCAAGCCTATTTTTACGGTTCGTTTCTTGGTCTATAAGTTAACATTTCCTCATCCATTCGATATTTTATTAGCTGAAGTCATTTAGAAGAAGTCCCATTCGATTGAGATAGAGAATCTTTATATTCACGTCACCGACGTATAGACACAAAATTATGACAAAACATGATTTGTATATCATTATGTATACCGAATGTTTACGGATTGATATCAAATAGCTACCCTTATGCTTATAGTTTGTTACATTGTTTGTTTGTTTGAAATCGTGTGTGATTGTTTACTTGTCGTACCCCCATCAAGCCGGCTCACACACTAACTCGCGTGTTGTTTCCAGATCAAGACGATCTTCCTATCGTGGCTACCGTGTCTACTGCGCATGAGTCGACCCGAGCCCGAAGTGGACGTGTCTCGCAAGAGCGTCCAGATGCGAGACCTGGAGATGAAGGAGCGATCCTCCAAGAGTTTGCTCGCCAACGTACTCGACATCGACGACGACTTCAGACACCACAGCGGGACGCTACAGGCGTCCTCTGCCGTCTCCGCCGCCGCCAGCTACCTGCGCACGCACCACGACGACTCGGGCAGCGGGGGTGGCACTTTGTTGCACGGCTCGGGGGGTGGGGGAGGGCCATGCCTCGGTCCGCACAGAGAACTTGCACTCATTCTCAAAGAGTTGCGCGTTATTACAGACAAACTAAGAAAAGAAGACGAGGCCGCCGAGGTAACAAATGACTGGAAGTTCGCCGCTATGGTGGTGGATCGGCTGTGCCTCATAATCTTCACACTGTTCACGGTGATCGCCACCGTCGCTGTGCTCTTTTCGGCGCCGCACATTATTGTCAGTTAATCACGGGCACCATTTGTTATCAATTTTATTATCTACTCACTCTTGTACTTAGTATCAGGTTAGGGGTAGCGCGGCGTCTTAGTTACGCTGGCAGTGCGTGAGGCATCACACCAAATCAGTAGTTAGTCAGTGATGCGGGCAGCCACACATGACACACATACTCACACACATGCACACATACACACAGACGATACAAACGCAATCGATTGCCGAAAAGCACAAAAATTATGTAAGTTTTTTAATCGTGAATAGACTCACACGAAAACACAAACATTTAACCTCACTTACGTGCAAGGTAGATGGCTTTTTCAAACAGTTACAGGCCTACAAACACAAGTGCAACGATTACACTCACTGACACACATGTACATGAACATGAACCTAAAATACAACTCTTGCAGCAGCTAAACATAGCCACTCATACAGGGATCACAGACTAGACATCGCACGATAGCAGCACATGCAGTGAGGATACATAAACACATACACAACGATTACAAACACATACATAGAAGCCATACGCATACCGGGGAAGATATATAACAACAACGGTATCAAAATATAAATGTAAGATATTAGGAAGTGCACACAGAACACACACAAACTATCATGCGGTACACTACCAACTTACAGACAAAAACTGTGCAGGTAAAACTGAACAATACACGAACAGATTAAAGACAGGAACAAGAACACATAAAGACGGCAACTCACGAACAATAGTGACACATTTTATACTTTGTTTCAAACATAGAGGTAGGTGTCATTGATAAGAATGCTGATACAATACAAGCAGGAACACAGCATTGGCCTGGAAGGGGACCTGGATGAATAAAGCTGGAATTCGGGGGGTTGCAAAGAGAGTCATCAACGTCTCAATTGACAAGAGATTCATTGATGGCTTAACCAATATCATTCATTGATACAACCTTGATCGACGGTGATAGTCTTGCGTGGACCGGAGAGTGGGAATGACTATCTTTCTTCCTTCAGAAACCAAATAAAAGGTATTTTTTTTTTTTTTGCCTATGTAGCACTGTAACTATAAACTGCCAAACAACGTAAGATATTTTTGGGACCGTAAAGTTCTCATAACCTGGGCTTATTTAGCAGACGGTGAAGATGGTGGAGACATGAGTCCTACTGCATAGCAATGCCTTACCAGGTTTGGGAGCTGGGTCTGGTGACACCTCTTACGTAGCTTTACTCGATCATCTATGGTTCCTTTCCACGCTTCTGCAGTGGGAAGCAAATCGTAGGCGCCAGTCATCTAGATTTGGGAATTCGGTTGTGAATCTATGGTTAAATGTTGTTTTCCATTGTGATCCAAGAGTTATTCAGATAACACCTATTGGCATATTTGTAGATCTGAACGTTTTAAGAGGAGACACAATGTTAATATGATATACTGTGCTGCCATGTATATGTGAGGCTAATAGTGTAGTCATCTTTTGATGACGTTTTTAAGAGGTACGTTTTTTATTGATGACGATCTAACGATTGATAGGTGATCTCATGTTATATGACGCCTCCAAACGTTCGTGGGCGCGAAGATGATGTCTGACATCAAATCGTAGTTACGTTGTAGTGACTTGTTAAATAGAATATTAAAATGTTGTTCACTTTTTCAAAACGAATAAGAGACAGTCTAGCTGCAAGTATTAAACAACTTCTAATTCGAGGAACTTTCAGGGCTTTATATTGCAAGTTAAGTCCTGAAGAAGCCGACAAGATCTTCCTCCGAAATGTACTGTTGTGTACAGTATTGATCGTGCCTATCCATGCGCAAAACACATAAGCAAGATGGTATCTTGTATTCAACTGTGCAAAGACTCCTACGTACGATTTAAACTTCCAACCCATCTTTGTATACAGTCACAGAAGTAGTTAATAAAAAACATTATTCATTTTATACGTCATGTGACAGTTGTTAATATCTAGTTTGTTTTACCAGAGACAGACACTTTATAAATTTTAATAACTATGTTTGTTATGACTTTTGTTGTGGAAGAATGCAAACAGGGCCGACCGAATATTTTTGGACGTACGGGTAAACAGAACAATTATTATACATAATATTATCCTAATGGTAGAATTATTTCCATCAAAGGAGAAATTGACTTGAATGATTTAACTTGTAAGGATTCTGAAGAGGTAAAATTTCCAGGAATATTCACTAATCTGCTTTGATTGAGTACCAGGAAGTAGTGAAACTTGTCAAACTATATTGTCTTAGTTTCGAGCCCCTAAAGTTCCATCATACACTGAGTGGGCGGCTCCAAAGGAACAACGATATGAGTGCGATGTAACGAGTAGCTCGCTTTAATTCCGTTCAAAAGACAATCATTTGTTTTGTGAAGGAAAATGCCTCGACGTTTGTTCCATACCTTAAATTTGTTTTTAGTTACGATATTTCAATACGCGTTTTAAGTCCTTGAAGACACAAATGTTTTCTAGTATAACTTGACATGATGCCACCATATCATGTTAAAATTCAGTACATATCAAATACCCGAGTGTCATAGTTTACAACCCTATTGTTCAGTAAGCTTTAATAAAAGTAGTAGATTTTATTACATTGAGCATTACTGCCAGATTACTAATAATTTTATGGGAAGTAACACCACCTTCAAATGGAACACTCTAAGAGGCTTGTTCGACACAAGTTTCATTTTACCTGAATTAGTATAAACGAGTATGTGCATGCACTCATTAGACATTAGCTAGAGTTTCGGTTCGATTGTTAAAAAACGAGTACGTGCACTCACTAGACATTAGCTATAGTTTCGATTCGATTATTATAAAACGAGTACGTGCACTCATTAGACATTAGCTAGAGTTTCGGTTCAATTATTATAAAACGAGTACGTGCACTCATTAGATATTAGCTAGAGTTTCGGTTCGATTATTATAAAACGAGTACGTGCACTCACTAGACATTAGCTAGAGTTTCGGTTCGATTATTATCAAACGAGTACGTGCACTCATTAGACATAAGCTAGAGTTTCGGTTCGATGGTTATAAAACGAGTACGTGCACTCATTAGACATTAGCTAGAGTTTCGGTTCATTGTTATGAAACTATTACATGCACTCACTTGATATTAGCTCGAGTTCGATTAGATTGTTATAAAATGAGAAAGGACACTCATTTGGCGTTAGCTAAATTTTTGGTTGGACTGTTAAAAATGAGATCGTGAACTCGCTTTGTATTAACTAGATTTTAAAATAGATTGTTACATAATAATAATAATCACAATAGTGGACGTGCACTTT
Organism: Isoperla grammatica; assembly: GCA_945910005.1. Lineage (NCBI taxonomy): Eukaryota > Metazoa > Arthropoda > Insecta > Plecoptera > Perlodidae > Isoperla > Isoperla grammatica. Next base: position 62,581,785 of record OX246738.1, read on the forward strand.
CAGCCAGATTTTCTATTAGGTTGTGTGACATACGAGTACATGAAGACATATATAAATACAAGTCACATTCAACTGGCTCATGGCGGTTTTTGGTTAGACTGTTATGAAGCGAGAACTTTGAGGGCGTTACTAGAAATAAGGTGCACTCACTTAGCATCAGTTTGTTTTTCAGTCAGATTGTAAACATTGAGAATATCTGAGGACGTTACTAGCAATAAGTCGCACTCAGTTTGCAGGAGTTAGTTTTTCAGAGAGTCTGTAATAAAAAGAACGGTTGAGGACGTTACTAGCAATAAGATGCGCTCACTTGTCAAGCCAGTTTTTCTTCGGTAGGCGTCGAGAGTCAGGTTTTCAATTACATTGCAACTTCTTTCAAGGTCGTGTGCAAGCGAAGTAGGAGTGTTTTAGCTCCACATTAACTCATTAGTCACGCCCTTGCCGGAGAAAAACTCATTTTTTACATGTTTAAACCTAAAATGAAATTTTCAAAGTGATGTCTCAAGTTATTCAGCTATTGTACGAAAATTATTTGCTACAAATAATTTCTTGTAAATCTACAATGTTTCTGAGACAAGTTGTTCGCCTTCCTTTGGGACTTGCCTGACAGTGGTTTGTTGGATCCTTGCTAATATATAAAAACAAACAATGGCATGATCAATCATTGCTTCCACATGAAAAAATAGATAAATTTGTTACAAATATTATTAAAAACTTTTATTGTTAAATGAATTATGAATGTAGAAATTTATAAAAAGTTAGATATATCTTAATGAATCAATGAAATGATCTTAAATTGGGTTCATAATATTAATAATGAGCACGAAATCATTGATGGCCATAACATTGTGTCATTAAATTTCATTAGGAATGACATTCGTCATTTTTCCTAGGATTTAATGCATTCCTTTGACGGTTGTTTTCAAGTGTGGATGCACGAATGATAAGATTGCTTGTGGGCTATGAACAATGGTCTTTTGTGATTGTCTCTCAATATTGTTTGGATTTTTCTAGCGTAAACAAAGGAATGCATCAATCTTAGTTTCACCCTACCTTTGTATAATTAATCTGTGACAATCTACATGAATAACCTTTTTATCTTAAACACTCATGGTGCTGACTGCCGCTGGCAGTTAACTTCGATTAAAACTGTACTAAATCATGATTATATGAATCACCGGTTATGATTAATAATGGTTGTCATTGTTACTGACTTAGATAGAATTAAAAAATGAAATAAAAATTGTTAAAATTTCAAATTACATTTCAAGATTACTTAAGTTCATATTAATGAGAGCATAGAACTTAAAAATAATTATGTACACATATACATTATTCATACATATGACATATTGTGAATTAGTTTAAGGAACCCCTAAGGCCGCATGAGATTTCCTTGGTAATACATTTATTGACTTTAGAAACTTGTGCTACGAGATCAGTCTTGTTTTCATACAGAAGTATTTAGTTTGTTCCCAGTAACAAACTCCTTCTAAGCTAACTTCTATTGTAGGTTGTAGCCACAGGTCTTCGACTCTTTACGTGCTTACGATTGTATGGCATTTTAGTCAATAATTTTCATCGGTATTATTTTTATTGTTGTTGTTGTTAATACACTTACAAGTCTTGTTTAAGTCTGTAAAGAGCGCTATCGTTCAATTCCAGTTTCATCACCCTGTTGCTCATAGTGTTACCCTAAAAGAACGTTTTTGAGACAAGATTGTTAATCGAAAGATTAATGAGAAGTACATTGTAATTATAATGTAAAATAACAATATTATGAAAATATATTAAGTCAAACATACTTGCCAGTTTAAAATTGAGAGTGTAATTTAAATTAATACGACAGGGACTGAAAATCTAGAGACGTGAAAATGATCGAACTGCTGTTAGGTAAGTCAGGATAAAATATTTATTACATATTGTGGTCATTCCGCCATCTTAGTTTTCAGTCTTTTGTCAAGCAAGTTCCTGTACTTCCTCACCTTACTTGTCGAACTAATTAAAACACATTTATTCAAGAAGGTATATTAACGTTAAGTATACTTATACTAGGTCCTAAGTGTTATCGTAAACAATTCTTAAACACTATATTTATTCAACGTTATGTGTCGTTTGTAGGTTGGTGTGACAGGTAAGCTAAACCACAAAGACTCATAATAACATACTTGGTTCAATCAATTACATAAAAGAAGTGTTATCTTAAACATAGATAATATGTTTTAGTATAAAGGCGACACGAAATTTAAAAACGATGGTTTAGAATCAGCACCAAAATAAGAAGTAACTAAGAAACTGTATTAAAAAAATTGTTGACGTACTTCTTTCGTATGTTTAAAAATGTAAAAAATAATAGCTCAGGAAATTTTGAACTGAACGTTTAATTACCAACAATTATGTGATTTTTTCAACATTCTTAAGAAATATTTAATATAATTAATTAAAACATTGTTTTAACTAAAACCAAGCTGAATACAAATTAAAAACGATATTTGAAATTTGATTTTAATTCTTCAATCTAAAATGAACATTAAACCGAAGATACAAACAATAATTGCGATGTACTTGAATTCTTAAGGTTTGATTTCACCAAAATTAAGTAGGTATCAAAATTAGCGTTAATCTGCGATTTACCATAACAATCATGGCTTCTAATAGTAAACAACATGAAGTTTATTTGCAATGTTTGTTGAAACAATGGTAGCTAATCCAAGATTATCAAATCTGAAAATTTTCAACTCATTGTCTCGATTAGCCTCGTTGCAAAAATATGAGACTGCCCAAATAATCAATAATCAAGTTTTATGAAATTGGACAATACGTTTTGAATTTTAATTTACCTTAGTTGATTGTAAAAAGTGTATCATTTTTTTTCCTCCCTAGTAAAGTATATAAGAGGAAAGATGTCGAGTAACACGCAGCTTAACTAATAGCACTGTAAACACAGTCGCGGTCATGATGTAAGGTTACGCCATGCAAAAGCCAGAAGATAGAGCCAATGAAGATCTTGATAAACACGCAATTAAACATCGGTTATGACAACCCATAACGTTTCCTCAATTAACTAAGTTGTATGCTGATTATAAGATAGTTATAAATTAACTAATAAATTGTTTATATTTTCAGATGTAAATACTAGATTTAGAGTATTGATTTTTATTTGTTGGATTCCATTTGCTCTTTTTGAAAGCTCTATTTAAAGCAGATGAGCTTATTAGTCACAAAGAAATTAATAATTGTATGTAAACTAGCAGTGTATGCTGATACGTGTTCACATTTTATAAATAGGTTTTGAGAATTAAAACCACTTTTAAATATATCTATAGATACCTTTTGTACCATCAGTATTTTATGCAGATGCTAATCCCCCCCCCCCCCCCCGCCGATCACTACTCCGTTTAAAACTTTATAAAATTTTGACGGTAAATACGCGTTATATCATGGGTGCATAAGAAGTGTATTTATTATTTTAATTTAAACTTATTAATTACCATATCAACCACTACAAAAAACGAATTAGTATCAATCACCACTCTCAATATAAAGTTTACCAATGGCGTACAAGACGTCCAATACGTTACCATTGTGTCAATTTGAAATATGCTGATATACCAATTTGTCCCTAATATAAACTAAGTTCATTTAAAGTTCTTTTCCGGAAATATTTTCCCATGTTTTACGTACATCGAGAAAGTGACAATTAGGCAATTACTTTTCAATAAAACATAGTCTGAACATTAGGGATACAACTGAGCTACTGGAAAAGTGAAAGTCACAATAGATACCACCGTTTTATTCGTAATTATACTATGAAAAGTATATCAATAAATATCATAAAATACAGTGGTTATCATTCCATGTTTAAATCGTTACTGTTTTAAAGTTGACTGTAAAGAAAAGTTTGCAAAACTAGTGGGAAATATGAGGGGAGTCTTTAATAAATAGTAAGAATATCTACAACAAGCCCATTGAACCTTTATTCACCCCCAATTTAATTATTTAATCCATTATATAAACGACTAACCTAATGTAGGTGCATTAAAGCAAACAAAAGAACCATGGGAAGCAACAAATATAATTTTCTTCAAAATACTACACAAATTTACAAAACATATAATTTCCCCCAGATATAAATATAAAACAGTTAATTAATTTAGATATAAACCATAACTGCAAATAAAGTCCTTATATTTAACACTTACTTGTCGAACTATAAACATAGTTCAAACTACTTATATTAATAATAAAAATCTCTAATTCAATGGACTATTAAACGCTTAATTTTTTAAAATAATACATGGCTACAATGAGGATAATACTTAAAAATCACCGTTGTATTTATACTAGTGTTGTAATGACGCTTGCATAATGCACATTGATGAAATACAAAACCCAATTAAAACAAACGCATATATAACGACTCAGATCGAAGAATAAATCTGTACCCATACAGTTGTATACAATACGAACAATAAATAAGCATAGAGATTACATTAAAATGTACAGTAATAAACGGTATCAATTTAAAATAAGTTTGTATTATTATTATTTCACATCAGAACCATATAAGTGACTACGTCAGTTGCTTAGTAAAAAGAAAATAACATTTAATACAGCAAAAATGACATCCAAAACCAATATGAAAAATGGATTTATAAGTCTGAGCACCAATGTCATATTGAATGTATTTTCAGTTTTTTTTTTAAACATACCAACGTACGTTTATTATTTTTCCGGTCAGACATGGTAAAATAGCAGAACGACTGTAAAATTCAAAATGTGTTTCTAAATTTAATTTACACACAAAAATACAAACATATACGGTATATAAGACAGAATATAAAAAACGTAACCGCAGGATCAAAACATAGGTCTCCCCATTGCCAAGCAGGCACTCTGAATCTAAATACTTAAATCATATTTTAGAGCGTATGGTTGTGTTGAAAAATTAGGAATTATTAACCGTCAATTTTGATGTAACAATCCACTCTAGAACCACTTCAATAGTATTTAATTACCCTACACCCCACACCCTTAACCCCCAATCTCTATGACCTCTTCTCAATTAATTACTTTTTTGTGTCAAAATACTATACTTATATCTAAATCCTTTAAATTAAGTGGGCCTACTGCGGCCTAAACAAAAATAACATAATTTTAATAGAATACAGGAAGCCCAAACGCAAAAGAACAGCATCAGTAAGTAAACATAACAGAAACATAACAAGATGGTAGACAAAATAAAAACGATTACTAACAAATAAAGCTGAAAATTGATAATACGCAGTACAATAACAATAAACACTCAAAACAGCAAAAATTATTAATTGTTACTTGAAGACTGCGTGTTGTGTCATGAGAGACTGTGTGTTGTGTCATGAGAGACTGCGTTGTGTCATGAGAGACTGTGTTGTGTCATGAGAGACTGTGTTGTGTCATGAGAGACTGTGTCGTGTCATGAGAGACTGTGTCGTGTCATGAGAGACTGTGTTGTGTCATGAGAGACTGTGTGTTGTGTCATGAGAGACTGTGTGTTGTGTCATGAGAGACTGTGTGTTGTGTCATGAGAGACTGTGTTGTGTCATGAGAGACTGTGTTGTGTCATGAGAGACTGTGTTGTGTCATGAGAGACTGCGTGTTGTGTCATGAGAGACTGCGTGTTGTGTCATGAGATACTGTGTTGTGTCATGAGAGACTGTGTGTTGTGTTATGAGAGACTGTGTTGTGTCATGAGAGACTGTGTTGTGTCATGAGAGACTGCGTGTTGTGTCATGAGAGACTGCGTGTTGTGTCATGAGAGACTGTGTTGTGTAATGAGAGACTGTGTTGTGTCATGAGAGACTGTGTTGTGTCATGAGAGACTGTGTTGTGTTATGAAAGACTGTGTTGTGTAATGAGAGACTGTGTTGTGTCATGAGAGACTGTGTTGTGTCATGAGAGACTGTGTTGTGTTATGAAGACTGTGTTGTGTAATGAGAGACTGTGTTGTGTCATGAGAGACTGTGTTGTGTCATGAGAGACTGCGTGTTGTGTCATGAGAGACTGAGGTTGGAATTCATAGTCGGCCCCTACACCTAGGGGCACCCATTGTTGCTATGGATTTGTTTTGTTTATGGGAAATAACATGGAAACAATTGTTACCTTAGCAACAATGGGCGCCCCTAGGTGTAGGGGCCGACTATGAATTCCAACCTGAGTGTGACAAAGTTCTTTATTTCGTTTCTTAAAACGAGTATTTTCGTGTTCGTGTATGGGTGTTTTGTCCTTACTATTCCTTAGATATTTAGGAGGATCAACAATAATTAATTATTTCTAAGCATTACATGAAAATATATCAACGTTCCATGAGCTTTCTACCGATGAAGTAGCACACCGCAAAATAAGGTATTTACAAATTGTTAGTGATAATTATTTCATAACTACTTCATAGTCAATTATAATTAGTTATTTTACCGTTGCTTAATTTAATATACAAATCATCGTGTAATTGGGTTAAGTATGCTTTCTTTAAGTCAAGGTACCGTAACATTTGTGAAGTAAATCAATATCAACATTATGTAGTGATATGTAGCTTGTAATTATGTAGACGATCATACGATAAAAAAACATAGATATTAGGCGTTATACTATACTAGCAGAAGCGAGAAGAATCTGTACAGAATTTTTTTAACTATCCTTTTTCTTGAAAGAACTGAGTCGTTGGTTAACTTGATAGTATTTTTTTTTTTGTAAAATAGTAGATTTTATATCGACCAAACTTAAAAACAAATATTTAAGTAATAAGCTATTAGGTGCATTTCGCAATTACTTTCTCGGTTTTCTTAACGTTTCTAAAAATGTTGTGAATATTCTTGTGTCCTAGAATCTACGCAATATTTACATATTTGCTCGCATTGACCAACTATATAATTTGTATTCTCATAGGAAGTTAATTAAACTGTATTAATTATTATACGCAGAAGGTGATTTTAATCATTTAGAAATTCTAAAGTTTCGTGACTTAGTCGATCATTTGTTTCGGTGAATTTTACTAAAACACATTCCATGTTATCGTATGTCTAAAAATTGTCAAGGCATTCCACTTTTAATCAAATTGCCACTAAACAATTATTTCCTGTCTATGGTCGCTCTCATTCCTCGTCTGTCTTTTGTACAATTGATATTTAAAAAAAAGAAAAACGATTCTGTTTCGGTAGGAACACATTTCTTATTTTTTCGATGATTTAATAATAATATAATCATCTAGTTTTGTCTTCAAAACGTAAAAGCCGCATTTAATCCAATGTATTATTATAAAAGAAACTCAACGAAGTGATTGTGATCACATATTACTCCACAAAAATCTGCATTCAGCCAGACTAAAAGAAATTACTGCATACTGGCCACAGAGACAAAGTCTAGCTTCAATTGTTGCTTTCTTCTCAAATGCTGTGGCTAGTATGGCTCTAATGCTCTTACACTGTACCAGTATCATCCCTAATTTATTTAAAACATTTTGTTAAGTCATGAGGCAAACAAAATTATAAAATATATTTAATTTACCAGATGATATAAACAGGTCTTTTAGTTTAGTTTTGTTATTTTTTTACTTTTTTTTTATTTTTATTATTATTATTATATTATTATTATTATTATTATTATTAATATTATTATTATTATTATTATTATTATTATTATTTTTATTATTATTATTATTATTATTATTATTATTATTATTATTATTATTATTATTAATTATTATTATTATTATTTTTATTATTATTATTTTTATTATTATTATTATTATTAGTATTATTATTATTATTATTATTTTTATTATTATTATTATTATTATTATAACTATTACTATTATTATTATTTATAAGACTTATCATTGTAAATTTATATTTATATTTTGTATTTCAAACTACATTTTTGTAATTTAACCTACAACTGAAATACCGAATTATGGCTACAGAGTGCAAGTAGGTCCGGTGCCTATTGTACCCGCCTCTCCATTTGAACTCGTCGACGTAGGCGTGTTGATAATATATTATGTTATGCCGCAACCTTAGGCAGGTCGAACCGTCATTGATTTTCCATTTTCATGGTTGTGTACATGTTTACTAGTAATACTGTGAAGAGAAGATAAATACTCGCCCTATCGTTATTTGTACTTAGTCTTGCGAATGTCGAGCTCCTGCCACGCCTTTTGCGGTTTTAAAGCGTCTTGCTCATATTTTATCTGCTTCCTGATCTTTGCGCAGTCTCATTCATGTCGTGCCCCATTTCCTCGGATTTAGGTTAACAGCAAAAACATGTGGTTTCGTTCTAAACAAGGCGCACAACTTATTTCATTTTATTTTCAAGGCTCTGTGAAACGAATTGTTCATACTCCAAATATTCATGTGTAAGACTGAATAACCCATACAGCCCAGAAAAGAAATGTGTATATATTCACCGCGTATGACCGGATGACACTGGTAAAATGGGCATTCTTCACTCCCACCAATATTCATTCGTACTGGTTCGCCTTGTAGAATGCACCATTTTCAGACAAACTTGTAGTTAAACGCCAGTCAGCACGAGATCTATTTACCCCACCCCTTATGCCATTCGATACTTCTTACCCCTACTATCTCTCCCTGCTCTCCTAAAAAAAGTCCTCGGCTCTACCCCTTTGTTCTACTCTTTTTCAACTTAAAAAGAGGCCAAATTTTAGTGAGGCCGTGAAGTTGCTCTGTTGAGTGCAGCTCCGTGTAATCCTATTCCACCAAGAGTCAGCATTTAGCAATTTGTATTTATCCAAGGGTTGGGCGAGTTAACTTTTTGAGTGCACGACCAACGTCGGCGGGATTTCGCCGCCCTTCTTTTGGTCGATACACGAGTCTGAGAGGCACTGGGCGGCCGACGCCCGATGCAACCTACTCAGCCATTGGTCGCCCTGCCCGAGTGGATGGATGCTGCGCGTCTGTGCATTATTAACTGGTAGCCCGGTCGGCTCGCGGGGCGCAGGAAGCGCTGCGCTCCAGTTTATCTCCCGACGCCGCCCGGACACGACCAGGCGGCCTCCAGCACCAGGAAGTGAGTGCAGATACATTAGGTAGGACGGTGACATCTAGTGCGTGCATTCATTTACTTGAGTTATCATTGGTTGATCCTGGTGCTGGCTGCATGGAGATGTACCTCGCCCATTTATCACACATGTGAGCATCTTACCGTAGGGAGGGCCCCAGATCTAACGTAACAATAAACTACACTTAACTCGCCATTGCTAACATAATTTAAGCACCACTTTAATCTATGCTTTAAGTAAACTAATTCATAAACTTAAAATAATTAACTCTAACAATAATAGAAACAAAGTACTAATAAATATAACATTTTAAAGAAAACAACTGTGCTGGTGCCAACGTTGATTGAGCGACGCGACAGAACTGGTAAGCTTGAATGACAAAGAAACGCCCATCTTTGATTTTCTGTTGTGATGATAATGAGGTTTATAACAACAAACGAGGATTCTTTACGATTTCGAACTGAGAAACATTCGTTTGGTATTTGAAGTGGAATGATTCTCGCTTCGGAGGCTTGGACACGCCCTGGTGGCCACGAGATCTAGGCGCAACCGGCCAGTGACTGGGGCAACGGTGAACACGGCGTGTGGCCATGTGGGGAGAAAGAAAAAACTCAACAGCAAGGGCAGTGCGGGCAGTGCCCAGCAGCTAACCGCAACCGCCCACGCACCTGTGTGCAGCTATCGTCATGAACAGCAGACCCGGCGCCCCATCGCCCAAAGCCGGCCTTCTCCTACTCATTCTCTTCTGGCTGCTAGTGCTACCTGGTGAGTAATAACAGTGTTACTTGACATCCCATACACAATTGATAACAGTCCTTGCAAACACGATACATTGTGTGACAGCTTTTAGATGTGCATCGCACCATGTCACGTGTTACAGCATTATTGTTAAACAACATCATGTGTAGTATTGCTGAATGAGATAAGCTTAGATCCACATACTTGAATCACTGCCCATACCTCCTTAAGTAAATTCAAGCGTTACAATAAAAAACATGTAGTTCGTATATTGTCAACTTGCGTCAATTACTGGATATGTCGCTCAGATAGTCTGATACCTTACAGTAGAATGCTTAGTGATAAACTAGTGCCAGGCCTTGGTCTACAATACAGCGCCACTCTTAGCGTTCCGGCACATCTACAAAGTATGCACGTTCTAAGAGGTACAATAATACATTTTCTCACCTAAATTAGTCTAAGTTAGTTCATGCGAATATTTCAGTGAACTCATATCGAAATTGAAGCAGTAAAAAGCGTTTAAAAGCACTGGAATACTATTTACAAAATTATGATAAAAATAATGAACAATGCCACCTCTAACCTAACATGGACTTAAATATGTATTGAATAATCCGTGTCGATTGATATCAGTGTAGTATGCAATAGTATAAAATAAATACAGCACGTAACTAAATTCAAAGACATTTCTCATCATATAGGCTAAACTGATTATAGAAAATATTATAACATATAAATACATAAAATTATCGCCCGATCGCAACGCTGTCTTGTTAGCAAGAGATACCAGGGAGTGGCGTATGTCACGTGGTGTGTCTTGTCTCTATGTGACGTTACCTTCAGCTCGCCAGATCACAACGCTAACTTGTATAACAAGAGATACCAGGGAGTGGCGTATGTCACGTGGTGTGTCTTGTCTCTATGTGTCGTTACCTTCAGCTCGCCAGATCACAACGCTGTCTTGTATAACAAGAGATACCAGGGAGTGGCGTATGTCACGTGGTGTCTTGTCTCTATGTGACGTTACCTTCAGCTCGCCAGATCACAACGCTGTCTTGTATAACAAGAGATACCAGGGAGTGGCGTATGTCACGTGGTGTGTCTTGTCTCTATGTGTCGTTACCTTCAGCTCGCCAGATCACAACGCTGTCTTGTATAACAAGAGATACCAGGGAGTGGCGTATGTCACGTGGTGTGTCTTGTCTCTATGTGTCGTTACCTTCAGCTCACCAGATCACAACGCTGTCTTGTATAACAAGAGATACCAGGGAGTGGCGTATGTCACGTGGTGTGTCTTGTCTCTATGTGACGTTACCTTCAGCTCGCCAGATCACAACGCTGTCTTGTATAACAAGAGATACCAGGGAGTGGCGTATGTCACGTGGTGTGTCTTGTCTCTATGTGACGTTACCTTCAGCTCGCCAGATCACAACGCTGTCTTGTATAACAAGAGATACCAGGGAGTGGCGTATGTCACGTGGTGTGTCTTGTCTCTATGTGTCGTTACCTTCAGCTCGCCGGATCACAACGCTGTCTTGTATAACAAGAGATACCAGGGAGTGGCGTATGTCACGTGGTGTGTCTTGTCTCTATGTGACGTTACCTTCAGCTCGCCAGATCACAACGCTGTCTTGTATAACAAGAGATACCAGGGAGTGGCGTATGTCACGTGGTGTGTCTTGTCTCTATGTGACGTTACCTTCAGCTCGCCAGATCACAACGCTGTCTTGTATAACAAGAGATACCAGGGAGTGGCGTATGTCACGTGGTGTGTCTTGTCTCTATGTGTCGTTACCTCCAGCTCGCCAGATCACAACGCTGTCTTGTATAACAAGAGATACCAGGGAGTGGCGTATGTCACGTGGTGTGTCTTGTCTCTATGTGACGTTACCTTCAGCTCGCCAGATCACAACGCTGTCTTGTATAACAAGAGATACCAGGGAGTGGCGTATGTCACGTGGTGTGTCTTGTCTCTATGTGTCGTTACCTTCAGCTCGCCAGATCACAACGCTGTCTTGTATAACAAGAGATACCAGGGAGTGGCGTATGACACGTGGTGTGTCTTGTCTCTATGTGTCGTTACCTTCAGCTCGCCAGATCACAACGCTGTCTTGTATAACAAGAGATACCAGGGAGTGGCGTATGTCACGTGGTGTGTCTTGTCTCTATGTGACGTTACCTTCAGCTCGCCAGATCACAACGCTGTCTTGTATAACAAGAGATACCAGGGAGTGGCGTATGTCACGTGGTGTGTCTTGTCCCTATGTGACGTTACCTTCAGCTCGCCAGATCATAACGCTGTCTTGTATAACAAGAGATACCAGGGAGTGGCGTATGTCACGTGGTGTGTCTTGTCTCTATGTGTCGTTACCTTCAGCTCGCCAGATCACAACGCTGTCTTGTATAACAAGAGATACCAGGGAGTGGCGTATGTCACGTGGTGTGTCTTGTCTCTATGTGTCGTTACCTTCAGCTCGCCAGATCACAACGCTGTCTTGTATAACAAGAGATACCAGGGAGTGGCGTATGTCACGTGGTGTGTCTTGTCTCTATGTGACGTTACCTTCAGCTCGCCAGATCACAACGCTGTCTTGTATAACAAGAGATACCAGGGAGTGGCGTATGTCACGTGGTGTGTCTTGTCTCTATGTGTCGTTACCTTCAGCTCGCCAGATCACAACGCTGTCTTGTATAACAAGAGATACCAGGGAGTGGCGTATGTCACGTGGTGTGTCTTGTCTCTATGTGACGTTACCTTCAGCTCGCCAGATCACAACGCTGTCTTGTATAACAAGAGATACCAGGGAGTGGCGTATGTCACGTGGTGTGTCTTGTCTCTATGTGACGTTACCTTCAGCTCGCCAGATCACAACGCTGTCTTGTATAACAAGAGATACCAGGGAGTGGCGTATGTCACGTGGTGTGTCTTGTCTCAATGTGACGTTACCTTCAGCTCGCCAGATCACAACGCTGTCTTGTATAACAAGAGATACCAGGGAGTGGCGTATGTCACGTGGTGTGTCTTGTCTCTATGTGTCGTTACCTTCAGCTCGCCAGATCACAACGCTGTCTTGTATAACAAGAGATACCAGGGAGTGGCGTATGTCACGTGGTGTGTCTTGTCTCTATGTGTCGTTACCTTCAGCTCGCCAGATCACAACGCTGTCTTGTATAACAAGAGATACCAGGGAGTGGCGTATGTCACGTGGTGTGTCTTGTCTCTATGTGTCGTTACCTCCAGCTCGCCAGATCACAACGCTGTCTTGTATAACAAGAGATACCAGGGAGTGGCGTATGTCACGTGGTGTGTCTTGTCTCTATGTGTCGTTACCTTCAGCTCGCCAGATCACAACGCTGTCTTGTATAACAAGAGATACCAGGGAGTGGCGTATGTCACGTGGTGTGTCTTGTCTCTATGTGACGTTACCTTCAGCTCGCCAGATCACAACGCTGTCTTGTATAACAAGAGATACCAGGGAGTGGCGTATGTCACGTGGTGTGTCTTGTCTCTATGTGTCGTTACCTTCAGCTCGCCAGATCACAACGCTGTCTTGTATAACAAGAGATACCAGGGAGTGGCGTATGTCACGTGGTGTGTCTTGTCTCTATGTGTCGTTACCTTCAGCTCGCTAGATCACAACGCTGTCTTGTATAACAAGAGATACCAGGGAGTGGCGTATGTCACGTGGTGTGTCTTGTCTCTATGTGTCGTTACCTTCAGCTCGCCAGATCACAACGCTGTCTTGTATAACAAGAGATACCAGGGAGTGGCGTATGTCACGTGGTGTGTCTTGTCTCTATGTGACGTTACCTTCAGCTCGCCAGATCACAACGCTGTCTTGTATAACAAGAGATACCAGGGAGTGGCGTATGTCACGTGGTGTGTCTTGTCTCTATGTGACGTTACCTTCAGCTCACCAGATCACAACGCTGTCTTGTATAACAAGAGATACCAGGGAGTGGCGTATGTCACGTGGTGTGTCTTGTCTCTATGCGACGTTACCTTCAGCTCGCCGGATCACAACGCTGTCTTGTATAACAAGAGATACCAGGGAGTGGCGTATGTCACGTGGTGTGTCTTGTCTCTATGTGACGTTACCTTCAGCTCGCCAGATCACAACGCTGTCTTGTATAACAAGAGATACCAGGGAGTGGCGTATGTCACGTGGTGTGTCTTGTCTCTATGTGACGTTACCTTCAGCTCGCCAGATCACAACGCTGTCTTGTATAACAAGAGATACCAGGGAGTGGCGTATGTCACGTGGTGTGTCTTGTCCCTATGTGACGTTACCTTCAGCTCGCCAGATCACAACGCTGTCTTGTATAACAAGAGATACCTGGGAGTGGCGTATGTCACGTGGTGTGTCTTGTCCCTATGTGACGTTACCTCCAGCTCGCCAGATAACAACGCTGTCTTGTATAACAAGAGATACCAGGGAGTGGCGTATGTCACGTGGTGTGTCTTGTCTCTATGTGACGTTACATTCAGCTCGCCAGATCACAACGCTGTCTTGTATAACAAGAGATACCAGGGAGTGGCGTATGTCACGTGGTGTGTCTTGTCCCTATGTGACGTTACCTTCAGCTCGCCAGATCACAACGCTGTCTTGTATAACAAGAGATACCTGGGAGTGGCGTATGTCACGTGGTGTGTCTTGTCTCTATGTGACGTTACCTCCAGCTCGCCAGATAACAACGCTGTCTTGTATAACAAGAGATACCAGGGAGTGGCGTATGTCACGTGGTGTGTCTTGTCTCTATGTGACGTTACATTCAGCTCGCCAGATCACAACGCTGTCTTGTATAACAAGAGATACCAGGGAGTGGCGTATGTCACGTGGTGTGTCTTGTCTCTTTGTGACGTTACCTTCAGCTCGCCAGATCACAACGCTGTCTTGTATAACAAGAGATACCAGGGAGTGGCGTATGTCACGTGGTGTGTCTTGTCTCAATGTGACGTTACCTTCAGCTCGCCAGATCACAACGCTGTCTTGTATAACAAGAGATACCAGGGAGTGGCGTATGTCACGTGGTGTGTCTTGTCTCTATGTGACGTTACCTTCAGCTCGCCAGATCACAACGCTGTCTTGTATAACAAGAGATACCAGGGAGTGGCGTATGTCACGTGGTGTGTCTTGTCTCTATGCGACGTTACCTTCAGCTCGCCGGATCACAACGCTGTCTTGTATAACAAGAGATACCAGGGAGTGGCGTATGTCACGTGGTGTGTCTTGTCTCTATGTGACGTTACCTTCAGCTCGCCAGATCACAACGCTGTCTTGTATAACAAGAGATACCAGGGAGTGGCGTATGTCACGTGGTGTGTCTTGTCTCTATGTGACGTTACCTTCAGCTCGCCAGATCACAACGCTGTCTTGTATAACAAGAGATACCAGGGAGTGGCGTATGTCACGTGGTGTGTCTTGTCTCTATGTGACGTTACCTTCAGCTCGCCAGATCACAACGCTGTCTTGTATAACAAGAGATACCAGGGAGTGGCGTATGTCACGTGGTGTGTCTTGTCTCTATGTGTCGTTACCTTCAGCTCGCCAGATCACAACGCTGTCTTGTATAACAAGAGATACCAGGGAGTGGCGTATGTCACGTGGTGTGTCTTGTCTCTATGTGACGTTACCTTCAGCTCGCCAGATCACAACGCTGTCTTGTATAACAAGAGATACCAGGGAGTGGCGTATGTCACGTGGTGTGTCTTGTCTCTATGTGACGTTACCTTCAGCTCGCCAGATCACAACGCTGTCTTGTATAACAAGAGATACCAGGGAGTGGCGTATGTCACGTGGTGTGTCTTGTCTCTATGTGTCGTTACCTTCAGCTCGCCAGATCACAACGCTGTCTTGTATAACAAGAGATACCAGGGAGTGGCGTATGTCACGTGGTGTGTCTTGTCTCTATGTGACGTTACCTTCAGCTCGCCAGATCACAACGCTGTCTTGTATAACAAGAGATACCAGGGAGTGGCGTATGTCACGTGGTGTGTCTTGTCTCTATGTGACGTTACCTTCAGCTCGCCAGATCACAACGCTGTCTTGCATAACAAGAGATACCAGGGAGTGGCGTATGTCACGTGGTATGTCTTGTCTCTATGTGTCGTTACCTTCAGCTCGCCAGATCACAACGCTGTCTTGTATAACAAGAGATACCAGGGAGTGGCGTATGTCACGTGGTGTGTCTTGTCTCTATGTGTCGTTACCTTCAGCTCGCCAGATCATAACGCTGTCTTGTATAACAAGAGATACCAGGGAGTGGCGTATGTCACGTGGTGTGTCTTGTCTCAATGTGACGTTACCTTCAGCTCGCCAGATCACAACGCTGTCTTGTACAACAAGAGATACCAGGGAGTGGCGTATGTCACGTGGTGTGTCTTGTCTCTATGTGACGTTACCTTCAGCTCGCCAGATCACAACGCTGTCTTGTACAACAAGAGATACCAGGGAGTGGCGTATGTCACGTGGTGTGTCTTGTCTCTATGTGACGTTACCTTCAGCTCGCCAGATCACAACGCTGTCTTGTATAACAAGAGATACCAGGGAGTGGCGTATGTCACGTGGTGTGTCTTGTCCCTATGTGACGTTACCTTCAGCTCGCCAGATCGCAACGCTGTCTTGTATAACAAGAGATACCAGGGAGTGGCGTATGTCACGTGGTGTGTCTTGTCTCTATGTGACGTTACCTTCAGCTCGCCAGATCACAACGCTGTCTTGTATAACAAGAGATACAATGAAATCATATTTTGGATCAACAAACTAGAGTATACCCTATTTCATAATGTTCCCTGATTATTAACAGACATTGTATAGTGTTCAATTAAACTCATTCCGTTACAACACGCCCTTTGCCGCAAGGCCTACGTTGTGTTCTTTTGATATTTCAATTGTTTTTCTGCTTACTATTCTCCTTTCCCGACGATTCATTGAGATTACTAATTTAATTGCAAAATGATTCAGTATTTATCTTCAACAAGAACGTATTTTTGCCTCGTCTTGTACTAACTTTCACGGTGACTGGCGTTTGGCACGTCCCTATGTTTTGTTGGTTGTTTTTTCGTTGATAAATACAAACCATTATTACGATTTCCGTATTATAGATAGAGCTTGGTTGGGTATTATACATAGAATCTATTCCTTACGTTATTCCCTAAACTTCTGCATCACGTCTTTTTATATTACTTGCTCTACTGCGTTGTTGACAATCAGCCTTGACCCAGCTGACAGTGATTATCTAACCGATTGCGGAAGAGGGGTGGTGAGTTACGTGTGGTGTTCTCTTTTATGGCTTGAGCGTAAGGAGATGTCGTTAACTTGAGAATCAGTTAGTGGCAAACGTGTTAGCGCTGGTTCCGAACGTTTAACATGAGAACTGTTTTTCGTTGTGTCAGTAAGAATACTTGCCAAGTACCTTACGGGGTAGGTATATCGGTGTGTCAGTAGAATACTTGCCAAGTACCTGACGGGGTAGGTAGGTATAACTACTGAAATTCCGCAATACAATTATAAATCAAATGCGTTTTATAAGACATACGAAACAACTCAATTAACAAGATTTAAGATTTTAGATGATTACGGCTGTAATTTTGGGGACAATTTAATTATTAATTCATTAATTAGCTTCCAAAATAACAACCACTCGGATGAAAATATATTAAAAGATTTTACTCAGTGTTTACTTTTCACTTCTTGCACTGCGCATATTTGTAATTAATACATTTTTCTATATTGAGTAGTACACTCAGGATAATATTACTAAACTAAGTTAACTTCACAAGGTACCGTTACCCGCCTGTTTCTGTTAAATGAAGATCAGCATTTTTCGACGAGTTTGTTGATGTTTAAGCGGAAGCTAATACGACTCCAACATACTGCCGAAAGAATATAGACGCGGTATATATAGCAACGGATACAAGCGGTAACATATAGCGGTCCGGTCCGGACCGCTGCTAAAGATTACTAAAATATTTGTTTATAAAATACAAAAAGGCTCAAACTCGTTAGAAATATAAAGCACTGTTTCTATATTTCATTCCTGATTCCACCCTGTAGTTTAGGACGTAGACTATACTCATGTATTACTGGTGTTGTGATTGATTTTGATTGATTGATGATTGATTGATATGTTTGAAACGCAATTACAGACATAAGCTTTTTTAACTGTTTTCGTTACACCTCTTATCTAATAAAGGCCTTCTTAGTGTAGCTTGCTCTAAATAGCGGTGAAAACACGCAATCGTTTAGTGTATTTACAAAGCATAGTTAACTGAAGTAGAACACTCCAAGTAGGCACGGTGGAATAAGCCATTCTAAAATCGCGCCTTTTCTTACGTAGACACTTCAGCACACATCAGGTCATGAGCACACATTACCAACTAGAACAAACCAGTCGCGCTGCCATCTGCTATTCCGAAGGTAAAGTCTATACACCATCGTTACGCAGTCAAGTATTCACTGTCCTATCTCCTAGGGTGCGACAGTCGGCGTTTCAGATGTCCTACGTATCCGTTGCTCCATTGTTCTTGCGCCTAAAACAAGGAGGAAGATTTAAACACGATGTTTGTAGCAATCGATACCTCGAACACTTGCGACTCGTCGCTTCTCTGCTGGGGTGGGGAGGGGGAGGGGGAGGAGGGGAGGTTGACAGCGTTTGTTCGTTATACAAGCAGAAGTGTTACATTGTCCGTTCATCTGGCACTAGGTTGTACACTTGGCTAAATCCGCCACTTACCTAATCATTATTCTTATCAACATCTTAGTAAACGTTAATAAAGTCGTATTTACTTGTTACCTCATAGTATCGTGGTCACGAAGTCTTTTAGAAGGTTAATTGCTTTAGTGTGTAACTGGTATTTCTGGTTGTGTTCACTAAAATGTGTGCCGTGATTGGTCGGATCTCTGGTTGAATACCCGCGTGAATAGGAAATAGTCCGTCGAGCATTTCAGAGAGGCGAGGCACAGTTTGGTCGGTGCGCATGCGCAACTATAGAATTGTTTGTATTTAAAAAACACAATAAAAATATAATTGCATTTGAAAGTAATGTTTTATTTTATATGTATTTGCATAAAAAAATTGTACACATTTGAAATGTAACCGACAAAAGTTCAAATGTTTTCATTTACTTTGGCCAAAATTCATTATATTCTGGTCCAAATAAGAAGGTAATTTTCTTTTGCGTCAATGCTTAATCTTTAGTTATGCCAAATAACTAAAAACAAAAAAAACTAAAAACTTGTTAACAAGCCTACTAATGGTCTCTTTCCTCACTTCCTCAACAAGCTCCTCGTGTTGATATAATTTTACCATTACTCATCTCAACTCTATAGGCCACTCAAAATAGAGTAGACGCAATCTGGTGGCAAGCGAATAAACTTCTATGAGGAGGAGATTACTCATAGTTGATTTGTTGAAACCATTAATGGCGCAGATAAGAAAGTAGTTTAGCAGCACTATCTATTGTTAATTTGAGAGTCTTCTATAACTAATCTCTACTTGCTCGAATTGGAAAATTAAAAAGGAATTTCTCTCCAATAGGCTACATTCCTCGTAAAATAACGTGCTGCCATGTGTCCATTTACACATAAAACAGCCAATTTTGCGTTCAGTTTGGTTGGTAGTTATTTGGTTTGTGCCGCATTTTCTAACTTCTGGAATTTAATTAAATCTATTGACGTGATACGGGCATCCATGTAACCGGTGACTTTGAGCTGTCATAGCAACAAGACCCACCCAAAGTAGTATAATGTCCCCCACGGGAAATCAGTTCCTATCTATGAGTGGTTACACAATAAGAGAACACTACACAAACTTTTTATGTAAACGAGCATAGCCGATGAAGTTTACATAAACCCATTAATTCCATGAAATATACCCTTAAATGTTCCAATTTTGTTCTAGTTTGTGTACGTTATTTAACAAGCGCTTATCACCAATATGCAGATATATCAATTATAATAAACATTTTCCCCGTTTGGGGATCAAACCCAGATCCTCCGACTCTATGGTATGATACAACATGGTATGAACATACATGTATACACATTCAAACTTGCCAGGTTGCCATTTAAATTCTTATTAACATTTTAATTACGGAATGATTTTAATTATTTATTTACTTAATGTCCATCCTACATAAATATATGTATAATTTTTGAAGTTGTTCTCACACAATATATAGTGTCCTCAGTAGGCGGATTTTCGTATTAGGTTTTATTACACATTTAGTTTTGAAGTTGGCAGCATAAGCAAAAATGTAAACATTGGTGGAGGTGCCGGGTCCAATAGAAACCATGTGATCAACGATAATGCCTGTGCCTGTTTCAGGTATAAGGTTCTAAATTATTATTTTTTCTTTTTTAAAACTCATTTTTGCTGTGTACACTGCGTTTTGTCATAAAAGAAAATTTGAAAGTTCCTGGAAGTTATTAAATATACTATTATTTCTATTTTCGTATTTTTTTTTAGCCACAAATAGGAAGACCTTGTACCCACTATTTTAGTTTTTACCAACTCCAACTTATATAAACTATCAGTGAACTGAAGAACACACACGGGCTTGGTTTAAAGTTCTTTCTCCTTATTGAGATAAGCCACTCTCGGTAGGCCTACAGTTTTAGGGATTTATCCCTGTGCGGAAATCTATGACATAATATATTTGTACCTGCCAAAACCTGTTAGTAACACCCTCATTCACAAAATGTAACCATCACTGTAAAAGTAGAACTGAAGTATTCACGACAGCACGTGCCTTATCGCGTTCTTCTCTAACCTTTTAACCCCTAACTGGACTCCCCTTATGACGACCCTGGCAATATGTGATGGACCTGATTCGGCCGACGCTATTCGACCTACCCATCGAGCACATCGTAAAACCACAAATAACAATAAACATATCTAATTGCGTCTCATTAACTTGCACATTCTCGTTAACTCACACAGAGTGTGGTATGCATCATCTATGAGTATTTGTAAACCAAATATCCTTATTTATTTAATATCCTTATTTTATTTTTATCTTTAGTTATTTAGAAGCTCTTACCTAGAACAGGCTCCGAAATTCTCTTTGTATTGATCAGAGGTTAATGTTTTTCTCTGAACCCGGGACCTCTACCAAATGTATTTTAGATGATTTTACTTAACCAACAATGAAACACATAACAGTGAGAACCGTTTTTGGACTTGGAACAATCAATGGCGAATGTAGCAATACCACCTACCCTCAGTCGTCAGTGATTGATCTGTGATGCAATGTGTTATCCGCTGATAGATGAATCAAATACCTTAAAATTAAGGTATTTGGATGAATGCAACTGAGTAGCGCTTGTAAATCCATCTTCATAGCTTCTACATTTAGAAGGCCCAGGGTAGATTTGGGCCAGTGGAGAATCTGCCGGCCATAAAACGCGAGTACTGAAAGCGCTCTCCTTTTACCTTATCCGCGCCCTACTCTTTTAAATCTAGGTGTTGTAAATTTCTTTAAGTTCTTCCTCTGTTTTGACCTCGCGCAGAATATGTACATGGTACCCGATTATTCAAGTAATACTATTCTGTTACTGAAATAATAACATCCATCTGACCTTCATTTAAAAATTTTCTATCCACATTCCTCGTTCATGTCTCTTGTTTTTGTTTTAGATTTTGATGTTTATATTTTGTTTCCTCCCGATGACGAAGAAAGCTCAAATATATCTTGGAACTTGATGTTTATTATCTGCTGTATTAGAGAACGTGTTTCCACTCTTTCCTATTGATTGATACAATATATAGTTTTGCCTGTCGTACGAGGTGTTACGGATCTAACATCATATAACGTTTTATCCGAATGGATACAATGTTGCCAACGTCGCAAAAGATAACACTCGTGTCGGTAACATTTAACGCAGTGCGACACACGAAGTATCACTGGACAAGCCTCGTCATTGTTCAAACGCAAACATGGGGTCAAGATGTAAGTGGTACTCTACTTGTGAAAACAGTGTTCTTCTTTAACGTGCATTTTTTACACGAGGGATTATATTGTTCATGAAAACTATTATTGTTTAGGAAAAGTTTGTTTACATTTTCGTTTGTTTTTCGATACATTCGTATTTCAGGTTTGCGATAATAGGTTTAACTGTTTACTCGTACTCTAAAGTCAGTGAGTACGATTTGAAAACTGTGTTGTTTGTTTACCAGTGTATACGGAAACGTTTATGAAACGCGAGTTAAATATTAAATCAGCACCGAAAATAGTAATTGCCATTAATTTGTTTTCTTAGGATGTTGGTTAACGATATAGCAGGCGATAAAAGCCCAGCGAGGTTTAAGTGCCCAATACAAAGCGTGAAGTCAAGTGGTGTGAGTTTAATTGCCACTTGAATATGAATGACAGCAAACTGAAATCGACATTAAGTTTGTTTATTCAAAACTTCTAACGTTTGACATGAAATATACAAATTATTCTTATTATAATGAACAACAGAATGATTGTGTATTAAACAATTGTGAGCTTGTTACATGTGCTTTCAAAAACTTTATAAGGGAAAATAACTGGGGTAGAGACTGTTGAATCCACGAATAATACAGCAACAAAATCCAATCGTGTACTAAATGCAATTCAGTGCTTGCAGTGAAGTGGGATCATTATAGAAAGGCTGGTCCACACAGATTTTTTAGACATACGGTTAAGGTTTAACGCGTAGTCGTAAAGTTGGATCATAGGAAACACGTACTGGCGTTCACACAAAGTTTTAGTTTTAAGACGTTGTTTTCATTGTTGTTTTTAAAACAACGTCTTAAAACTTTTTGCATTATGTCTTCAAAATCTGTGTGGACCAGCCTTAATGTTGTACAAACCTATTTAGATAGCTTTTCAAAATTTGATTACCAGCAGAAATTCAAATATTACTACTGTACAAAGATGTAGTAAAACAACAATGTATATTGTTTCACTAGCTTTTTATAAATCGTGTTAGATATATTGTTAAAATATTGTTCTTTTGCTAATGAACTATTTAGCAGTTTTAATAATAAATAAAAATGCACAAAGTCCAGAATGTTTGAAACCAAGTTTTTTTTTTAAGAAATAAAACACGCTTTATTTCTGTTGGGTTTTACTCTGATGTCAAATCGAATAGCACAACGTGTCATTGAGCTCCGTACGAGGATTGGAGCAAACAAGAACGCTCAAATGAAACGGAAAGAAAAATACGGCAGTCGGAAACAACGCCTGAGTTACGCACTAGGCGCATTTAGATTTGGAAACTCGAAAACTCCAATAAAAGAAAATTATCCGTTGAAGGAAATGTGGAACGAATACTGTGTTGTTCAGTTTCCAGTTGAAAAACAAATTACGTTGGCTTCAGTGAAGCGATGGATAAGGCTGGAAACCCATCTTTGAATCGAGGGGACAAATCCGAACAATTGAAAGAAAACACAACTACATGTTTTTCTACAATAGTTTGAACAGTTGTGTCCCTTTTCTAGAACGAGTTATGGATTAATGGATGGATGGATGAATGGATGAATGGATGAATGGATGAATGGATGAATGGATGAATGGATGAATGGATGAATGGATGAATGGATGAATGGATGATAGATATGGGTGAACAGCAGTTTAATAATATATGCGCGTTTTGCAAACTTTGCACCCTTTCCTGGGAACATTGCGTATCATTCAATGTGACCCATCGTAGAGGTTTCAGGTATGGCTTTTTAGATATAGGTAATTTTCATCTTGGTGTTTACTACATATCTTCTTAGTAGCTAAACTACACTGTAGTGCAAACTGCAAAATATTATGATGTATTTTATATTTATTTCATACATTTATAAAACTGCAATAGTGTACTCAACTATACTCTTTTCAAAAAGACTACATCAGAACATTAAAGTGCTAAGATTCGTCAGCTGAGAGAAAAGAAATACTACACATAACACTGGATCACGGCAAAACCAAATAAAAACAAAGTTCAATGTTTCATTTTAATTTACAAATAGGGATGCATAGGTATAACAAGAATAACAACAGGGATAATAAGGATACGTATAGCGATTCACAACGACACTGAAATCTTATATTGATTTCGTTTCATAATAGGCAATCTTTATTGATACATCGTTGTGTCCACCCATTGTCAAATAAAACAATATTACCATGAAACTTTGCTGCAAAATATTGTCTTCCCGCTGCCACGCCCTTTATACTGCGTTCCTCAGCGCCAGTCTACCTCTCACGTAGCTTCAGGGCGTTATGCGTGATCCCCGTACCGCACAAAGCTCTATTTTTTATTATTACAACGCTTATATTAGCTTGCCTTGTTTGTCTGGACGGAATCTTTGAATCGATATTCCACCTACTTCTAGATGTCCGATCAAGCTGAAATGTTTTACACAGACGTATTCCTGATGACGATACATGAATCAACTGTCATATTTACTAAATTGTCAATTAATTCATAATAATTAATTAATTAATGTTTTATATGAAAATCGATGTTTATATTCCACCTACTTCTAAATGTCCGATCAAGCTGAAATTTTTTACACAGACGTATTCCTAATGACAATACATGAATCAACTGTCATATTTAATAAACTGTCAATTAATTCATCATAATTAATTAATTAATTAATGTGTATATGGAAATCGATGTTTAACCCACTTCCCAACGTCAAATCGAGTTGAAAGTGTTCACACAGACGTACTCTTAATGACAATACACGAATCAATTGTCATATTTACTAAATTGTCAATTAATTCATCATAATTAATTAATGTTTTATATGGGAATCGATGTTTTACCCGTTTCCCAACGTCGAATCGAGTTGAAAGTTTTCACACAGACGTATTCTGAATGACAATACATGAATCAATTGTCATATTTACTAAATAATCAATCAAGCCATCATAATTAATTAATTGATGTTTTATATGGGAATCGATAAAACACCCACTTTCGAACGTCGAATTGAGCTGAAAGTTTTCACACGGACGTATTCTTAATAACAAAACAATACACGAATCAATTGTCATATTTACTAAATAATTAATTGATTCATCATAATTAATTAATGTTTTATATAAAAATCGATGTTTAACCCACTTCCCAACGTCAAATCGAGTTGAAAGTTTTCACACAGACGTATTCTTAATAACAATACACGAATCAATTGTCATATTTACTAAATAATTAATTGATTCATCATAATTAATTAATGTTTTATATGGGAATCGATGTTTAACCCACTTCCGAACGTCGAATTGAGCTGAACGTTTTCACACAGACGTATTCTTAATGACAATACACGAATCAATTGTCATATTTACTAAAAATAGTCAATTAATTCATCATAATTAATTAATGTTTTATATGGGAATCGATGTTTCACCCACTTCCCAACGTCGAATCGAGTTGAAAGTTTTCACACAGACGTATTCTTAATGACAATACATGAATCAATTGTCATATATACTAAATAATCAATCAAGCCATCATAATTAATTAATTGATGTTTTATATGGGAATCGATAAAACACCCACTTTCGAACGTCGAATTGAGCTGAAAGTTTTCACACAGACGTATTCTTAATGACAATACATGAATCAATTGTCATATTTACTAAATAATCAATTAAACCATCATAATTAATAATCGATATTCGATATATATTCGATTGCAAGATTCTTTAAGACTAAAAAGTATAAAATAATATTACATAAAAAAATATATAAAAAAAAACGCTTATATTTAAATGCACTAAAAAGTAAAAAATAAATTTTCGCCCAACAAATTTTTGCCTCACTCGGAAAATAAAAGCGTTGGGCGCTTTCAGTATTGACATAGATTGCAGTATTCTGCTGTTTATGCAGGGAAAGCGCCCAATGCTTTTATTTTCCGAGTGAGGCAAAAATTTGTTGGGAGAAAATTTATTTTTTACTTTTTAGTGCATTTAAATATAAGCGTTGTTTAAAAAAAATATATATATATTTTTTATGTAATATTATTATTTTAGCTCATTCAGCAAGGACACAGCTTAATTATTTATTGGAATAAGATTATATTATATAACTATTGATAAAAACAAAATCAAAAGCCTTAATGCACAACAACAATAACACAGCTACGCGATTTATTCACTGTATTATTTTGTATTTATTTGGTAAAACGATTTGCGACAACCTTAAACGGTGAAGGTTGCTCGCCTGAATTGCAGGTGCTGATTGTCGTTGGTTCTCAATTAACGAAGTTACCATTACCCCCCGCCAAAAAAAAACGATTTAACTGCGGAAGCTCTAATGATCAAAACAGCTCCATATAATTTAGAAATTTATGTGTAGTTTTCATATTAAAGGAACATAGTTATTTTTTATGAAGTACGGGCCGGGTTATAGAAAACAAATATCTATATCAAACTATTCCTCTGTATCGATAATCGACATTTTAGGGCAACTCTAGTAAAAGCTGTTAAATACGTTCATATATGCGGGCGATATCGGTTATCTCAATACATAACACGATAGGGTTTCAATTAAAACCCCCAATTTAGCTTTATACAATTTCACGCACTTTTTCTTTTATTGCAGTGAATGCAGTAAGTATCTTTTCATTAAACTCCTACATTGAGATCTAATAACTAAAACCATATATTTACTTAAAAAATAACAATGCCTTTGTTTTTGTATGTTATCAAATATTTAATTTTGTAATAGACATTAAGTCAAAGCTATACAAGAAATGTGTAACTAAACGAATGATACTAACACACGCAATGGCAATGCAGATGATTGTGCCGCAATCCTCGCAATCACAACTGCAGACTATATAACGGTGATTTTTGGGGTTTAACGTCACATATTTTTGCAACGATGCTAATCAATATGATGTGTGAGTGCTTATGAAGATGAAAAAACACCACACGACACCCATGCCCGAGTCAGAATTCGAACCTGGAACGCAGAGCGCGGTTACTAGACCAACGCCTAATCGACCGCGGTCAACTGCGCAGGCATTACATTTACCGGACCCTCCCGACATGAGACAATAATCTAATAGCTTGTAAGTGACGCGACTGGGATAGGTTTGACGGTTGACTTTGATTAAGTGATAAGCTTTGAGGCTCCTGTGCGTTGAATCGCGTCCCGTGTGGCTGCTGGGCGGACGCCGGCCGGCGTGGCTAGGATCGATACAAGGGGTGGCGGCTGGAGGGTGGACTTATCCCTCGGCGATGTGGAATACACATCCAACAAGGGATTATTCTGCCTCGACTCCTGGATTACGGCGTTTGGACAACATTTAAGAGCATCAGCTAAAATACGTGATTCTAACAATACAATGGCAAGAATGTTCATTTTGGGAAGATTTGAACTACCACAGCTATGGGAATGTTTAACTATAGAACGAAACAAAGGCGCAGTTAAAGAATTTAATTCCAATCATAAATACATAGCGGTAACATTTTTAAGGGTATTACAGTTTATTTTTAAAACATAGTAAGAAAAACAACAACAAAAGAAAGTTACTGTACATTGATATTAACGATAGAATATTGTGTTAGGAAGATTGAACTAACCTACTTTTACTACCATCAAAATAACGATGATTAGAAAGAAGTGGATAGAACATACGGTTCCAATAATACACGGTAAGAACGTTTCCGCAATATTTGAACCACCGCATGGTTAAAAAATAGCTGGTATTACCAATTAATAATAGTTCTTCATAATTAGATGTACTGTATTATATATCACCCGCAAAGTGGTTGCAACCTAGATTGGAAGGTAACGTTGAAGGGTATCTTGTTTACCGCATAGGCCTAATGACGGTCAACAGTCTGCGTTTCCAAACAGAACCACTTATTTATCGCACCTATAACTACATAGAGTGATGATCTTAGGCTCGTAAATGTTCTCCGTGTATTCGAATAAACAATTCTAAAAGTTAATAAAACTAGTATTCACACTATAACACTATTTTTAGACCTTCTTACAAGCTTCCGATAAATATATTCTCTCGAAAATAATATGTAATCTATATCAAGTGTCTTAAAATATTTCTTATGGAAACTAAATGTTGAAACGTGTTCGTACAGTTGCAGTTTAAATTACATTGATAAGTTGTCAAATGCAAATATCAAGAAGTGTCCCCTAATGCATGTATGACCTCACTTAATGGCAAAACAAAGTTATTCTAATCTACTCATTCAGATAGTCACAGAAACCGCGCACGATTAACGTATACTTTGAGAACGCCACACAATATTGATAATATGATTTATTTATTTATTTATTTAATGTCTATCCTATTCAGTTATAAAAACTGATTTACAAAGGAGGACCTTAAACAAAACTAAGCTATGCAAACAATTAAAAGTAATGAAATCATAAATAACAATAACAAAAAAAAAATACTGAACTATATAAAATATAATCAAGAACAAGAAAAATAATTGAGAAATGAAATAAAATCAAATGAAGTGGAAATTCAACATATTAAAAAATAAAAATAGAAGTATGCAAATAAGAAAGAACATGAAGAGACAAAAAATTGTGGGAAAAAATAAATAAATATATATATATATATACATATATATTATATAAAAGTGAAAAAGAAAAAAAAGAAGAAGAAAGAAAAAAGAAAAAAGAAAAAAGAAAGAAGAAAAAAAGAAAAAACTGATTTGTAAACGGTCCCAGCTCAAACGAAATGAGGATTGCAAAAAATCAGAAACGGCAATCTGGGAAAATTAATAAGCTGTATACGTACAGGTTACGTAAGAACTAAAATCTAGATTAAAAACTTGCTATTTTGTTATCAGCTGTAAACAATAATTATTTAATGAAGTATACAACTAAAATGACGCTGAAATTTAATAATTTTTTAAACGTTTTTAATGAAGGTCTATTTCCTGTATTATCGTACTTCTTACAAAACACCGTCAAACGTAACTGTCGCAACCCGTTTAAATATTTAGTAGCGTCCTTAAAATATTCCCTAAACAACGCTCGGAAACTCTCGTGTTGTTAGTGTTAGGACTATCAGTCCGTGATAAAACATACAAGTGGTAGACTCAAGTGAACCTCATGGAGGACTCACGGAAACATTAGTGATACGTATCTGTTTGAGAGCGACATACGTAGCATGGCGTGTCTCACTCCCTGAGGAATATACTCCGTCCCGGCCGGCCGCTTACATCTATTGTGTATACGTTGCTTTAAGTGCCAATAAAAGTTTAACTTTTGAGGAAAGTTCTTTTCGTACTTCGTGTAAGGGTAAGGCCGCACGTTGACGACAAAATAGGAGCAAACGAAAAAAGTCCTCGTAGAATTAGAGACGAAATGTGTACTTGTTTATTGCCACGAATGGAATTTATTGAAACGAGTTATTAGGGGAAAAAATGTAATGTTCAAATCAAATTATTTAATGTAACAAGTATGCAAACTGATAAAACAATTGACATTTATATTCATAATTTTTAAGGTAGTGTATCAAAGCAGGGTATAAGTCTGTCTTAAAATGGAACCGTATGTATACCCGTAGAATAATAAAATATAATTATTCCGAAGAATTATTCATTGTAATTGATCTTAAAACATTATTGACGGAATATCTATTGAAACTTCTGCGTATTTGTAAACTTTACTGTGGGCACAAAGTCACGTCCATGGAGTGATTTTGTCACCTCTATAGTAGACTCGTAGAGTCGTAGTGTGACACTACTCTACACACGCTCAACCCTTACACTAATACTTACACTGGTTCGAGTTGGTTCTGTCTATGTTACGGTGTAACAATATCACTGCCCACTGGTCACAGATTGTCACAAGAACCAACCAAGCAATGTTATAACCATCTGGTTGGAGATGGTATTCCACAACGTGTGTATATATATATATATATATATATATATATATTGATTCGTAGATTTTCAGGGCTACCAGGTGATGAGCATGTCGTCTTTGCGGTATCAAGCCCTCTCCGATGAGTGTTTGGTTCTGAAAGAACCGGTTTACTCGACGTTTTGGCAGGTACGTTCCTGCCATCTTCTGTAGTCGATGTTAACTGTAGGACGGTCAGCAATCGAAACGTCGAGTAAACCGGTTCTTTTCATAACCAAACA
This sequence comes from Isoperla grammatica, assembly GCA_945910005.1. Taxonomy (NCBI): domain Eukaryota; kingdom Metazoa; phylum Arthropoda; class Insecta; order Plecoptera; family Perlodidae; genus Isoperla; species Isoperla grammatica. The sequence continues at coordinate 62,611,679 of OX246738.1, forward strand.
CTCATCCGAGAGAGCTTGATACCGCAAAGACGCATGCTCATATATATATGTTAATTTGTAAATTTTCGCAGACATAAGTAATGTTATTGTCCACGATTTTCTGGGTTTTGTCACGCGATAAAAAATGAGTAGGTGGTTTAAACTTTCTACACCTCACCCGACGTTTCGAGGGAATAACATCCCCCATTAACCAGAGTCACCACGACGCGTTGTTCTCCGTTCGGCAATCCATATATATATAGATTGATTGATTGATTTAGGACTTTATTTGGGCGGGATTAAGGCCAGGTAAGCCTTTTCTTCCATCCAACCGTTATGTAGATACATTGTGGTAAAATACATATTAGACTTAAAACTAAGAAAAATACAAGAAAAATACAATTTCAGTTAGAATTGCATTTAAATATCCATAACTAAGCTGAATCAAATTGATAATGCTAAGAAATAGCCATTCATCCATCCCATTCATTCCTACATTAATTCAAAGGTTAGAACATTAAGTAATTATATAACTCCATTTATATGGCAAGTCCTCACAAATGCAGATGCGTATACGTAGGAAAAAAAGAAAATGTAGAAATACCGGGTACATAGAATCAATATAAAAACAAAAAATTAACTATCCTTATTTTTCGAAACATATAATGAATACATTTTACTCTTAAACACGCCGTAGTTGTTTTGAAAAGTATCCCTGATCTCCACCGGTATAGCATTCCACATTCTGATTGCATGTATTGTAACTGAATGGTCAAGGAGCTTAGTTCGATGTACAGGGAATGCAAGCTGGGTACCTGCTCTTGATCTGGTGTTGAAACTATGATTGGAGTGAAGATATTGGAAGTTTGAGGTGAGATATGAGGGAGCTGATGATGACAGTATTCGATGAACGAGGCAGACCGAATTAAGATTTCAACGATCAGTTAATCTAAGCCAGTTTAGTTGTTGAAATCCAGGGCTAATGTGATCGGATTTCCTTATGCCCAATGTAAAACGTACACAGGAATTGTGTGCTCGTTGTAAGCGAATGGAAAGGTCTTCTGTTAAGTCGCTGTATACTATGTCGCAGTAGTCAAAGTGTGGTATAATGAGGCTGTGTACAAGTAGTGTTTTCAGTTTTGTCGGAAGAAAGTTTTTAAGTCGGTTTAAGGAATGTAGAGCAGCATACGTTTTTTGGCATATCCGCTTTATTTGTTCGGTCCACGAAAGGTCGTTAGTCATGAAAAGTCCCAAATTTCGAACACAATTTTGAAATTGTATAATCTGACTGTTAAGAATTAGTTTGTGAATGTTTGCGTAATCTAATTTGGTGAGAAGTTTATGGTATCCGAAGATAATTGCTTGGGATTTAGTGGGGTTAAAGGGATAGTCGGGTGAAAAACTAAAGAACTACCATTTGTAGATGTCCACCTTTAAATATAAAAAACATGACTAAAAGATACCATACTTTAAAAGCAGGCGGTTAAAAAATTAAAGAAAACGCGATTATTTGGTTTGGTGCTACCAAGTAGCACCGAGCAACTTTTCTCATGGTAATTCCCATGTTAAAAAAATGTGGCCTTGATAAAGTAAAACCACCGCTAAAATAGGGCACTGATCAAAACTCGATCAGGAGGTTTAATGTGCATCGTTTCTCTACCGATAACATGCTTCTTAGTACGAACGTTTACTTCTACTACATACCCTGCAATTAATTTTTTTGTGACATGATGTGTAGAAAAGTTGCAATCTGTTTTGAGCGGTACTGTCCGCAGTCGCCGAGCGTTTCGCGGAGCGCGGGCTGGTCTCGTGTAACACAATGAGTCCTCTGTCTATCGGGAAGGCGCCAGCGACCTCAGAACCAATACAGTTACACTACGCTTTAGAAGAAAAATGCAGCAAGAGCTGCCGAAGGGAATCTAGTAGAATAGCTAATTGTTCACTATTTTTTTTCTTGCATTGAAGCAACCTATATCAATTGTATTTTACACATAACTGAATTTCATGGACTAATGACTAATTGGTGATTTTTTAGTTCTTCATCTGACTATCCCTTTAATAAGTAAACAGTTTTTAATTGCCCACTTGGAAAGTGATTTTAGATCTTGGTTTATCATTTCAATTGCCTGATTTATTAATATATTTTAATAATAATTATATAATTATTTAATAATATATTATATAATAATATATAATAATATAATTATTTAATAATATATTTTATTATTAATATTAATAATAAAGGAGAAGCATGAAGGTAAATTTGAAGGTCGTCGGCATAGAGGTGATCATTAATGTAAATTGAGAACAACAGGGGACCAAGTATGCTGCCTTTTTTTATGAGAGAGAGAGAGAGAGAGAGAGAGAGAGAGAGAGAGAGAGAGAGAGAGAGAGAGAGAAGGGGGATATATATATATATATATATATATATATGCAGTAGGCCAATAACAATGGCTGAGTGAAAATATTTGATCGTTTTACGTATGTATACAGTTCACACATCGGTATTACAAAGCTTCTGAATTGTGACTGAAGTGGAATGTACTTCTGGCTAAACGAGGACAATATAAAAAGTGACAAAATATATGAGCATTGTACATAAAACCAATAATATACCAGCAGACCAAAAATATATAATTTAACCGTTAAGCTTATAGGTCACGTTGGCTGAAGCTCCAACAAAGACCTGTTTGTACGAAACAATAAATATTGAATAGTTAAAACAAACAACACTAAAAAATTATTTGAATATGCGAATAAGGCAAAAAGTCTAGTATGTACTGTACTATTGCGAACCTAATTCAGCTTGACCTCTTAAAAATGTGTTACTACTTTTTATGAACGTATGGACAAAATACGAGTGTAAAACATCCTGGCAAATCGAATAGTTTAGTTGTCATGTGTATGAATGTTGCTAGTTTATTCAATCAGACATATTCAATATAAAAAGTGAAGAAAAGGAGGAAATGATGTTTTCCGGCGGGAAAAATAAATACTATTCATTTTTTAAGTTTAGTGATAAAACCGATGCTCTAAATTTGTTCTCTGTGTAGTTCTTCCATTTTCCAGACTGTAAAATGTATTGGCGAGGTTTGTGTGCGAAGTTATAACGGAAAAGTTATTGAATAACAGTGAATGAGGTCGTAATAGAAAAGCCCGGAAGCAGTAGAGATAGAAACTGTCAATTTCAAACTCAAGTTGTAGAGACCAAAATTTAATATGGGCTGTTTCCATCCTGGTCACGACCGAAGGACACACCCACCCACCATCCCCCCCCCCTCTTCCGACCACTCAAGGCACCTTGATCGACCCAGAACCCCAACCAGCAGAGCCTTCAAGCCGAGGCATAACTTAAGCGGGTTTGATGGAATTCGTGACAAACCAGATGCCTGAGAATTTAACCTCGGCGCTCAAATAAATAGATCTTTCAGAAGGCGAGAGAGGAATTCATTGTCAATGAAGTGAGTAATTATGGAACTTCGATAATTTGAATATTGACAATTTATACGAAGTATCATGTTACTAACCAACATGTTAAACATTCTTACACGCTTATTTTAACCATGAATATATTTTTTGAGGAGTCCGTAGACATGATTTGGAGTAATTTAGTTAGGAAACATTTTGTGAAATATTAATATGAAATTTGTTTGTCCGCCTTATACACACTATTTACTTGACGTGATCGTGAGGACTGTACAATAAAATCTGTCAACAATATGATATGCAAGTTTGCCCGTTTTCCTTACGTTTGAAGCCGCACACTAAGTGTGATATTCATTTATATGGGGTAAAATACATAAATCACAAAATACTGTTTTTATATTTATTTTACGTTTACTAAGTTGTAAGTTTTAAGCAGTAGGCAGTAACCATCAACAATAATCTACATTTTAAAGCATGCCTCGACTCAAACACACAAAACAATAGTACTTTACAAGAAGTACACAGTCGAAATATAACTATAGTGAACAACATATTTCCTCGTATTTATTTCGCCATCTTTAATTCTCTTCTCGAAAAACTAGACCGTAAATGAAGTGATTCATTTTTTTTTTTTAAACACTTCATAGACTAACATGCCACAGCTAGTTATATTGAGACTTTATTTCGAAAAACAAATAAGGGGAACAGGCAAGGCAACTTTATTCTTAAAACAGAGTGTCTGCATACTAATTTTCTTAATTGTGCAATAAAGAGGCGTCTACAATGATGATGTTTGATCGTTTGAGCATCTGGATGTAGGAAGCTCACACGTGTACTGAAAAGCCGTTCAGAATTGCCCAGAGAGAAAGAGTTGTGGAGAGTATATAAATGTTTAGGAAGCTATAAACGTGTCACATAATATCAGTTTCTAAAATATTGTGTTACCTTAATTTTCAAGGCCTTTTTCAGATCCCAATATAGTAATTCCAGTTTAATAATACGGCTTTTGTTACATTAACAAATACTCCTAAAAATGTTGTCAACACTAAAACCTTCGATATGTTGAATGCAACAAACTGTTTAAAACTACATCGTACAATAGAGGTAATTATAAGGTATAAATAAACTGATCTCTTTCAGATTAAGCAAGTCTAGACTAGTTAGGCGTATTAGCTTTTTATTGATAACGTTTACGATTATGTGGATGCACATAAAGAAGCGGACTTTTAACTGCCTATTGAATTATTCACAGCTCACAAAGGTTTAATTTGTGTGGCGGAGCGAAGGGAATAGGTTGTGGGTGAGGGGTGAGGGGGTGCGGCAGAGGGGGGAGAGGGGGTCTCCTCTAAACAACGTAACTTCAATGTATACTTATTTTGAGTGTTTATACTCCACAAAATAATCTGTTATGCAACAAATTATCCGTCATTTGAGAAATTGTTTACTACTATTACGGTTGTCATTATAGTACATTTTTTTAATTCTTCAATTTGAATAGTAAATCTGCATTGTAGATGTTTGATCGAACCATGTGAAATGACAACGAGCAGCTACTGCTAAAGCTTGGACGCTGTTGCAGACGCCTTGTGTGCTGTCAGCCCGCGCATGCGCACCCGCCCACCAAGTGAACGCAACCTGGACACCCAGATATAACTTATTACCGCTTCGTTCGTCCAAACATTTCATAACCAAAAAACAGGATTATAAATGTGCATCGTTGAATTTATTACCCGTGAACCATTAACACAGTTACTGTGACGTCACTTCAGTGAACGGATGAGTGTAAACAACTTCAATAATAACATTAGAGGAGGAATTTTAGGTTTTAACCCGGACAAAATTAGGAGAAAGCTGATTTTTTCAGGGTCGCTTACAAATTTGATTTTTTATAACATACTTCGGGTCCGCCAAAATCCGCCTTGTGCGTTAGCCGCCATCTTGGAAAATGTCGGTGATAACAGTATTCCATTAAATCCCTTGTTGTGAGTGCTCTATGTAACATAAAATTACGTAAGGGGTGTCAAATGAAAGATAATAATATGATCAATAACAATAATGTATGTAATTTTATTTATTTCTCATATTACAATAGAAGGAAGTAATTAAGTGATCCGCCGCATAAGTGGATATTTGTATTTTGATGATTTGCGATAAAAGTAATAACGTATCCATAACTTGTGTTCATACAAAACATAAAACTTATTCTGTCTAGAACACACGTGCCAAGTCTCATTTGCATAACTTTAAAAATGTTTGAGATACGAGCTATTGTATATCTGCATGTGTCGTGGCCGCCATCGCCCAGGACAGAGCAAAACTCATTACCTTAGCTCATCGGTCAGTAACAACACATTAAAAGAAACTTGTTTTTACATGATGACTAAAGAATTTAATTGAGCTTCACTAAGGCCAAAGTAACATATGTGCTTTAGTCGCCATTTTGAAAAATGGCGACGGTTACAGTTTTGTCTTCAAACATGCTTTGTGAAGGCTACATATAACAGAAAATAACATGAAGAATCTTAATTGAAAGATATGATTGGGAACTTCTATAAACAGAGGAAAAATTGTAAGTAATTAGATGAGCGTAGCGAATGTATCAATAAATTCAAATGGTTCATTCTCTCCATGCGCGAATTGTGTTCGTCACATACCGGTCAAACGGTTCGGCGGATATGACCAAAACTTGAAACCAACACTCTTTAATACTCAAATTGACGATGTCAAGATGAACAGAAAAATCCGTCAAGATGACAACCTACAAAAAAATAAATTACCGAAAACATTTAAGTTTTAATTTCTGTTAATTGAAACTTCAGACTAATTTAAAATGTTTAGGGTTCGTGGTAGAATGACCCATTCTAAGTAACCCATGGTAAGTCTGAAACAGGAGACCTTGTTTCCCCCCTCCCCTTCTCCACTGTCCCACTTAAGATTCCTTCTTCTGCAATTTGCCCTTCTTCTGTTGGACTCTCCTTATGACGACCCCCATGATGATAAACAGTCAAATGCGATAGAGCAACGTTCTTGTCTGTTATCCATCACCATCACTATTTGATGATAACGATATGATAAGTAGAACGAAACATTTTGAACAGGCTATTGCATCAATCAACGGTTACTTGCACCTACGAACTGAGATATGCAAAGAGTACCAACATAATAGTTGGGGTGGGGGGGGGGGGGGGTGGGGGGGGGGGTCCTTTTCCATCGCGTACATGGCCTCGACCACCTCACACGAAATTGTCTTTGGAGATTCGCTCATGCATTGCATATTACTAGGCGTACTAAGCTTACGTCAGCGGCCGCATTCCTGGGAATTGGCAGAATAAAGCCCGGCTTATTTAAAAGTTTTCCAATCGGTTAATGTTTCAAGAATCAAGATATAAACATTGTCAATGCAAAAACTGCTGCATGCACTCTAATAGTGGAGACAACATTAAACTTGGCAAACAGTGGTCCCCCAGTTGCAGAAGTTGGTAATGATACAGATTACTCAAGACGTTGTCATTTTAATGGTATCGCCAGGATCTGCCAACACAGTCAATAAAGGGAATAATATTTCTCGGTTTCAGAGCAAGCTAGCAGAAATTGAAAAATTGCAGTGGGCTGTTTATGTACTGACATGATGTGAGTGACGCGACTAGTGCTTGTTTTAAAGAAGGAAATAAAACGGGTCTTAATAATCATCATTAACAATCGTGAACTTCCCCATCCTCTCACGATGACTAAAGACAATCCACAGCAAGTAACCCGTAAAATATTCGGCGTTGTTCCAGGTTAGAAGGTTTACGTTTTTGAGGTTAGGATTATACTTGAAAGTGCAGTATACACGATAGATTCGGCGTTGTTCCATTCGGCGTTATTCAGCGTCCCCCAACTGCTAACCACAGTGTTGGAGCAATGTTCAATTTGTTTAATTAGACACCTAAACAAGTGAGAGTGATAGACAACATTTACTATGTGAATAATTATAAGTGCGGCAGTGTTTGGGAACATTGCCGAAAATATTAACTAAAAATGCGCTTACAAAATGACGGTAACAGTTACAACGTTAAACTTACTTTCGCCAAGACAGTGGCAATACCTTTGTTGTGGATATAAATAAATATAAAACATTGTTATTATTTGGCATTTAGTGACTTACGTGACAGCTTAGGCCACATGGCGTCTTCCGAATCAGATCCATTTTTCTTATGTCGTGGGGGTCGTCATAAGGAGAGTCCAGAAGCTAGGAAGGGCAGGGCAATTAATTGCAGAAGAAGAAATCTTAAATGGGACAGAGATGAAGGGGGGGGGGGGAAGAACAGGGTCTCATTTTTCAGACTTACCATGGGCCCATTCTACCACGAGCTCAAATTAAATCCGTCCGTAAGTTTCAATTAACAGAAATTAAAACTTAAATGTTTTCGGTAATTTATTTTTTTGTAGGTTGTCATCTTGACGGACTTTTCTGTTTATCTTGACATCGTCAATTTGAGTATTAAAGAGTGTTTGTTTAAAATTTTGGTGAAATCCGTCGAACCGTTTGACCGGTGTGCGACGAACAAAATTCGCGCATTTAGAGAATGAACCATTTGAATTGATTGATACATTCGCTACGCTCATCTAATTACTTACAATTTTTCCCCTGTTTAAAGAAGTTCCCAATCATATCTTTCAATTAAGATTCTTCTTATTATTTTATGTTATATGTAGCCTTCGCAAAGCATGTTTGAAGACAAAACTGTAACCGTCGCCATTTTTCAAAATGGCGACTAAAGCACATATGTGACTTTGGTCTAAGTGAAGCTCAATTACACTCTTTAATCATCATGTAAAAACAAGTTTCTTTTAATGTGTTGTTACTGACCGATGGGCTAAGGTAATGAGTTTTGCTCTGTCCTGGGCGATGGCGGCCACGACACATGCAGATATACAATAGCTCGTACCTCAAACATTTTTAAAGTTATGTAAATAAGACTTGGCACGTGTGTTATAGACAGAATAAGCTTTATTTTTAGTATGAACACAAGTTATGGATACGTTATTACTTTTATCGCAAATCATCAAAATACAAATATCCACTTATGCGGCGGATCATTTAATTACTTCCTTCTATTGGAATATGATAAATAAATAAACTTACATACATTATTGTTATTGATCATATTATTATCTTTCATTTGACACCCCTTACGTCATTTTATGTTACATAGAGCACTCACAACAAGTGATTTAGTGTAATACCGTAATCGCCGACATTTTCAAAGATGGCGGCTAACGCACAAGGCGGATTTTGGCGGACCCGAAGTATGTTATACAAAATGATAATTGTAAGCGACCCTGAAAAAATCAGCTTTCTCCTAATTTTGTCCGGGTCGGTATAGGAAATTGGGCTAAAGTAACCCCACTACATGGTCTATGAAGAATATTCCCATTTGGAGGTCACTTGGAGGTCACTGTAATGATTTAAGTGTGCCTACTATTAAAATAAAATAACAATGGCTACTTATAAACTGATGATATTTGGGGTTTAACGTCCCATATAATTGCAACAAGGCTAATCGAGACGATGAGTGGGTGATTATGAGGATGAAAAAACGCCACATGACATCCATGCCCAAGCCAGGATTCGAATCTGGAACGCAGTAGCCGCGGTTTACTAGACCAACGCATAATCGACCTCGGCCAACTGCGCCGGCTACTTATAAAGATATATCCCATTTATTAAATAAATAAATAAAAAAATAAATTCACATTTGGAGTCTACTCACTCAGTAACTAAACTGATTTGCAGGGGGGGGGCTTTAATTTAAAGTGACTAAACCAACCCTGTAGGCTTCGAACACCATCGACGAGTGAGCGATAACTAATCAAAGATCGATATTTCAAATACGAAACATATGAATCAGTGATTGGACAGTGCGAACACCTGCGGACCAATGCCAGAATCAACAAGGCCGATTCAGAACAACTTTGAATTTATTGAGTGAGCCCGAATAGGAAAATTGACTCGGTTATTATAACCTGTGTATTGGTCATTAATCTAAGAACGTACAGTTTTTTTTACATTACTGATTGATTATAAATTTCCAGCAATACATCTTTCAATGTTTTGTATTTGACATATCAACTCAAAATTATTATTAAGAAATATGTTAATCGCAGCCGAATCATAAAATGTTGTAAGCTATATAATTATACGAATATACTTTATTAGATATAAATTATAATACTACTAAAAAAACGAATAACTAGCTTCCAACTGGAAGTTGAAAATAGCGGGATAAAGGTTTTTGAATTAAAACCATCGTTTGGGTTTTCATTCTATTTTGAAATGGATGAGAAGGGGGAGGGGGGGGCAAGGCAGACTGAAGCGGTTGTATAGTTATTTGTTGTTCCAAATAAGAAAGGGTTTTAGGGTGGAACCCGTCACTGACATAAACAAAGGTAGTGTATATAATCTGTATGGTGGTTAATATTACAAAAACACGAAATATAATAATGACGTCCCATTCAGTGCCGTGCTGTGTGGTTGGTGTGGCGAGTGGCGGCGAGCTAGGTTGGAAAGAGGAGGGGGGGGGGGGTTATAACGGTAACTATTTACATAGACTCACCTTTCAAAACAATTTTGAAAACAATCGAATTTAACTGTATAAAAAGCAATTATTTACGTTATATCCTGGGCCCAGATTCACAAAGGTGCCTAAGTGCTAAGACGTCCTAGTTTAGGCAAATCTTAGTGATATAAATCACGCATATGTCGTTCTACAATGTCATAAAGACAAAATATAGTAAAATATCATCAATTTGACTAATAATATTTAATTTGTGAATGTGTAGCAATACCCAGAGATCATTTATCTTGATTTATCTAGCAAAGATTTGCCTAGCTTAGGACCACTTAGAGTTAGGCATTTTTGTGAATCCAGGCCCTGACGTCTACCCAATTTCCTTTTAAATGTCACGTTGTGAGTCTTGATTTAATAACCTTTATTTCAGCCGTTCGTGTGTCAAGATAAGCAGAGTAAACACATCTTCTTCTCAAAATAATATGTAAAGTCACACCTGATACTCCAAAGTAAGGATACACTCCTATAGCTTCAATTCGAACCGAAGTTAGAGACTCCCAAATGGACATATCCATTACGTTCAGCAACGACCAGTTTAATCAATTTGTTGTGAGGCCGGCTCGTCAGCTTCACCGCACATATTAAGCAGTATATAAACAAGGTAATTGCTTGACATCCATGTTGCGTGAGGGTTTTATCGGTCGAGCACACGCGCGCCACTAGAGTTGTCCACATTAGCAACCGACATTCCCTCACACATCACTCGGCCGCCTCGTTAGTCATTAGGGGGTTGAACACGCAGGGCGGAGAGGACGTTATGAGGGGCCCGGTTAGGTAGGTGGTGCAAGGGTCTTGGATAGGTACGGGCCCGGTTAGGTTAGGTGGTGGAAGGGACGTGGATTGTTAGGGGCCCGGTTAGGTAGGTGGTGCAAGGAACGTGGATAGTTAGGGGCCCGGTTAGGTAGGTGGTGCAAGGAACGTGGATAGTTAGGGGCCCGGTTAGGTAGGTGGTGCAAGGAACGTGGATAGTTCGGGGCCCGGTTAGGTTAGGTGGTGCAAGAGACGTGGATAGGTAGGGGCCCGGTTAGGAAGGTGGTGCAAGGAACGTGGATAGTTCGGGGCCCGGTTAGGTTAGGTGGTGCAAGGGTCTTGGATAGGTACGGGCCCGGTTAGGTTAGGTGGTGGAAGGGACGTGGATTGTTAGGGGCCCGGTTAGGTAGGTGGTGCAAGGAACGTGGATAGTTAGGGGCCCGGTTAGGTAGGTGGTGCAAGGGTCGTGGATAGGTAGGGGCCCGGTTAGGTTAGGTGGTGGAAGGGACGTGGATTGTTAGGGGCCCGGTTAGGTAGGTGGTGCAAGGAACGTGGATAGTTAGGGGCCCGGTTAGGTAGGTGGTGCAAGGAACGTGGATAGTTCGGGGCCCGGTTAGGTTAGGTGGTGCAAGAGACGTGGATAGGTAGGGGCCCGGTTAGGAAGGTGGTGCAAGGAACGTGGATAGTTCGGGGCCCGGTTAGGTTAGGTGGTGCAAGAGACGTGGATAGGTAGGGGCCCGGTTAGGTAGGTGGTGCAAGGAACGGGGATAGTTCGGGGCCCGGTTAGGTTAGGTGGTGCAAGGAACGTGGATAGGTAGGGGCCCGGTTAGGTAGGTGGTGCAAGGAACGTGGATAGTTCGGGGCCCGGTTAGGTTAGGTGGTGCAAGAAACGTAGGTAGGGGCCCGGTTAGGTAGGTGGTGCAAGGAACGTGGATAGTTAGGGGCCCGGTTAGGTAGGTGGTGCAAGGAACGTGGATAGGTAGGGGCCCGGTTAGGTAGGTGGTGCAAGGGACGTGGATAGATAGGGGCCCGGTTAGGTTAGGTGGTGCAAGGGACGTGGATAGGTGGGGGCCCGGTTAGGTTAGGTGGTGCAAGGGACGTGGATAGATAGGGGCCCGGTTAGGTAGGTGGTGCAAGGAACGTGGATAGGTAGGGGCCCGGTTAGGTAGGTGGTGCAAGGAACGTGGATAGTTCGTGGCCCGGTTAGGTTAGGTGGTGCAAGGGACGTGGATAGGTAGGGGCCCGGTTGCAGGTTAATGGTGCAAGAGGCGTTGATAGGTAGGGGCCCGGTTAGGTTAGGTGGTGCAAGAGACGTGGATAGTTAGGGGCCTTGTTGTAGTTCAGTACATGGAAAAAGCGTGCGCAGTTGAGGGGCCTGGTTGTATCGAGGCAACCCAAGAGAAGTAGTTAGTGAGTGGTCTTTATGAAAAAAATAAATGACGCAAAGAGGAAAAGTAAGTTGAGTGGCACAGTTTAAAAATGGATGACAAAGAGAGAGCAAGTCAGACAAGAGGCTTGGCGTTGTTAAGAGGGCTTCCCTCTAGTGGGGCCGGGTTCGAGTTCCGTCGTGAAATGTGAGAGGAGCACACGACGAGACTTCCGTGTGTGAGATGGTCGGACTCTGATCGATACTGCCACGCCCATCCCTCGCCCGCTCTCTTTCCCTTCTCAAATGTATTTATATCTTCCGGAAAGCTAAAACAGCAATGCGGCCCTTTGCCTTCTTCTCGTTCCCCGTCAGCACATTAGTCACGTGTATTTACCGTTACCTCACCTGTCACTGATCTCAGGTTCGTTCTTGCATCGCTTTACTGATGGGGAGGAACGTTCCAGCTCTCAACCCGCCCTTACCAACGAACTGATGCACTTCCATAAACACTACCGTAATTATGTGTAAACGCTTTATGGACGCATTCAATGATGCACATTATTCGCTCTTGAATACCGACGATATGGGTAACAATTCTGTTTAGTGTTAGTGTCATTCGAAACAATACGTATCATTCAGAAATTGACATAAACCTCCCCCGCACACGCACACACACGCATACGTACAAAGCCTCGCACACGCACACATCCACGCACATAACACGTACACAGCGCTCACGCGATTATTCATAACTATTTTAGTTTGAATGTCGCTATTTTAATTCTATATTATATTCGCTTATATTTTTGGCAAACTATTGAATTGACCAAAACGTCAATTAAAACTTGATATTGTTGCATTTTTTTTAACCAAATTGTTTTTAATTCGCGTTTGTTCTTGAATGCAATAACTTTATTTAAAGTATTAAAACGTGTTATGTAGGCAATAGATAGGAAAGAGTTATTAGGGGCATGAGGCATATAAATGACGCATGTGAAAATGATATATAAAATTAAAATACAAATACATAGAAAGAGGAACACACTAAAACAGTATATAAATTGATTGCTTACTTTTCGTTAATTTTGAACCCACTTTATGGTTATAATACAGATTGTAATAGAATTGTGCAATCTAGGTACTTGAATTAGACCAGTAGTCTTGTTGGTGACGTAGTGACGGTTTAGAGGTGCGTAAAAAGTCGTCGTAAACATTGATTGTTGTTGGGTGTCGAGTTGAGGTGGTAAAGCGGCCGTCACAGTTGGTTGAAGAGATACAGTAAACCGAGTGAGAGAGAGTGAGAGAGAGAGAGAGAGAGAGAGAGAGAGAGAGAGAGAGAGAGAGAGAGAGAGAGAGAGAGAGAGAGAGAGAGAGATATTTGATATTTGATATTTATTGGCTTAAAGGCGTGCTACGTAGGGCTATTAAGCCCCTTTGAGTGTAGCCAACCTCTTCATTACAGATATTTTACAGACACTATAAACATATGAACATGAAATATATGAATGTGAGATAATACATATTGAATTGGCAATAATACCATTATAAACTAGTATAAAATACACTTTGTATACATATTTTATCTTACAGATGTTATGCAGAAGGCATCACTAATTCTATTGAACAAAAGAAAGAAGAAGAGAAAAAAAACGAGTTCACAAGCTAAAATTCTATTGCAAATTGTACTTTTAATACTATGCTTATTCTAATATTAATTCTAATAATAGTATTATTCTAGTCTAAATGTAATACTAACTCTAATTAGTAACCTAATGTATACTATGCCATTACTCAGGTGTATATGAAACTATGTAGTTATAATGCAAATATTTATGACTGGAATTATAAATTGTAATATGTCAATGCTTAGTACCTACTTGCGCGAATTCAGATATATTTAATAAATTAATATACAAATCTAAACAGTTTTAGATCATCTTTTGAAACTGATCATATTTTTAATTATATGTGGAAAGGAGACGGTTGTGGATGCTACTTCTGAGCGTGGAGAGCGACGTTTTAGAATATGTATGCAGAAGATATCTGTTCCAAAGGCGGCTAGCTGTAATTGTGAATGATTTGTTGCATTTTACTGTACGGTGTTTTGGTATTTGAACTGTATTTGATGTGTGTCTATTTGTGCGATTATGGACAGTTCCCATGCGAATAAAAGATTGAAAGAGGTACGGAGGGCATTGGGACTTCATTATTTTGGATACTAATACTACAATCGACAGAGTGCGCCTATCAACGAGTTTAAGCCATTTTAGCTTAACATAATATGGCGTAATATGTTCGTCACGTCTGACGTCGGAAATAAATCTAATGCATGCGTTTTGTACTCTCTGCAGCTTAATGTTGAGCGTCTCTATCAAATCATTGTAGACTACAGATGCGTAGTCAATGATGGGAAATATGAGAGCCTGAATTACAACTTTGCGAACTGAGAGAGGAAGGAATGGGCAATTTCGTTTGAGTTGGTGCATACTTGAGATAACTTTCTTTGTTAGATTATTTATATGAGGAGTCCATGAGAGTGTTTCATCAACTAAAAGGCCTAGGTTGTTCACTGATTGCTGGTACGGTATGGCAATGTTGTTTATTGTGATTGGTGGGAGAAGCGACTTGTCTATGTTACTCAGCAATTTTTTATATCCAATTAATACCAGTTGAGTTTTTGCTACATTAAGTGTCAAGTTGTGGTCATTTGCATAAGTGAGCAAGTTACATATGTCACTGTTCGTGCAGTTAATAGCGTGTACTATATCCTTAGACAGAAAATGAATGTACATTTGTAGGTCATCAGCATACATATGGTGCTCAGAATGTTTGAAACAGGCAGATATGTCGTTTATATATATTGAAAACATCAAAGGACCTAAAACTGATCCTTGAGGAACTCCGATAGATATTGTGATCCAAGAAGAAGCAATGTTATCATAGACTAATTGTTGACCGCGATTAGACAAATAAGAAGAGAACCAGTGAATTGCCAAATCCGATACACCAATATTAGAGAGCTTAGTAAGGAGCAACTCGTGTTGCACACAATCAAAGGCTTTGCTAAAGTCAAACAAGGTTAACAGTGTCACTTCTTTTCTATCCATCGCAAAGCGGATATCATCAGTTACTTTAATGAGTGCTGTAGTTGTGTTATGTCCCTTCCGGAAGCCAGATTGAAGAGGGCTGAGAACATTATGTGTAGATAGGTAAGCTTGAAGTTGGCCATGTACTAGTTTTTCAAGAATTTTACCTAGTACACATAGGAGGCTAATGGGTCTGAAGTCACTGCAAGTGGCAGGTTTGGATATTTTTGGAATAGGTTTAACATGTGCCATCTTCCACTTGTTTGGAAAAACACCGGTCTGAAGTGAAACATTGAAAATATGCATGAGTGACGGTAAAATGATAGATATGCATTTTAGAATGAGTGTAATTGAAATATTATCTGGTCCCTTTGCTTTAGATTTAATGCTTTGGGCAGCTTTAATGACATCGTTCGGGCAGACGTGTGAAAAGTCAAAGGTTTCACGGTCAGGTTGCGGAATTCCCTTGTATCGATCAATTACGTTCCGAAGTCTAGCTGGATCAGTAACTCTAGCAATGGACGTAAAGTAGGTGTTTAGCGATTCAGCAGATATTGACACGTCGGGAGTCAATGTACTTTGTTTACCAATGCCTAGTGATCTGATTGTACTCCATAGGGTAGAGGGAGATTTTGATGTATTGAATAGGTTATGAGTAAATTTAATTTTTGCGTTTCGGATGGCTTGCTTTGTTTTGTTACGAAGTTTTCGATACGTTTCATAGTCGTCGCTATTTTTAGTTTTGATATGATGTCTTCTAGCAGAGTCGCGGTCTTTTATCAGTCGTTTAATGTCCAGTGTCATCCATGGGGCTGGCGGGTGCTTGATCCGTACTGTCTTGAGTGGAGCGTGTTTGTCATACAGTCCAGTGAGAAATGAAGAGAAAATGTCAACTTTTTCGTCAATGTCGTTGGTTTCAGTGATAACATGCCACTCAATGTTAAATGCATCAGCGGAAAATTCGTCATAGACAAACTTGGAGAAATCTCTATATGTTATTAGCTTAGGTGTCTATTTGGGTATAGTCAGAGAAAAAACAGCGTAAATTAGGTCGTGGCTTGAAAATCCGGAAGCAGGGCACTGGCCAAACGTTTGAACTAGATTGGGGCAGTTTGAGGCTATAACGTCGAGATTACTATCTGTTGTGGAAGTATGAAATGTATTACTGAATGGTATGCGAGTAAGATTGCACATATTAAGAACGTCAATAATGTTTTCAGTTTCAAATGCACTGGAACCAAAGCGTGCGTTCATATCGCCAGCAACTATTAAGTTTTTATAATGAAATATGTGACTGTACATGTCATTCACAAATAGATCCATAAAACCTATTTTTGGAGCTCTATATATACATGAGAAGAGCAATTGAGTACTTAGGAAAGAGATTTCCAATATTAAATATTCGGGAGTGTAGTCGTACATAAGATCTGCTTTCCTGGGAGCGCAAGGTAATATTTTAGTCTTAAAACTTTCCCGTACATACACGGCTACTCCACCCCCACGTTTTACTTTGCGATCTTTTCTGTATACAGAATACCCGGGCAGTTCAATACATGAATCAGGTATAGTTGATTTTAGAAAAGTTTCACTTATTGCTATGATGTCAAATTTTGAGTCTCCAAACATGCTATGAAATTCCGCGAAGTGGTCCGCATCAACTAACGATTGAGCATTAATATGCGCGATTTTAAGACTAGATGAGTATTGTTTAGCAATACCACATAAAACTCCATGAGTAGAGGCATCAGTATCCATTATGAATATCCAATAAGAATAAAATATTAAAACTAGATGCGAATTACTTAAACTAAAAACAAAACTTAAAACTAAAAGTATACCAGTATGTATGGATTTTAAGATTAGTACAAATAAGTAGGCTAATAAAACCAAAAACAAGCTAATAAGAGCAGACACTGCAGGTAGGTCTTCGTCCTGGCAAGTACCGAGTTCTTACTATAGGGGGTTCAACTGATTTAGTGCAAACTAGTGTTCGATTTGGCGAAGACTGCTGAGTCGGGTGATTCGGTGGCGCACGTCACCATCGACTATCATTACGACGCCGTCTTGTGACCACACATTTCGGACGCCGTACCTGTCGATGGCGGCGCGCAGAACTTGGAGCCGCGCTGCGGTGAGGTCCTCCCTCACAGTTGTCCCGGAACCTTTCAAGAGCCGTTTGGCGCCGAAAAACATGGCTCGCTTTTTGTACGATACAAATTTGACAATTATTGGTCGTGGTCGTCCAGATTTCTGCCCGACTCTGTGAGATCGATCGATATCCTCCTTATCTATAGGGATCCGGAGCTTAGACGCGATTGACAGCACAATGTTGTCGGTATTCTCCCCGTTCACCTCAGGTACGCCGAAGATGCGTACGTTGTTACGCCGCTGATATTGCTCCAGATCGTCCGTACGCACCTCCATATCTTCGCGCAAGGACCGCACTTCCCCCTCGCGAGCGACCAACTTTGTTTGAAGGTCTTGGGCTACCTTCAGGCTGGCGTCAACCGCTTCTTGCAGCTTGGATGTGGCCTTCTGAACGAGGGTGTCAATCACTTGACTAAGGATGTCTGGCTGCTTTAGAAATTCCGCGATAACCTCGCGAACGATCCCTCGAATGCCCTCTGTTGAGAGACCAGGTATACCACCTGGCAGCGTCTCGGCTTCCGTTATCTCGTTGATCGAAAGAGTGCGCGGGCGTTCGCTGCTGAGGCTACCCACGCTACCACCACGGCCTCCACGGTAGGCTCCTTTAGGCGTCTTCTTGACCATATTGTTTATGATGAATATGCAATATCTACTTACAGTTAGCGCAAGATATTATGTTGCCTCTCGACTCGGTGACACCAGATAATCACTAGTACAGTTCGTACGATCTAGCCCCCTTCGTAAACTACTCCTTCAAGTAAATATGTTCGGACGCGACACGCTGTGCCACTAGTCTGCGGACGCCATCTTCGCCAGGTAGGCTCCTTTAGGCGTCTTCTTGACCATATTGTTTATGATGAATATGCAATATCTACTTACAGTTAGCGCAAGATATTATGTTGCCTCTCGACTCGGTGACACCAGATAGAGAGAGAGAGAGAGAGAGAGAGAGAACAGCAACCTATCACTGCGAGTATAAAACACCAGGCTAGGACGACGTGACGTATGCGTGGAAAGGTGGAGGGGTGGAGGGGTTGGAGAGGGAGGGGTAACTCCAAAATCGGACACTAATTCAATGTGGAAACGAAAGCTATCGATGTATTTCACGTTCGATAACACACACGACTTGATGTGAGTGTAGATAATAACTGTGTCGTGACGAGATATTTCACTGGCCAGTTTAAATAAGGGTGAAAACAACTTGAATGAAAGTCACTCAGTTTTTGTGTTTGTGTTCATGGCTTTTAGCGCTCATTAAAGAATTAATATTTGCTATCTGTGCGATGAAGCTGAAACTTCGTGTAGAGCCTCCCTATAGCTAGTGGGGCTTCACACGCCTTCGGTGTATTGCTCTACCAGCAGCCAGCAGGTCGAAGATACATTACTGAAGGTCGTGGATACTTTCTGCGTTGGGAATGGATTTTATCATTGCACTTGGTCATCTATCATAGTAGAAACACATAACATTGGGGCGTACATTCACAAAGAACAGATTGAAGGAAGTGAGGTCACTCTGTCGTAATTGGAAACGCATGTATAATTATGGTGCGAGTAATATGAGTCATATGAGTTCTATAGATAATTATTTGATGTGGAAAATGAATTTCGTCCTTATTTAAGGATATAACAATGCATGCTTGTTTAGTTTTGTTCAAGGTCTACTGGATTTACTCCTGGCGGAGTAATTGCGAAGCGCAAAGTGCGCTGCGCGCACGCTACTAGCGATCTAGTGGACCTTGGTTTTGTTAAGATATCAAAAAATGAGACTAGTGAATAGTGAATGAGGTTTTATGAAATGTTCAAAAATAAAACAAATATAAATATTGGACAACTACCCCCAATATTACGTTGTACATTCACGTCACGGAAAACTAGACTCTATTCTAGATAAAAGTGCGAAGGTTCATCACATGTGTCATTACTTTAACACACCCTTGTTTATGCGACAAAGTTTGAAAACAAGTTTTGTATAATATGATTTCATTTCGTCCGCCAGTATAAACAGAGATCTGTACCGGTTCACGATAAAATTCGTATACCAAAAATCGTTGAAGATATCGTGTTTTACAAACATCGCACAAAAGCGATGAATAGAGAGAAAATAAAAAAAGTTAAAAATATCGAAGTATTCACACTTTCATCTTGCGTCGAGCAATTAGTTTTCCTATAACGCGTATCTAAAACGTAATATTTAAGGTTTGCATTGTCCAAAATTTGTATTTATGTTGTGTCCAGTTGGATAGTATTCCCTGCTGCAATGAAAGCAAAGAAAGTGTGTTTGTGTCTGGGCCCGGGGTAGAATAGGCCTAGGGTGGCTCTACCAGTCGTAAGAGGCGACCGAAGTAGACCATATCCCCCCTATAATCCCCCTAACGCATGAATCTATCCCCCCATCTCTACCTCCGGCCCCCCTATCCCACTTGGCCCTGCCCTCTTTTGCTGAACTCCTCTTATGACGACCCCCGTGTTGTATAACGAATCTGATCGGAAGACGTCATATGACCTAAGCTGTCGCATTCGTCGTTAAACAACTAATAATAAAAATAGCCTGAATCTAAATGGATTCTAGTCATATTGACTAAATCTAAATATTATCTCTACTGACGTCTTGAATAGTGTAGCTTCATTAAAAAGGGTATAAATCATAGGCAACATGGATACCGTTCACATGTCTCATGCTGTGTCTGAGTTGGTTGAGGTTCTCGCGCTCAGCTATTATTAAGACGCCATTATTAAGACGCCATCCCTCCCGCAGCCGCTCCGCACTATGAGCGCTGTCGCCGCAGGCTGTCAACTCCAACACCTAACACTGTCTGAGCCTGTCCAATGCTACAACCACTAACTACTCTCTTCAATGTGCAATCTTGTTGTAAGAATGGCTTGTGGTGTGAATGTATGATAACAGAGCATACTTTTCGAGATTAGTATTTGGACAAAGATGTTGGCCAAACAAAAGGCTATACATTATTCACGTGTATTTACAAACGAACCCACCACTCTTTTCGTGAAGACTATTGTCACCACAGACAATATGAAGAGTGAGTAAAAGATTTTAGGATGAATTATGTTGGTAAGAAGAGAATGAGTGGAAAATAATATCAATGTGACAACTTCATTTTAGTACTTGTAGCTACCTCATGGAAAAAGTTCTTACTGGCCGAATGTAGTGTAAAGACGCATGCCATATTTACTATCAAAATAACGTAATGAAGTAGGGTATCGTGGCTAGATGGTTGATTTCTAAAAACATTACTTAAATAAGTGTTAGCAAAATATTAAATTATTTTTATCATATTACATTTAGAACTATCTTTGTTTAAACGAAGAATGAAATTTACAAATAAATTTAACTCGATTAGTTTTGACAATAAAATAATTAACAATAGATTGTGGACTAACAAATAACGATCCAGTACACTCACTGTGCGTAATAAATTATTATACATACCGTAATAACTAATATGATTCCATTACTTGTCCAGTATGTTGATATTTCAATGCTTAAATTTGGAGACCCTGATCTGCGTTTTATAGTTTTAACATTAATTATTTTCAGTTTGAACTCGATGTACTTGAATAATTATTTAAATCGGTGGATAAATATGCATAGGCCGATCCACACACAAACACATAATACCAGAGTATGGCTGACAAATCGTTACAGGAATCTCTGACTGAAGTCTACTTCTAATATAATTAAATCTTAAATGTTGATATCGAAGTTCGATTCGTCCTTGTCTCTTCTGTATTACATTTCTAAATAAACTCCAGCACATAGGATTGTGTTTTACAAGGAAACTTTCAAACAGATCCTTCTAGTATTACAAAAACAGGAAAATTAAATACTTCTAGGGTAAAAGTCGTTCTTGTGTTAGATAGTGAACGTTAAAGACGGCTTACTGCTAGACATGCTAGACTGTTAAACATGCCTAGTGGAAAACGTTAGCATGGCGTTATTTCCACACTGAACGAGGAGAATTCTACGCCCGAAGCTTCGGGGGCTGGAGATAATGATGTCGATTGAAACGTACCCCTCCCTCAAGGCCACGCTTCCACCCCGACACACGAAGCGCTCCGAAGGTTCATCTTCGACTCCAGTCAACATCTATTCCGTGACCCCAGGGACGCGTTCAAGAATGTGCCTTCGTTTTTACAATTTCCTTTCTAACATTCCACCTTGGCAGTTATTTCCTTCAAATGTTCAACATGCGTCATAACGGAACTTATTTTACTCTGCCTAGCCAGGTTATGATATTTGTATTTATTTCAATGCGTATATAGCAAACTAACGTAGACTTTAAAAAATAAAACACGAAACAAAAAACTAATATAATTTATATTTAAAAACTTATACTACCTAAGCAACTATGTACAACCACTGCACTAGCAAACGTTTTCCCTGTTTTTATATCATATTACTTTTTTGTTAATACGTTTTAGCAACGGCACACACAGTAAATGCTATAGTAATGTCCCCCACTGAAAATCAGTTGTGTGCATAAAATATACATATTATTTAGATCAAAAACAGATAAATATGTTCAACTAGGGGGATGTGTGGGAAAATATTGGGTAACACATAAGTTGTGACAACTGCCAAGAGAGCTTAAGAAGAGCGTTCTGAACTTCTGTAACAATAGTTTGAGAAATTACGGATAAATCGTGTGGTACAAGTCTGTACCGTCTCAAGTTGTATATCATGACCCAAGACTATAGGTACGTGTTACGTCGTTAAATATCGCTTAAAAGTCGTATGGTTAATTGTATTTTGATGTTTAGCTAACACCTACAAAATTTTAGTTAATAGTTTTATTTCTAGTATAATGAGTCGATGGGTAATCTAATAAGTGTACCATTTCTGTCTCGCCACTTTTAAAACCAGGTATAATCACAGCCGTTATGAAAATGTTTAGCACATAGACATTGCTGATAGCAATATTAAATAAACACTTGAAAATAATACAAACGTGTAAATTATCTTTTTTCATACATGTATTAAGTTTAGCAATCCCGATACTTGTTTTTGGTTTCATGTTTCTGGTACATTCTACAAAAACACGTCATAAATATAACAATAATGAGAGTACATTAATTACATTGCATGGTATCAGTTTATTTCTAAGAAAAAGCGTATCACAAAACAGAAAACATTTCACAAAATGATTATTAAGGCCGTATTAAAATTTCAAAGATTAAAGGTAAACGTTGAACAATATTCTTAATATACAAACTTCACAAAGATTAGAAACACGTTAGGCAAAGTAAAATTTCACTGCACTAAATACGACTAACACATCAATATCATGAATAATGTGGCTGGGAATTAGATTATTTTTGCATTAACAAGTGCCTTGAGGTTTGAATATACATTCAATTAAAACCAAATTTGCGGTGAAGGAATCATAGTACCACACTCATCGTGCAAACGTCATTATCGGTATTACGGACGGCAGCTTTGGACATGATTGGCTCGATCATTGAATCATGATTCAATTTCGAGACCGGTGATATCATAGGCTATGTGTGTTACTCCAATTACCTCAATTTCAAGTTGTTGAATGGTCGAATGTGTATATTAATTAATTAATTTCTCATTTAGTTCCCTAACCATTAGTATGTAAACTAGCGATGTATCAATTATGTATAATATCCACTTTTCCGTTACACTGACGTTTTCATCAAATAATGTTAATAATATGAAATGGACGTGCATAAATAATGGAATTCGTATTGATTTAATATTTTTTATAATTTAAGTATCCAGTGAAACAACAAAACATAATGAAATTCTTTGTTACCAAATGTTTACATCATAAACATCCACATTGTGCATTTTATAAAATATTGAAAATCATATTTACTTATCGTGTATTATAATTTAAGTTTACACCAAAATAGTACTAAACAATACAAAGTAAATTATTGCCCAATGCTCCCAATCATAAATATCCAAAATATACAGAATGGGAAAATTAATAAAATTCTCACCAAATGAGTATTTAAATTATTACAAAATATGGTGAACAAAAAACTTAACTTGTTCTTTCATAGAATGTTTTCTGGCGTAGGTTTTGTTTTAAAAGAGAATCTGTTATTGATGACCTTGCAAATATTAACTCTTAAATCATGTGACTAAATCATTACACTTTTCTTCTTCAACTTTCTATTTATGGTGGAGGCGCCGGGTTGAACTAATAAACATCAAAGTGTTCTATAATACATCTGAGTCCGGCCGCTCTTGAGTTATGATCAGCAAAGATGTAGCTGAGTTCACATTCTGGCATGTTTGTGATACAACTTCATTGGATAATACTTATAAAACCGTTATTTCCCAAAAATTGAAAAAAATACTCATGTGGTAATGCTCAGTATACAACTGTATGACTGATTTGTTAACAGAAATTTGGCCACCAGTTAATTTGTGGTTCCTTAGAAGTCTGATACATTCAGCGATCTATCGTTGGAGGATGCTGGTTTTTACAAACTCTTGATATTAACGGTATTATTTATATCTGAATAACGATCGAGAAGTAAATTCGGCTTCCTAATTTCTTAATGAAGTTTATAAATCGAACGGTAGTTTCAAACACTCTACAACAATCGCTATTTAAGTATTATGTATTTGTGTTTTATTCGTTGATGTGTTGTACTGTATAGACAACAAAATCTCGTTTATTCAGACATTAACAATATCTCGATTTGTAGACAGAAATAAGCACAATTTCAAGCAATGTATGACAGATCGAAATTTAGAACGATTTTCACGAAATTTTTTCTTGTATTTAGTAAATTGCATACTTATCCTATGATGCCTGTTTTGATACGTATGTCAGTACTTTTATTGCGGCGTTTAGAAATTGTGACGCTCAAATATTATGGTTGAAATACTGCTCCTCTTGTTATCAAAAAAACAACCAATGAGAGTAACATAAAATTGTAAATTTTTTTCTCTTCAATGACGGTAATTCTCTATCCCATTTTTATTCTTTAATCTTCATGAATTCGCTTATAATTTATTGCATCAACACATTTTGGATAACGAATGTCGTCTTATTAGCAGAAGCGCATCCAGTGTCAATGTAGATCATTTTTGAAAAATACTACGTTTTGCAGTGTCAGCCTAAAGCATTTTGTTCAATATCAGTTTAAATGAAAAGTACAGGTCAGTAATACGGAAGGTGATATTCATCGTTTGGCCAAACTATTTGGTATATTTATATACTAAAAGGTGAGACACGGCCATTGTACGCCAGTTTACGTGCCATAAGATGGCCGTGTAGTGGCCATTTTGCTGTCAATGTTGCTCTATAAAGGCGGCCATTTGGCACGTCGTGCGTTTGCCAGACCATTTCATTTCACGGAACCACCTCACACGTAAAACCACTCGGAAGCGCCAGTGACAAAGTGTTTCATTTTTTCTAAGAAAATGTCACTTTGTAACAAGATACGGGAGTTATGATGGGCGTTCAGCATTTTATTTCCGAGAGGTTGGCAATGAAGTAAACTGAGCGGTGTTTCGAAGAACGGTGGGTGTAATGTAGACTGGAGAGTGTGGTTATCCTGATATATACGAGGGTCAGAACAATAAACGACTACGGTACTACAAACGACTACACAAAGTAAAGATATTTAACTACTTTCTTATCGAGTTTGCACTTTAATTTTGCAACATTCTGTTTCGTATAGAATTGAATATTACATTTTCTAAATAATATAAGATCAGTGCATTAACCTACTACATTTTTATTTTTAAATAATATTCTTCACTCTATTTTTTTTAAACGGCACGATTAATACATAGTTTCAGATCCATGTATGTGTCAGAAGCTGCTTATAGCCATAACCAGAATTATTGGCATCGTGATCGTAATAGGGGTCCGGATCGCAATCGTACATTTATCATTATACTACATTACGATTTATTTGTGAACAGCGCCATAAGAACCATGTAAGTTAACTAACGATTTTCGGATTTGCGATTGCGATCTCCATCCCGAAAATTGTATATATATAGGGCTTAATGCAAACTAGAATAAGTATAAGCGCTTAAAACGTGCAATGAAAGGAAGGTTCTATATTACCGGACGTGCTGAGAGAAATTAATTAGACAAGTCTATGAATTTCCCGATAAAATAATACCAAATATTAAGTTAATAACGGCACAATATTACTTCATATTTTTCTCTCACCCCCCCCCCCCCTCTCCCCTCTCAATCAAACCGGCCACTACCACCCTTGGCCGACTTAATTTAATTTCAGTGTAATTTGCTGTTGATAACATCATTTGTCAGGTCTGGTTGGTTTATAATAATTATTCAATTATTGAGCTCGGTGTAAACGTCACCATCTCCCAAGTACTGTGGCGCGCGTGAGCAAACCGAGCACCAGCCTGGTTGGGCTACATGTTTTAGGAACATAGATCAGTCGTGTGGGTCCGTATTACATTTAGCTTTTAGTTTTTGAAATATTAAAACTGTAAAGATTGAAATCATATAAACAAAATAAATTATTTTCTAAAGATAAAATAGGCCTGAACTACATTTTGATTCATGTGTACAATATCAGGCTATACACCACGCTTGTCATATTTAGATGATTTAGAGAGTGACCCATTGTTTGATCATTATCATACGTTTCGCAAAAATATCCAATGTTGATGATAAAATAGCCTTTTTAAATACTGATTCAGTTTACACAAAAATTTAATTAACGTTTAAGATTGTTCAATACGGCTGAAATTATATGATGTGACCCTTCAACTTAATTTTCAGTTCCATAGTAGACTACATTGAGTATGGTGTGGCAATTACCATGGCTTGTATTGCTTGCAATACCTCAAGCAGTACAAATGTACACATACACACACACAAACATCAAATAATAATCTTATTTAATGTTGTGTATCCATTTTGTAAATCGTACACCAAATATTTGTAAATTTTGTTTTTATTTCTACCTTGAAGGTGACATTATGTAGTTGTTAACTGCGATCATTTAAATTTCATGTATTTTTAAATTTTAATGCGATACTATGTATGCCTATTCAGGTCACATGCAGAGGTCGCACGCCTACCATGCACACATGGAAATAGTCACGCTAACATTCCATAGCATTTACGTTATCACAATATGTGTTTTTAATTCCACGCACTGATCATAGTTATCACCGTATTTCAGAGGTAGGCCTATATACGGACCCGGGCTTGGCCCTTTGGCCTATATGCGCATTTTAGGTTTCACATGCTCTGGTCTGCAATTAGGTTGTATACTAAAGTATTCGATGCAGTCCTGGAAATTTCCGGATTTATAGATGCATTGTTTTATTTCAACAGCAGGAGAAACTCAATATTTTGTAGGTCACCACATATGTTGTTTTAAAAAATCAATTATCTGCACTTAGTAGTAGAGATATGCTCGGTCTAACACGTTTTTCTACTCATCAGCACCATATCCACTCCCGGAGTCCTATTCTTTTACGTTTTATTCTATATTATACTGAATTGAATTCTGCCTGAGTTTGAACTTGTGTATTCAATATGCATTCATTGAATATTATATGTTCGAATTTAGGCAGCATTCATTTCAGGATCAACGATGAAATGTTAGAGAATACGGCTCCAGACGGTGATACACGCGTATGGCTTATACGAAAATATACCACTATAATATTTTCACTCTGAGATTTAGCAGTTGAATGAGCTATCCAAACCCAACGAGGCTACCGGGAACTTGGGCCCGGGCCGGGCCTCACTTTCCAGTATCGGTAAAGCCCGGACTTGAGCCACTTGCTTTTAACCAGGATCATGTGTGGTCAATATACTAAAAGTGGGCCCGAACATATTACTTCTAGTGTATCTAAAAATATTAATAGCGCTGCCAAAACCTGTTTCGAGGCTACAAGAAACTCATGTTATGTAGCAGAGTAAAAATAGGTAACCGAAGTGAGCGTGTTGTTGTTGTTGTTGTTCTTGTTGTTGTTGTTGCAGGTTGGTGTTCCGAGAACGAAGAACGCCTGGTGCGAGACCTGTTTCGAGGCTACAACAAGCTCATGTCATGTCTTGTCATGTCATGTTATGTGCAGCACAGACAGTGCAGTATAGGAACCGAAGTGAGTGTGTTGTTGTTAGTGTTGCAGGTTGGTGTTCCGAGGACGAAGAACGCCTGGAGCGAGACCTGTTTCGAGGCTACAA
Source organism: Isoperla grammatica (assembly GCA_945910005.1). Taxonomy (NCBI): domain Eukaryota; kingdom Metazoa; phylum Arthropoda; class Insecta; order Plecoptera; family Perlodidae; genus Isoperla; species Isoperla grammatica. The sequence continues at coordinate 62,639,241 of OX246738.1, forward strand.
CAAGCTCATGTCATGTCTTGTCATGTCATGTTATGTGCAGCACAGACAGTGCAGTATAGGAACCGAAGTGAGTGTGTTGTTGTTCTTGTTGTAGGTTGGTGTTCCGAGGACGAAGAACGCCTGGTGCGAGACCTGTTTCGAGGCTACAACGAGCTCATGTCATGTCATGTCATGTCATGCCACGTTATGTACAGCACAGACAGTGCAGTATAGGAACCGAAGTGAGTGTGTTGTTGTTCTTGTTGTAGGTTGGTGTTCCGAGGACGAAGAACGCCTGGTGCGAGACCTGTTTCGAGGCTACAACAAGCTCATGTCATGTCATGTCATGTCATGTCATGTCATGTCATGTCATGTCATGTCATGTTATGTGCAGCACAGATAGTGCAGTATAGGAACCGAAGTGAGTGTGTTGTTGTTCTTGTTGTAGGTTGGTGTTCCGAGGACGAAGAACGCCTGGTGCGAGACCTGTTTCGAGGCTACAACAAGCTCATGTCATGTCATGTCATGTCATGTCATGTCATGTCATGTCATGTCATGTCATGTCATGTCATGTCATGTCATGTCATGTCATGTCATGTCATGTCATGTCATGTTATGTGCAGCACAGATAGTGCAGTATAGGAACCGAAGTGAGTGTGTTGTGGTTCTTGTTGCAGGTTGGTGTTCCGAGGACGAAGAACGCCTGGTGCGAGACCTGTTTCGAGGCTACAACAAGCTCATCCGGCCGGTGCAGAACATGACACAAAAGGTGGATGTACGGTTCGGTCTGGCGTTCGTCCAACTCATCAACGTCGTAAGTCAACTTTGCTGCCTGATAGAGGATTTTTTACTTTTGTTACCAAGGTCTATGCGTCTCCAGTAGAAGAAGCCATTTTATTCGATGAAGGGAAGTTTTAAACGTAGTCCATATTATATTGATCGAAGACAATAGATTCTTGCTACAATGTACCAACATTTTTGAGTCCCATACACATTTGATACAAATGAAGGGATATTTTCTAAGAAGTTCATTTGTCGATATTGTGAGTATCTGTTCATTCACATTGCCTCACATGTTTTGTTGATTCGTTATGGAAAGAAATTAAGGTTTTTACTAAGTTTATACTTTGCTTGTAAATAAAATGTGTTTACATTCATCCATGCATATAGAAGATTTAGTACTAGGTTTAGATAAATAGATGTATGCTTTGTAGTATGGTACTCTCGATTCAGTAATTGCCGAAATATTTACGTGATCTGCGTATGCATTTTACACACATTTATTATGTGCTTGGCGATGTACACAATATATTGATTGTGGGCAAAATATTCTAGATACTGTTCCAAATATTTAGCGAACATTTTTTGACGGCAAAAAGACATTATATCAAAAAAATGAAATACTGCAGACTATTTAAAAAATATATAAAGTACGTGAATGCAGTGCTGGTGGTGTATACACGTAGGTTAACATAGCAACCCGTCGAAATGTTAAATCTTACCTTACCCGCACTTTAAAATTTTGGAGAGACGTAGGGAGACTGAGGTGTAATAAGAAAGGCTCATTTAAAATAAATATTCCTCAAAGTACCTAAAAACGGAAGATCATTATCTAAAAATACGGACGGTATAATTTTTATATCTGAGAAGCGCATATTTTAAATTCTATTAGCATTTAAAGTTTGAAATTTGGAACTTCCCGTTCCGTTATTGAAAAATGGCTCTTGACGTCATAACTCTTGTCAACAACTGCCTCCGGATGATAGTATTCTTAATAATACCAACGATATTAAGTTGGACATTTTACAATATATAGGATGCAGTGACTTTACAACAATGCCTTTTATACCACTTTTTTCTTCAGAAGATACAGTATTTACCAAAACTTGTTTAAAATAATGCAGTTATTTAACATATTGTTGTTGATTAATGTTAACCATTGTTCATTTACTAACTAGAAATAAACATTGATTAAGTTAAAGTCGTATGAGAGCAATAATCTACTAAAGGGTGGAATTTCAGTACTATTTGTATGATATATAGTTATTGTTTACTGAGTTATGACGTCAGAACCTTTTAATCACGAGCAAGATGGCGCCGGTCCGTTCCTCAGCGTGTTTTGACAGCAATATCTTTGACTTGCTGTTATAGCGATGTTAATGCACCTTTCGAGCCGAAACCAATTAGTTCCCGTTTATTTTAACTTGAGGTAACCAGTAAGCAAATAAAAAAATGTGTGAGCATTCCCTATTCGAATAAATTCATTGTTATCTGGAATGCTTTGCATCGCCTCATCCAAAGATAACATTTTTATTTTTGACTTACTTTCCAAATAATGTAAAAATAGTCATTATTTTCCCAATGTGACACATTAATAATAAGTAATCACTTCAAAAAACAATCACACATTTTTTAAAACTGTGACCAAGGTCACTTATTTAAAAACTAATGAATTTTAGAAGTATCTTTCCTATTTGTAATTTCCTTACACCGAGTTCAAACTGTGAAACCTCGTTTTGAGGAAAAAGTAGAAAGGATACTCAGAAAATTCACCAAGTTTCAAGTTGGCCAAACAGACCTTGGTTACAGTTTCATATTTGTGTGGTTGATTTGTCATTTCATTCCGGGTCAAACAGTGTATGTGCGGAATTATATGAATTTTAGCAGTAAGGTTTGGAAATTAGGAAGATCTTCGTGTGTTTATATAGGATTAACCGTTCAGCTATTGAATTTCCGAGTTCTTACTAATAATTCGAAATATAAATTGGGGGGGGGGGGGGGGGGGGGGTAAATTAATATTTACGTACGTGTGCCCAATGCAGTTTGAGGACTACAACAATCGTTGTATGGCTATACTATTCTTATGCACATTTAAATATCCAAAATGTGTTCAATATGTACTTAATTTTGGAATAAGGAATGTTTATCTATGAATTTTTAGTTTGAAATACAATTTTTAAAAACAAAACTAGGCTATCTTCAAAAACCTCACACATTTCTCATTGTCAATGATCTATACATACATAGGCCTACACTCTGATTTTTATTTAACAAGTTGATTAGAAGCAGGAGACTACAAAATGTAACGGTTATGAAAACATAAACATTGTGTTTTACTCAGAAATGAAAAACTGGTACAAATATCTGTTAACAACTATTGCGATTTGGTCTTACCTCAGCGTTGAGATTTCTAGTTGAAAGATTAAGCCACCTATAATATCGTCAAACGAGCCTACTGCTGCAGTACCTGACGCGTTATTTGACTTGGAAGGTATGAGAAGCAACAAACGATAGCTTAATAGTGATAATTCTTTATTTGTACGGGTCATTAACATTTCAAAGTGTTACACACATGATATCGTGATCAGAGGTTGGTGTTGTCTCCCTCGGGAATAAGCTTCCCCACGGCTAACGCAGTACGGTAGTAGACAGCATTTAGGTGAATATTGAATATTGATGACAGTGCAGAGAGGGAGGGGGAGAGTGAGGGGGGAGGGGTAGCACCTGCGACGTTGCAGTTATTTGCAAACAGTCGCGTCAGCAAATAACACAACACACGTGATAAAAAGAATTGCATACATTCGCCCTGAAACAACTTTACGGATGCGTTCGTCATAGATGCGTGGTTTGTGCTCAAACAAGGCCCATTTTCAATACACATATTTGACCGATCACGAATCTAAGGCCGTGACACACGATACACGATATTACACTTATTACACATGGCGGAATATTACACTTCAAGTTCAGGAATTGTCCCCCGCCCTCACCCCCCTTTCAGCCAGCGCAAGCCGCTCCGCCAATTTCACTGGGATTTCACTGCAATGGAATTCGTATTTAACGAACAACTGTCTGAAATTCTTGACACATGTGCTGCGGCCTCCACCGCGTTTCAACCTTGTTGATGATTTCAGTTTAAAATCCATTCCGTTTCATTTCATTCCGTTTAGAGCTTAATTTCCACTTCCCTTTACAGACAATTTAATTTCCTTTACAAAACAACTGAAACCAAATACCTTACTAAAAGGTATTTGCTGAAACTGTAGATCAGCATTCAATGACAAGTAGTTATCTTAACTGCCGCTTGAGGCGCTGTTGATCACAGACACAAGTCAAGCGGGCAATCGATGTTTGTAATGCATGTAATTGGGATCTGTTTGTAGCACAGCCATTCTTTGGTTTTGCTTACACGAAAAGAACGTAAACACACTTTTAAGATTATAAAATACAGCAAGCGGGAGGTCTGAAATGGTATATCTTCCATAGAGTAGACGTAATTATGTCGCATTGGTTTATGTATACCTGCATAGAGAAAACATGACACAACAAATATTTTATATTGAGATTAATACATAAGAAGCACGAATTCATGAAAAGGTTGTATTAATTCGTAAACTGTGTTCATCTATAAATTTTAAGACTATGATTTATCGACTTCAAAATTACATTATAATTTTATGAATGTTTGTATGATGCGCTTATTTTTTAGTTATTTGTTATTTTATTTTAACGACTTCTCGTTACTAGGTTATACGACGTCGGGGAGTGATTGTTGGAAAGGAACTAGTTGGAGGACTATGTTCACATTAGCTAAGGGGTAAATAGGGGAAGGGGGGGCTTATTTTCTCAAAGGTATATCTTAGGCCAAATTCGACCTCAGAACTAGATGGGGATTATGCGCTTATAAAATGTACATGTGGTTCTTTTACGGCTGTGAAAAAAAGAAAAATTTGAACTTCTCCGGAATTGCTCAACTTCGTTTTAAATTTATGTGTGTAATTCTATTACACAGTTCATGATTTAATATTAGCCTGTCCCGTTATTTCGATAGGTGTTCAAATAGGGGGGTACCCGTAAAGTCAACCTGCAGAAACTCGACAGTAGATATCCCCCTAATTAGTGTACTGATAGCGCGTTATCTTATCGCCTTACCGCCAAAGGTATCGTAAGGTGAACTTGTAGAAACCCAACAGTTGATGACCCCCTAACCCGTGTACTGATAGCGCGTTATCTTATCACCTTTACCGCCAAAGGTATCGCGCCTACTGATCGATAGCGGCTTCCTTTTACTTCTGTGGGGCTGACTTTCTGTAGGTCGACATTCTGCGTTCCCGTTCGATAGCGGCTTTTTTTTACTTCTGTGGGGCTGACTTTCTGTAGGTCAACATTCTGCGTTCCCCAAATAGGGTACTCGTTAGGCAAATAATTATCTACTCGTGCTCATTTTTAGGATGGCTGCAATTCGACGAAATTGACGTTGCCTTGATTTGCTCATTTCGCGGAAATTTCCAGTGATAATTGTATAAAAAGACAATGTCTTGGCAAGAAGCCATGAAAGATGACGTCTATTTTAGTCTGTATTTCATAATCTAATCAAGAGTGGCGACTGCAGAACCTACATAAATCTATTTTACCTGTATTTACATGAAAACTGTTACCGGTAAATTAGATCAATTAATTAACAGTGTTATTTGATCCAAAATTAGTGAAAAACAATGCTTGGACTTGTTAACTTTGGTATCGAGAATCGTAAAAAACTGCATTAAAACTTGGGAACTCTAAACAAAAATCTAATTTGCTAAGTAAAACTAAATGAATGCGTTACTTTGGCTATAAACAATGTATTAATAAGTTATTACTTGTTCAAAATCAAGATCATTTTTTGCAATAATAAACTTTCTTGATTAAACATTTAAATTTGATTGTAAATAAAATTAATACTGTATCATCTTGGAGTCTTGTGGCACATATATGGGACAAAAACGTTGCAAGAATGTGCTCGTTGCCACTGAAGTTGTTAATCGTAACGACGTTTAAATATTATATTCAGTCTTAGAATTAGAATAGAAAAACAAGTTTTAAAGTATAGTTCTAAAAGTGGTATACAATAAATGGATGTCAAAAAAAGTAACCATTGGCCTTGTTACATTGTCGTCAACACCAACCCCGTCACCTTCGCCATCGTACTCCATCTAACGTGTTATCATCCGACCAGGGACTACAATACAGGGAGCAGGGAGTACGAATGACATCCAGATTTCTTGGATTGTTATTTATCCAAAAAGATTTCAGAAACAAGTGTTCGTCCATAAGATATTTTTCCACGAGCTAATTGCAGCTTAAACAGCCGTAACCTTGCTGTCGATCGAATCTAACACAAGATGAATAACTACCCTTTCCTGCTACCGTAATAAAAATATTGATTATTCTTGGAATCAAAAGCACAACATCTATTGGTCATTACTGCATATTGTTAATACTAAAACCTGTTAGAATAGATTCAATGCAAACGGTCAACATCAGCTTAATGTTACAACACGGAGCTACTTATAACTTACTAGAATCTCTTGGGTTCGATTCGCAATGCGGCTACGCGGTTCCCATTAATTTATTTGAAATTTTCGCTTCGTGTATATGAGAATGCTGGCAGTGAACACGGTTGATTTTATCCAATGTTTGTCTCGTTTACTATTAAAAGTGGAACACGTTTGGATATCAAAAAGCTGATTATTGATTGCATGAATGTGCCGTAATTTTAGAAATTGGTCACATATTGACATGTACGCAAGACCCGATTGCATTACGAAGCTAATAATTGTATACAATGTTAAAGTTAGAGTTGCACTTTTCACTGGTAATCTACATTTTAATGGCTGCTAGACGATAAATAATTTTATATTAATATAAAATAATATTTTCACGTTTTTTGTCATTTTACAAAATTATTAAACCAAATCAGTTTAATTATGCGTAGTTTGAGCGTGTTGCACTAATCAAAAGTCAATTTCTCTACCTGATAGAATTAGTAAACCACACCGGCTAAACTTACGATGTATATCTTGAGATAAATAGCGAGAACTGGAACATATTGCACTACTATAACAATTTGCGGTCTTACAACATCATGAAAAGTTTGTCGTTCTTTTATTTTAAATAATTTATGATTTTTTCTTACAGGAAAATCTGAAGTATAATTTTAATAAAAAGTACTAATAGCCTCATGTAGCTGAGTGTCACTTGACATACGATAATAAATTCTTTATTGATAATGAATACAATAATTACAAACATGTAACATCACTGACCCCCAGTGAGTATACTACTTGCAGGTAGGGGGTATTTTCTGCTACAATACAGTTTATAATATGTATTATGACGATTGGAATTTTTAGACATACTGTTTAATAATATTCTCATAACATAGTTGAAAATAAACAATAATACACTACTAGAGATACAACAGTCTTTTACAACAGACAGTCTTGCCAATGGGTCGGTAGATTTGCAAGAATACTAGAGTAGTAGGTAAAGATATAATAAAAATAATCTAGTTATTACACACTGAAATGTAAAAAAGAGAAAAATTTAAAGAAATACTAAGAAAGAAATGATCAAATAATACAATAGTGTACAAAATTGAATTAATCATCGTTTATAGTAACACATTTATATTTAGGTTCTACTGTATTCATCCATTTACCATACCTGAATTAGTTGCTTATATTTAGTTACAGAGTTGACTTGCTTAATTTCTAACGGAAGTGTATTATAAAGTTGATATCCTTTAAATCCTAGTGGATTTTTACCATAGTTGGTACGTACAGCCTCTAAATAAAGATTACTTTTGTTGATTCTTGTCCGATGCGTATGGAGAGGATGGATTACTGTATGGCATGAGTAAATGTTGTTGTTGAGGTATAATTTTTGATCATGATAGGCATTTCGTATTTATTGATGATTTGTTCTGGAAGAATTCTGAAATAAGTGTACAAGTCTTTAGTATGATATCTAAATGGAAGTTGATACAGATTTTGTATTGCTTTTATCTGAAGTCTTGTCGGGTTTAATAAATACTGGCAGCAATCACCCCACACAATGTAAACGTAACAACAGAAAAGAGTGTATTAATGAAAAGTAAATACCTCACAGCGTATAGTCAGGTAGAGGAAATGACAACTTACGTAAAATGCCCACTACTGGTGCGAGTTTCTTCCTAATGAAATTACAGTGATAACGCCATTTTAGATGTGAATCAATGTAAAAGCCTAGATATTTTACCGTTTCAAGCTGCTTAATAATTTGATTGCCTATAGTTCATACCTTATTATGGATAATTTTGATTACAGGAGAAGTCATAAGTATATAATTAGTTTTACTAACGTATAATGTGAGACGGTTCAATCGTAAATATTCTGCTATCATGTCGAGATCTTCCTGCATGTGATTCATAATAGTATTTATATATAGTATAGTATGTGGTAAAGTAGTAATAGCAGTAGTAGTATAGTAGTAATAATAGTATATTATATATATTTACAAGGACGGGATGGTTTAAAACTTTCATTTTTCGTTTGCATAATGCACAATGTACGCGTAGCACGTTGATATGGACATTCCAACGACGATATGGACATTCCAACGTCCGAGCTTCAATAGCGTTTACTACGGATAAAAACACAGTCACACCGCAGTATTTTGTTTCGGACAAACATTGAATGTGCGTGATTCAATGAAAGACACAACAGTGATACTACAATGGAGTAGGTTCCATCCCAATGCTTACTAGTAGTGTATCGTATATACCTCTGCTATTGCGCGCGGAATTTGGAATTTTTTTACAAAATGTATAAGACTTAGAATACAGAGAAAAAAATATGATTAACTGTTTATATCTTGAGGCAAAGGAGAAATACTCTACAGCAACCATCCTATAGGATCCCATTACTTTGTTGCTGTCAAGTCGAAACACAACGAATGTTGGTATCACATAGATATTGAGACAATCTTTTATAACGTGACTTTAAATTGCAATCTCCGAAAGAATTTCTATAATCTCGTAGTATGTATTTAGATCAGAGAACTTAAATCAAATGGAAAAGACAACTGTGGTGTCCACAATAACTACTACCACTCAAACAATACGATTGTACCGTTAAAATGCTAAATACTAGTCTTATTAAATGAATAACAAGTTTTATCCGCTCTTGTATGTGACAAGTTTACGAAAAACGTTGGCTCAAACCAGTAAATCGAGCATTCTAGGCGGAAAATTCGTATACCCTCGTTTACTTTTCATCACAAAATGGATTCCGAGTTTCGTGCCAAATTTTCTGTCGTCCCAAAGTCTATCGTATAATGTTAAGAAGCTATAAACTCAAATTGGATATTCTCCCAAAGAAAGTCGAAACTCGGAACATTTTGCAAAGACGGCTAAAGTTTAGAAGAGGTGAGAGAAAATAAATTAAGGCTATTAAGTATCTTTTATGAAACTGCTATAATTTTATTATTAAATTAATAATCTGTTTAATAATAATATTAGACTGAATACACTATACACATTACTTAAGTAACTCGACATGAATACCATTGATTCATGCTTTAGTATTTGAGTGTAAGAAAACAAAAATCACGTGCTAGTTCCGGATGAAGTGGTAGCTATTTAGTATTTAAGTAAAGATGTAATTGTATATTTTGTGCACAATTTGGTGGAACAACTGGATGATATTGCGCAACAGAATCAACCCGAGTAATACTCCTGGTCATAGTATCTTTCATTATTATTAGGCAATATTAATATTAGGTAACATTGAATATAATACGCAGGGGGGAGGGAGACACGTGAAAAGTAAAACTACCAACCTTTAAAAAATAATATGCTTAAAGTGTAAAGACTATTATAAAGTTTAACAATTGAATTCAAACAAACGGAGAATGTGAATATATAATACGAAGATAGGTAATTAATAATTGCACCACATCAAGTTCTCAAAAGTAATGTTAAGTTGTGAATGTTGTATGGAATAACAATAAATATCACTGACTCTTGATTAGCTATTGTTAAAATTATGTTATGCGAACTTGTTTACTAATATAGGCTAGAGCTGTTTCCCAAAAGCGTTTAGAAAACTTGGTATGTAATTCTTCTTCCATATTCCATTATATATTCGTGGCAGTTGAATCAAACTGTGTTACTTAAAATGTCCATCTTGTGATGAGTATCGTGATAAGTGAGATCGTATGAATAGTTAATTATCAGTGCTGATAGGGGTGAGTAGCCGCCAAATATGTGTACTCTAGGCACACAGGCGATCAATAGCTCCTTGAGCTACGCGCACAGCTATTGCGGCACAGCTGCGATAGTGCACATTTTCAACAACAACGAGGAGAAAAATAGTACAGTTTTCTATCTGCCATACAGATAACATATTTCTGAAAAGTCCTGCTTGCCGTGTTACATGATTATAACTCCTTTAAATATCAGTTAAGTACTGCGGTAAATAGAATTAAATTAATTGTTTGCACTTTTTAATTCTTTTTGAATCAATCTCCGAAAATATATAACAAAAGTGATTACTGAGATCACTTGAAAATATAATCACACCAAAGTATCAACTGTTATATTGTCTTGACTGATGATTGTAAATCCACGTGCATAAAACTGTTCAAAACATTGTTTTATTTTAACTCTAAGTTCGAATATTAAAACGGATTATAATGTAAAAAAAAAGAAAACGACATATTTTTAATTTTATGGCCGTAGACCTTTAAAATGAGAACGCAATTTTTAATTACAGATGTTATTGTGTTAAAACATTGTGACACACAAATTAATATTTGAACTAAGAGTTATTTATAAAATAAATAAATAACTCTTAGTTCGAATATTAATTTGTGTGTCACAATGTTTTAACACAATAACATCTGTAATTAAAAATTGCGTTCTCATTTTAAAGGTCTACGGCCACAAAATTAAAAATATGTCGTTTTCTTTTTTTTACATTATAATCCGTTTTGATTCTATATATTATTGTGTACGATAAAATATGTATAACTATTTGCCTGAAACCAAAATATATGTGAGCATATGAAAAGGACAGCAATTAAATAAATAACAGAAGGGTAATCGCAATTGTTATGAAAGTAAGTCATAGAAGTAGCGATTCATCATTCATCATTGTAGGTAGGTAGGAATTTGTGATTAGTAATATATACGTCCGTCGTCCAGCCATCAGTCGTAAGGCTAATGTACGGATTTGAAATATAGCAGCTATATACGGAATAGCTATATAGCAATAGCTAGGTCCTTCAATGTAATTGTAATATCCTGATCCTCTCCCCATCTATCACTTCTGTGATGGTGTCATGGGAGACTGGCTATCACTAGCCCACTACGTCGTGAAATTGTTGAAATTACCATAAAACGCACCCGAACCAGACTCGAATCCTCGGAACGGGTTCGGGTAGAGGATTCGAGGAATCCGAGTACCTGATATCATCCCTTATTTATTCATTCTTGATTTACTGGATGAAATTTGTGGGGAACATCACATTTTGTATTTGTAATATAATTTTGTGCGTTTTCTCTTGCTACATTTTCTATTTATTTTAACACGATAATCTGCATTGAAGCCATTGCTTGGTCTCTGTTTCCAAGATGTCCATTTATATTAGCTTTAAAAAAACGTAGATGATAAAACTATACAAAATGATAGAAATTGAATGGAATTTGATAGATTTTGAACAATGAACATGGTGGAAAAGTGTATATTTAAAGGAGTTACTGTATTATTAATTATTGTGTTTATTCATGTTGAGCATAAAACACATCAATCTATATCAAAATATGTTGTGATATAATACAATAATACTTAGTTTATTTTCTTTGGCAAACTGATGTTAACCTGACATAATACTTAACTTTCCGCTAGTATGTGTACGTATAAAATAAAAATTTGTTGAAATTGTAACTGAGAAATGTAACAACTTGCAAAGTGGTAGTATTCCGAAAATATTTCAATAAAATAAATAAAAATAAAAGAGGTTATTTTCCTTTAATAATAATTATGTTTAGTTAATTTATATAAGTTATAAAAGAAACCTTTTACTGGATCATTATAATATAATGCAGAATTACATTTCAAATTATCCATGTACGTCATATAATTGAACTTTGGATAAAAATACACGCATTCAATGCTCTAGTGGAATATAGCTGAATCGTACCAGAGCAGCGGCGCTCCACGCCTTTGAAGCACCTGCTGAAACTGAGTGTACGGTGAGTTGGAGGGGGTTGTTACGTAGGGAGAGGGGACAGGGGGGATCAACCGCACTCGAATGTCAAAAGGCACGAGCTCGCGGTGGACTCATTTTGATGAGATTCTAGATTGAAGTAAGAGGACTCTTATTAATAGCGTATGCATACGCCTCATTTATCACATTACGTTAACCACAATACAACTTTAAATTTTTCTTTTTCAGAACGAGAAGAATCAAATCATGAAGTCGAACGTTTGGCTTCGATTGGTGAGTAATAATCAATCTTAACTTACTTCATAAACTATACTTCGTTCCACTATAACTATATCTTAGTGATGGTAGAAATAAATCAGGTTTGTATTATTCCTGCTTATTGTATATTGCTTTTTCTTATTAACTTAGTAGTACAGTACCTCTAAAGAGCCAATGTTGGTGTGTACCATGACAAAAAGAATAGAGAAACGGTCTTTGATATAACGGTCCTGAATCCTTTATTATAATCCTTCGTTTTCAAAACATTGTTATAGTTCTCGCATGGGAAATAGAAAGATATTAAACTACAAGTCCCAGGTATACCTAATCATATATTTTCAAAGTAAATTGTTGTAATCCCCGCTGAAATGAAATGGTATATTATGAATGTCATCATGAGGTAAACAACACTGTTTATGAACAGAAAAATGTATTTCTATTGTTTCAAGGTTTTGACAGAATCCATTTAATAACCGTTATTTCATGTATTTCGAATAAAACTACACTACATATTTTGTGGATAGATAATAATGAATGTGTATATGTACTTAGTCCGTTGATTTGAGCACATCTGCATTGATTACGATCCCAAAAGTTAAAAAGTGATAACAACCTTTAAAATGAGTTAATTTGAATACCATTGTTCTCTTCAGTATGACGATACCTGGTTTTTCCCGCCGTACCAAAATGGTGTGTGGAATTCCAGGTAACTTTAGGGAAGGCAAATCTTTTGTACAATTTAAAACGTGAATCATATTTTTGTATTCAGAATTAAGCCTCTACAAGGTTTTTCCTCCCTTCCCCTCTCCCCCTCCCCCGCTCCCACACAACACACATTGCATGAGGTACGAGAAGTGCGGATATTAAAAAAACCGTTTTAAATAAAAAGAAATGCGTGCTTATAAAGAGTTGTATAAATGTTGCTTCAGGCCTTAAGCGTTTTACTAAACTGTGGAATACAACGTGTCTTTAATTCAGTAGTTAAAAGGGAAATTAAAAGTGTATAATTTGATATAATTTAAGTAACACCTCACTAAACAGTCTACCACTGATATGTTTTGGTTCAAATGGTTATTGGTATTTGGTCGATTTATACGCAGCTTGTAGTGATGACAACAGATATATGCAGAAATATTTCACTTTGCACACACAAGTCCTCCTAGCATCGCGTCTTACTAACATGATGCCTCAGGTCTAGAAGGCTGTACAGAGTAGTAGTAACTAGCATACAGCAGCGCGCATGGTGTGAAAAACTGTTCCCTACTGCTGGCGGAACAGCCTTAAGTTTCACTCTTGTCTTAAAAATGGAAAAAAAGCGTCTTAAGCCAACTTGTTAACTATTCGTCTCCAGTAACTTTCATCATAGCAGGCATTCTTCGATCCCTCATGCCCGCGTGTATAAATGTCCCGTACGTTGGTAAAGGATTTGTTTTTATTACGGTAAATAGCAGGTTATACAAACAACCTCGTAGCAAAGGTTACTTCTAGATAATGGAAATCTCTATACGAGCCTGATCAATCAATGAAGGGAACAACTTAATAATACAACGTTTCTTTCGTTTAGTTTTGTTTCATCTTTTTATTTTACATTACTTCTTAGGATAAAAATTAGTGGCTAGTAGTTAGTTAGATTTTAATGAACACGATACTATTTAAAACCAATACAAACAGGCATACTCATTCCTCTCTCAAAGTTATATACCAAACACTGTGCTTTAAATTGAGTTTGACGATTGATAGAGGTTGTTGGATTATTTGTTATCCCCTTGACAAGAATACAAATTAGATAAAGTGCTCAGGCAAACGCGACTCGCGCTGTCGTCAATTATGTCACACGTTCTGAAGACCAAGAATTGGCAACGACCAGGCTTGTTTTTCATCTGATTGCGTTTTTATAAAAGGGCTGGACGTACAACATGGTAGGGTTGGGCAACAACCAAATTTACTTACAAACTGCAGCATGACTGCGCTTATAAAGTTCACATGATTTGTAATAATTGTGTATTTCCTTGTCAAGCTACTCAAATCCAATTTTGAATATTTCCACGCCAAAGAAGGAACATATTGCAAAGTGTTGTGTACTGTCACCTTTTTTCAATTTGCCACTAAATATGACAATCAGTTAAGAAGTATTTATTTCGTTGAATGAACCCTAGTTACGTCCACACCCCCTAATGAAGAGCTTTCGAATCAGCGAGTCATTCATACTTGCAAAATTTAGTACCAGTGTGAGAAACAAATCATAAGGCTATCACACTGCCATTGTGCATATTGCGTTTAACCTCTGTATCCACCTAACTCTTTTTAAAAGAACCAAGTCCGATGAAATAGCCAAAGCAAATACAAATTAGTATACTGCACTCATTCTAAGTTCAAAGTTTATAAGGGAAATAATTCGTTAGATGGAACGAGAGCCGATAAAGAAGTTTCCCCAAAACAAGGGGGGGGGGAATGTGAGTGAACGTGTAAAACACTCCCCTAGCAAAGTTAGTGCGCGTGGAATACACTCCCCTAGCAATGTGAGTGCGCGTGGAATACACTGTCGTAGCAATGTGAGTGCGGGTGGAATACACTGTCGTAGCAATGTGATAGCGCGTGGAATACACTGTCGTAGCAATGTGAGTGCGCGTGGAATACACTATCGTAGCAATGTAAGTGCGCGTGGAATACACTGTCGTAGCAATGTGAGTGCACCTGGAATACACTGTCGTAGCAATGTGATAGCGCGTGGAATACACTGTCGTAGCAATGTGAGTGCGCGTTGAATACACTATCGTAGCAATGTGAGTGCGCGTGGAATACACTGTCGTAGCAATGTGAGTGCACCTGGAATACACTGACGTAGCAATGTGATAGCGCGTGGAATACACTGTTGTAGCAATGTGAGTACGCGTGGAATAGACTGTCGTAGAAATGTGAGTGCGGGTGGAATACACTGTCGTAGCAATGTGAGTGCGCGTGGAATACACTCCCCTAGCAATGTGAAAGCGCGTGAAATACACTGTCGTAGCATTGTGAGTGCGCGTGGAATACACTGTAGTAGCAATGTGAGTGCGCGTGGAATACACTTTCGTAGCAATGTGAGAGCACGTGGAATACACTGTCATAGCAATGTGAGTGCGGGTGGAATACACTGTCGTAGCAATGTAGGTGTGCGTGGAATACACTGTCGTAGCAATGTAAGTACGCGTGGAATACACTCCCCTAGCAATGTGAAAGCGCGTGGAATACACTGTCATAGCAATGTGAGTGCGGGTGGAATACACTGTCGTAGCAATGTGAGTGCGCGTGGAAAACATTGTCGTAGCAATGTGAGTGCGCGTGGAATACACTGTCGTAGCAATGTAAGTGCGCGTAGTAGACGACGAGACCCTCAGTTCGTGTGAGTGCGCGTAATGCGAGTCAAGACATCCCCTCACCCGAGATTTTTAATTAAGATCTTAAACGTAACTGAGCCACTGAACAAGCAATCGGTTCGGGACAGTGAAGTTCATCAAAAGTCGTGTTACTTCCAGAGCATAGGTAAATCTTCTAGTTTATAAGACAACCCTGCCGTCTTATCGATAAAGCCAGTAGATTGGAACGGCGTTGCATAAATTATTCAAGTAATCTAATTGAAACCCGGGTTAATATAGTTTTCTTGCTCATCCAATTGAAAGTGCATTATTCACAATATCTATTCTCATTGTTTCAATGAAGATAAACATATCTTCATTCAATATAAGTGATGTTCGAACTATGAGGCCTCCAAGTCAGCAACAAAATGTAAATGGCAAGAGGAGTTTGGTGAGTTGAAAACCAGCCCCCTGCCAATCAACACGCACGTGGGAATGTTTTTCCTACCGGGCGGGGTGAAGCAGAGAGATCGACCGCATAGCACTGCGGGTATCATCAGACAGGGAGATAAAGACGGGGTTGACGGGCGGTATTCACCCCACGGCCGGGGCCTTCGTGATGTACAGGCCTGCAACTGGCTCTCGATCACCGCTGTGACGTCACGCAAGTAGGCGGATGGCTCGGCTCTACGCGCTATGAAAAGCATTGCGCGCTACACAACATCTCCCAATTTTATTTGTTTTCTCGACATTCCCGACCGTCTGATGCATGATGCATTCAAGTACTAGACAGTATAATATTCTGCACCGTCTGAAATATGTTTGCACTTCCTGTGTAGCAAGAAATGGGATTAAAATTCCTTTCAAAGTCCATTGACATTTGCATTGTCTTTGAATGGTCCATTGACGACTTATTTACGTATCCAAGAAATAGCTATTTCCGTCTGAGCTACAATATGGGTTACTAAGGTGGGTATACAGTACACTTTCAATTAAGTCACGTCTTTACCTAATAGTCGAGACAACATGTTACATTCGAGCCGAGTTTTGTGCGGGTGTGTACAGTGTGTGTTTGTGTGAAAAAAGAAACATTTGAAACGTCGTAAAGTATGGGAAGTGTTATTTATAATCATGTTCAGTGATTATTCGTGATATCGTGTCTTCACAGTGACAATCCCGTAAATATTTTGTTTTAAAATGACGTTTTATGAATATATTTTATACCCATAAAATAACCTCTGAGGTTCGGCGGACAAAATGCCTCGCAAATGTTGCGTGCCAGGTGGTAAATCGAACTACAGTACATCAACAGGACAAACAAGCAGTCCAAAATGCTTTAAATAATTTATTTACACCAAAATCAACCAATTTACGATATTAAATTATCAGTTGTAGAATCAAACATGATATACAATAACCAATACCATCCAAATAATTAAAAAGTAAGCATGAATAATAAGAGATATAATTTACTATGATGCTATCTATGATTCATAATTGGAATACAAAATAATCCAAGTTATCCACTTTATTTCATAACCACATATTTCAAATAAACGCTTTTTCCGAATAAATTGTAAGAAAAATAGAAGTGTCATAAGCCTATCGGCTCAAAATTAGAAACGTCAATAGTTTATTTAGGTGCCAATTACGCAGTCAAATGATGTAAACGCGGAACAAATTCGGTACCATCCGCACCGTAACTTTATCCTTTTCTTGGGACATGCATATGAGGGGGCAAAATAGTGAGTAACTTTGTTTTATAAGGCAAATACTGTGTTGCGCGCCGTATTATTCCTATGCGCGCCATGCTGCGGCCGCTCGCCAGTCCGCCTAAGCTCGTGACGTCACGCCAAGCAGTTGCAGGCCTGGAGAGCGAAGCGATATATCTAGACGGCCTTGCCACGGCACGGTACACGTGGCAACGTGGGCGCAGACCTGGCTCAAGGCCACCGGGGAGATCCACCCCACGGCGCGGTACACGTGGCAACGTGGGCGCAGACCGGGCTCAAGGCCACCGGGGAGATCCACCCCACGGCGCGGTACACGTAGCAACGTGGGCGCAGACCAGGCTCAAGGCTACCGGGGAGATCCACCCCACGGCGCGGTACACGTGGCAACGTGGGCGCAGACCTGGCTCAAGGCCACCGGGGAGATCCACCCCACGGCGCGGTACACGTGGCAACGTGGGCGCAGACCTGGCTCAAGGCCACCGGGGAGATCCACCCCACGGCGCGGTACACGTGGCAACGTCGGCGCAGGCCGGGCTCAAGGCCACCGGGGAGATCCACCCCACGGCGCGGTACACGTGGCAACGTGGGCGCAGACCTGGCTCAAGGCCACCGGGGAGATCCACCCCACGGCGCGGTACACGTGGCAACGTGGGCGCAGACTAGGCTCAAGGCCACCGGGGAGACCACCCCACGGCGCGGTACACGTGGCAACGTGGGCGCAGACTAGGCTCAAGGCCACCGGGGAGACCACCCCACGGCGCGGTACACGTGGCAACGTGGGCGCAGACCTGGCTCAAGGCCACCGGGGAGATCCACCCCACGGCGCGGTACACGTGGCAACGTGGGCGCAGACCAGGCTCAAGGCTACCGGGGAGATCCACCCCACGGCGCGGTACACGTGGCAACGTGGGCGCAGACCTGGCTCAAGGCCACAGGGGAGATCCACCCCACAACGCGGTACACGTGGCAACGTGGGCGCAGACCGGACTCAAGGCTACTGGGGAGATCCACCCCACGGCGCGGTACACGTGGCAACGTGGGCGCAGACCTGGCTCAAGGCCACAGGGGAGATCCACCCCACGGCGCGGTACACGTGGCAACGTGGGCGCAGACCGGGCTCAAGGCCACCGCGGAGATCCACCCCACGGCGCGGTACACGTGGCAACGTGATTGCAGGCCGGGCTCAAGGCCACCGGGGAGATCCACCCCACGGCGCGGTACACGTGGCAACGTGGGTGCAGGCCGGGCTCAAGGCCACCGGGGAGATCCACCCCACGGCGCGGTACACGTGGCAACGTGGGCGCAGACCGGGCTCAAGGCCACCGCGGAGATCCACCCCACGGCGCGGTACACGTGGCAACGTGGTCCAGGCCAGGCTCAAGGCCACCAGGGATATCCACCCCACGGCGCGGTACACGTGGCAACGTGGGCGCACACCTGGCTCAAGGCTACCGGGGAGATCCAACCCACGGCGCGGTACACGTGGCAACGTGGGCGCAGACCGGGCGCAAGGCCACCGGGGAGATCCACCCCACGGCGCGGTACGTGTGGCAACGTGGGCGCAGACCAGGCTCAAGGCCACCGGGGAGATCCACCCCACGGCGCGGTACACGTGGCAACGTGGGCGCAGGCCGGGCTCAAGGACACCGGGGAGATCCACCCCCCGGCGCGGTACACGTGGCAACGTGGGCGCAGACCAGGCTCAAGGCAACCGGGGAGATCCACCCCACGGCGCGGTACACGTGGCAACGTGGGCGCAGACCGGGCTCAAGGCCACCGGGTAGATCCACCCCACGGCGCGGTACACGTGGCAACGTGGGCGCAGACCGGACTCAAGGCCACCGGGGAGATCCACCCCACGGCGCGGTACACGTGGCAACGTGGGCGCAGACCGGTCTCACGGCCACCAGGGAGATCCACCCCACGGCGCGGTACACGTGGCAACGTGGGCGCAGACCGGACTCAAGGCCACCGGGGAGATCCACCCCACGGCGCGGTACACGTGGCAACGTGGGCGCAGACCGGGCTCAAGGCCACCGGGGAGATCCACCCCACGGCGCGGTACACGTGGCAACGTGGGCGCACACCTGGCTCAAGGCCACCGAGGAGATCCACCCCACGGCGCGGTACACGTGGCAACGTGGGCGCAGACCGGACTCAAGGCTACTGGGGAGATCCAACCCACGGCGCGGTACACGTGGCAACGCGGGCGCAGACCTGGCTCAAGGCCACCGGGGAGATCCACCCCACGGCGCGGTACACGTGGCAACGTGGGCGCAGACCGGGCTCAAGGCCACCGGGGAGATCCACCCCACGGCGCGGTACACGTGGCAACGTGGGCGCAGACCTGGCTCAAGGCCACCAGGGAGATCCACCCCACGGTGCGGTACATGTGGCATCGTGGGCGCAGACCGGGCTCAAGGCCACCGGGGAGATCCACCCCACGGCGCGGTACACGTGGCAACGTGGGCGCAGACCTGGCTCAAGGCCACCGGGGAGATCCACCCCACGGCGCGGTACACGTGGCAACGTGGGCGCAGACCTGGCTCAAGGCCACCGGGGAGATCCACCCCACGGCGCGGTACACGTGGCAACGTGGAAGCACGACCGGGCTCAAGGCCACCGGGGAGATCCACCCCACGGCGCGGTACACGTGGCAACGTGGGCGCAGACCAGGCTCAAGGCTACCGGGGAGATCCACCCCACGGCGCGGTACACGTGGCAACGTGGGCGCAGACCTGGCTCAAGGCCACCGGGGAGATCCACCCCACGGCGCGGTACACGTGGCAACGTGGGCGCAGACCTGGCTCAAGGCCACCGGGGAGATCCACCCCACGGCGCGGTACACGTGGCAACGTCGGCGCAGGCCGGGCTCAAGGCCACCGGGGAGATCCACCCCACGGCGCGGTACACGTGGCAACGTGGGCGCAGACCTGGCTCAAGGCCACCGGGGAGATCCACCCCACGGCGCGGTACACGTGGCAACGTGGGCGCAGACTAGGCTCAAGGCCACCGGGGAGACCACCCCACGGCGCGGTACACGTGGCAACGTGGGCGCAGACTAGGCTCAAGGCCACCGGGGAGACCACCCCACGGCGCGGTACACGTGGCAACGTGGGCGCAGACCTGGCTCAAGGCCACCGGGGAGATCCACCCCACGGCGCGGTACACGTGGCAACGTGGGCGCAGACCAGGCTCAAGGCTACCGGGGAGATCCACCCCACGGCGCGGTACACGTGGCAACGTGGGCGCAGACCTGGCTCAAGGCCACAGGGGAGATCCACCCCACAACGCGGTACACGTGGCAACGTGGGCGCAGACCGGACTCAAGGCTACTGGGGAGATCCACCCCACGGCGCGGTACACGTGGCAACGTGGGCGCAGACCTGGCTCAAGGCCACAGGGGAGATCCACCCCACGGCGCGGTACACGTGGCAACGTGGGCGCAGACCGGGCTCAAGGCCACCGCGGAGATCCACCCCACGGCGCGGTACACGTGGCAACGAGATTGCAGGCCGGGCTCAAGGCCACCGGGGAGATCCACCCCACGGCGCGGTACACGTGGCAACGTGGGTGCAGGCCGGGCTCAAGGCCACCGGGGAGATCCACCCCACGGCGCGGTACACGTGGCAACGTGGGCGCAGACCGGGCTCAAGGCCACCGCGGAGATCCACCCCACGGCGCGGTACACGTGGCAACGTGGGCCAGGCCAGGCTCAAGGCCACCAGGGATATCCACCCCACGGCGCGGTACACGTGGCAACGTGGGCGCACACCTGGCTCAAGGCTACCGGGGAGATCCAACCCACGGCGCGGTACACGTGGCAACGTGGGCGCAGACCGGGCGCAAGGCCACCGGGGAGATCCACCCCACGGCGCGGTACGTGTGGCAACGTGGGCGCAGACCAGGCTCAAGGCCACCGGGGAGATCCACCCCACGGCGCGGTACACGTGGCAACGTGGGCGCAGGCCGGGCTCAAGGACACCGGGGAGATCCACCCCCCGGCGCGGTACACGTGGCAACGTGGGCGCAGACCAGGCTCAAGGCAACCGGGGAGATCCACCCCACGGCGCGGTACACGTGGCAACGTGGGCGCAGACCGGGCTCAAGGCCACCGGGTAGATCCACCCCACGGCGCGGTACACGTGGCAACGTGGGCGCAGACCGGACTCAAGGCCACCGGGGAGATCCACCCCACGGCGCGGTACACGTGGCAACGTGGGCGCAGACCGGTCTCACGGCCACCAGGGAGATCCACCCCACGGCGCGGTACACGTGGCAACGTGGGCGCAGACCGGACTCAAGGCCACCGGGGAGATCCACCCCACGGCGCGGTACACGTGGCAACGTGGGCGCAGACCGGGCTTAAGGCCACCGGGGAGATCCACCCCACGGCGCGGTACACGTGGCAACGTGGGCGCACACCTGGCTCAAGGCCACCGAGGAGATCCACCCCACGGCGCGGTACACGTGGCAACGTGGGCGCAGACCGGACTCAAGGCTACTGGGGAGATCCACCCCACGGCGCGGTACACGTGGCAACGCGGGCGCAGACCTGGCTCAAGGCCACCGGGGAGATCCACCCCACGGCGCGGTACACGTGGCAACGTGGGCGCAGACCGGGCTCAAGGCCACCGGGGAGATCCACCCCACGGCGCGGTACACGTGGCAACGTGGGCGCAGACCTGGCTCAAGGCCACCAGGGAGATCCACCCCACGGTGCGGTACATGTGGCATCGTGGGCGCAGACCGGGCTCAAGGCCACCGGGGAGATCCACCCCACGGCGCGGTACACGTGGCAACGTGGGCGCAGACCGGACTCAAGGCCACCGGGGAGATCCACCCCACGGCGCGGTACACGTGGCAACGTGGGCGCAGACCGGGCTCAAGGCCACCGGGGAGATCCACCCCACGGCGCGGTAAACGTGGCAACGTGGGCGCACACCTGGCTCAAGGCCACCGAGGAGATCCACCCCACGGCGCGGTACACGTGGCAACGTGGGCGCAGACCGGACTCAAGGCTACTGGGGAGATCCACCCCACGGCGCGGTACACGTGGCAACGCGGGCGCAGACCTGGCTCAAGGCCACCGGGGAGATCCACCCCACGGCGCGGTACACGTGGCAACGTGGGCGCAGGCCGGGCTCAAGGCCACCAGGGAGATCCACCCCACGGCGCGGTACACGTGGCAACGTGGGCGCACACAAGGCTTAAGGCCACCAGGGAGATCCACCCCACGGCGCGGTACACGTGGCAACGTGGGCGCAGACCTGGCTCTAGGCCACCGAGGAGATCCACCCCACAACGCGGTACACGTGGCAACGTGGGCGCAGACCTGGCTCAAGGCCACAGGGGAGATCCACCCCACAACGCGGTACACGTGGCAACGTGGGCGCAGACCGGACTCAAGGCTACTGTGGAGATCCACCCCACGGCGCGGTACACGTGGCAACGTGGGCGCAGACCTGGCTCAAGGCCACAGGGGAGATCCACCCCACGGCGCGGTACACGTGGCAACGTGGGTGCAGGCCGGGCTCAAGGCCACCGGGGAGATCCACCCCACGGCGCGGTACACGTGGCAACGTGGGCGCAGACCGGGCTCAAGGCCACCGCGGAGATCCACCCCACGGCGCGGTACACGTGGCAACGTGGGCCAGGCCAGGCTCAAGGCCACCAGGGATATCCACCCCACGGCGCGGTACACGTGGCAACGTGGGCGCAGACCTGGCTCAAGGCCACCGGGGAGATCCACCCCACGGCGCGGTACACGTGGCAACGTGGGCGCACACCTGGCTCAAGGCTACCGGGGAGATCCACCCCACGGCGCGGTACACGTGGCAACGTGGGCGCAGACCGGGCGCAAGGCCACCGGGGAGATCCACCCCACGGCGCGGTACACGTGGCAACGTGGGCGCAGACCAGGCTCAAGGCCACCGGGGAGATCCACCCCACGGCGCGGTACACGTGGCAACGTGGGCGCACACCGGGCTCAAGGCCACCAGGGATATCCACCCCACGGCGCGGTACACGTGGCAACTTGGGCGCAGACCTGGCTCAAGGCCACCGGGGAGATCCACCCCACTGCGCGGTACACGTGGCAACGTGGGCGCAGACCTGGCTCAAGGCCACCGGGTAGATCCACCCCACGGCGCGGTACACGTGGCAACGTGGGCGCAGACCTGGCTCAAGGACACCGGGGAGATCCACCCCACGGCGCGGTACACGTGGCAACGTGGGCGCAGACCTGGCTCAAGGCCACCGGGGAGATCCACCCCACGGCGCTGTACACGTGGCAACGTGGGCGCAGGCCGGGCTCTAGGCCACCGAGGAGATCCACCCCACAACGCGGTACACGTGGCAACGTGGGCGCAGACCTGGCTCAAGGCAACCGGGGAGATCCACACCACGGCGCGGTACACGTGGCAACGTGGGCGCAGACCGGGCTCAAGGCCACCGGGGAGATCCACCCCACGGCGCGGTTCACGTGGCAACGTGGGCGCAGACCTGGCTCAAGACCACCGGGGAGATCCACCCCACGGCGCGGTACACGTGGCAACGTGGGCGCAGGCCGGACTCAAGGCCACCAGGGAGATCCACCCCACGGCGCGGTACACGTGGCAACGTGGGCGCAGACCAGGCTCAACGCCACAGGGGAGATCCACCCCACGGCGCGGTACACGTGGCAACGTGGGCGCAGACAGGGCTCAAGGCCACCGGGGAGATCCACCCCAAGGCGCGGTACACGTGGCAACGTGGGCGTAGACAGGGCTCAAGGCCACCGGGGAGATCCACCCCAAGGCGCGGTACACGTGGCAACGTGGGCGTAGACAGGGCTCAAGGCCACCGGGGAGATCCACCCCACGGCGCGGTACACGTGGCAACGTGGGCGTAGACAGGGCTCAAGGCCACCGGGGAGATCCACCCCACGGCGCGGTACACGTGGCAACGTGGGCGTAGACAGGGCTCAAGGCCACCGGGGAGATCCAGCCCACGGCGGGGTACACATGGCAACGTGGGCGCAGACCTGGCTCAAGGCCACCGGGGAGATCCACCCCACGGCGCGGTACACGTGGCAACGTGGGCGCAGACCTGGCTCAAGGCCACCGGGGAGATCCACCCCACGGCGCGGTACACGTGGCAACGTGGGCGCAGACCAGGCTCAAGGCCACCGGGGAGATCCAACCCACGGCGCGGTACACGTGGCAACGTGGGCGCAGGCCAGGCTCAAGGCCACCGGGGAGATCCACCCCACGGCGCGGTACACGTGGCAACGTGGGCGCAGACCTGGCTCAAGGCCACCGAGGAGATCCAACCCACGGCGCGGTACACGTGGCAACGTGGGCGCAGGCCAGGCTCAAGGCCACCGGGGAGATCTGCCCCACGGCGCTGTACACGTGGCAACGTGGGCGCAGGCCAGGCTCAAGGCCACCGGGGAGATCCACCCCACGGCGCTGTACACGTGGCAACGTGGGCGCAGGCCAGGCTCAAGGCCACCGGGGAGATCCACCCCACGGCGCGGTACACGTGGCACCGTGGGCGCAGACCTGGCTCAAGGCCACCGGGGAGATCCAACCCACGGCGCGGTACACGTGGCAACGTGGGCGCAGGCCAGGCTCAAGGCCACCGGGGAGATCCACCCCACGGCGCTGTACACGTGGCAACGTGGGCGCAGGCCAGGCTCAAGGCCACCGGGGAGATCCACCCCACGGCGCTGTACACGTGGCAACGTGGGCGCAGGCCGGGCTCAAGGCCACAGGGGAGATCCACCCCACGGCGCTGTACACGTGGCAACGTGGGCGCAGGCCGGGCTCAAGGCCACCGGGGGGATCCACCCCACGGCGCTGTACACGTGGCAACGTGGGCGCAGGCCGGGCTCAAGGCCACCGGGGAGATCCACCCCACGGCGCGGTACACGTGGCAAGGTGGGCGCAGACCAGGCTCAAGGCCACCGGGGGGATCCACCCCACGGCGCGGTACACGTGGCAACGTAGGCGCAGACCAGGCTCAAGGCCACCGGGGGGATCCACCCCACGGCGCGGTACACGTGGCAACGTGGGCGCAGACCAGGCTCAAGGCCACCGGGGAGATCCACCCCACGGCGCGGTACACGTGGCAACGTAGGCGCAGACCAGGCTCAAGGCCACCGGGGGGATCCACCCCACGGCGCGGTACACGTGGCAACGTAGGCGCAGACCAGGCTCAAGGCCACCGGGGGGATCCACCCCACGGCGCGGTACACGTGGCAACGTGGGCGCAGACCAGGCTCAAGGCCACCGGGGAGATCCACCCCACGGCGCGGTACACGTGGCAACGTGGGCGCAGGCCAGGCTCAAGGCCACCGGGGAGATCCACCACACGGCGCGGTACACGTGGCAACGTGGGCGCAGACCTGGCTCAAGACCACCGGGGAGATCCACCACACGGCGCGGTACACGTGGCAACGTGGGCGCAGACCTGGCTCAAGACCACCGGGGAGATCCATCCCACGGCACGGTACACGTGGCAACGTGGGCGCAGACCGTGCTCAGGGCCACCAGGGAGATCCACCCCAAGGCGCGGTACACGTGGCAACGTGGGCGCAGACCAGGCTCAAGGCCACCAGGGAGATCTTCCCCACGGCGCGGCACCCGTGGCAACGTGGGCGCAGACCGGGCTCAAGGCCACCGGGGAGATCCACCCCACGGCGCGATACACGTGGCAACGTGGGCGCAGGCCTGGCTCAAGGCTACCGGGGAGATCCACCCCACGGCGCGGTACACGTGGCAACGTGGGCTCAGACCTGGCTCAAGGCTACCGGGGAGATCCACCCCACAGCGCGGTACACGTGGCAACGTGGGCGCAGACCAGGCTCAAGGCCACCGGGGAGATCCACCCCACGGCGCGGTACACGTGGCAACGTGGGCGCAGACCAGGCTCAAGGCTACCGGGGAGATCCACCCCACGGCGCGGTACACGTGGCAACGTGGGCGCAGACCAGGCTCAAGGCTACCGGGGAGATCCACCCCACGGCGCGGTACACGTGGCAACGTGGGCGCAGACCAGGCTCAAGGCCACCGGGGAGATCCACCCCACGGCGCGGTACACGTGGCAACGTGGGCTCAGACCTGGCTCAAGGCTACCGGGGAGATCCACCCCTCAGCGCGGTACACGTGGCAACGTGGGCGCAGACCAGGCTCAAGGCCACCGGGGAGATCCACCCCACAGCGCGGTACACGTGGCAACGTGGGCGCAGACCAGGCTCAAGGCCACCGGGGAGATCCACCCCACGGCGCGGTACACGTGGCAACGTGGGCGCAGACCAGGCTCAAGGCTACCGGGGAGATCCACCCCACGGCGCGGTACACGTGGCAACGTGGGCTCAGACCTGGCTCAAGGCTACCGGGGAGATCCACCCCACGGCGCGGTACACGTGGCAACGTGGGCGCAGACCAGGCTTAAGGCCACCGGGGAGATCCACCCCACGGCGCGGTACACGTGGCAACGTGGGCGCAGACCTGGCTCAAGACCACCGGGGAGATCCACCCCACGGCGCGGTACACGTGGCAACGTGGGCGCAGACCTGGCTCAAGGCCACCGGGGAGATCCACCCCAAGGCGCGGTACACGTGGCAACGTGGGCGCAGACCAGGCTCAAGGCCACC
The DNA here is from genome assembly GCA_945910005.1 of Isoperla grammatica. Taxonomy (NCBI): domain Eukaryota; kingdom Metazoa; phylum Arthropoda; class Insecta; order Plecoptera; family Perlodidae; genus Isoperla; species Isoperla grammatica. The sequence goes on from OX246738.1 coordinate 62,666,216, forward strand.
GGGGAGATCCACCCCACGGCGCGGTACACGTGGCAACGTGGGCGCAGACCTGGCTCAAGACCACCGGGGAGATCCACCCCACGGCACGGTACACGTGGCAACGTGGGCGCAGACCTGGCTCAAGGCCACCGGGGAGATCCACCCCACGGCGCGATACACGTGGCAACGTGGGCGCAGACCTGGCTCAAGGCCACCGGGGAGATCCACCCCACGGCGCGGTACACGTTGCAACGTGGGCGCAGACCAGGCTCAAGGCCACCAGGGAGATCCACCCCACGGCGCGGTACACGTTGCAACGTGGGCGCAGACCTGGCTCAAGGCCACCGGGGAGATCCACCCCACGGCGCGGTACACGTGGCAACGTGGGCGCAGACCAGGCTCAAGGCCACCAGGGAGATCCACCCCACGGCGCGGTACACGTGGCAACGTGGGCGCAGATCAGGCTCAAGGCCACCAGGGAGATCCACCCCACGGCGCGGTACACGTGGCAATGTGGGCGCAGACCTGGCTCAAGGCCACCGGGGAGATCCACCCCACGGCGCGGTACACGTGGCAACGTGGGCGCAGACCAGGCTCAAGGCCACTAGGGAGATCCACCCCACGGCGCGGTACACGTTGCAACGTGGGCGCAGACCAGGCTCAAGGCCACCAGGGAGATCCACCCCACGGCGCGGTACACGTGGCAACGTGGGCGCAGATCAGGCTCAAGGCCACCAGGGAGATCCACCCCACGGCGCGGTACACGTGGCAACGTGGGCGCAGACCAGGCTCAAGGCCACCGGGGAGATCCACCCCACGGCGCGGTACACGTGGCAACGTGGGCGCAGACCAGGCTCAAGGCCACCGGGGAGATCCACCCCACGGCGCGGTACACGTGGCAACGTGGGCGCAGACCAGGCTCAAGGCCACCGGGGAGATCAACCCCACGGCGCGGTACACGTGGCAACGTGGGCGCAGACCTGGCTCAAGGCCACCGGGGAGATCCACCCCACGGCGCGGTACACGTGGCAACGTGGGCGCAGACCGGGCTCAAGGCCACCGGGGAGATCCACCACACGGCGCGGTTCACGTGGCAACGTGGGCGCAGATCAGGCTCAAGGCCACCGGGGAGATCCACCACACGGCGCGGTACACGTGGCAACGTGGGCGCAGATCAGGCTCAAGGCCACCGGGGAGATCCACACCACGGCGCGGTACACGTGGCAACGTGGGCGCACACCTGGCTCAAGGCCACCGGGGAGATCCACCCCACGGCGCGGTACACGTGGCAACGTGGGCGCAGATCAGGCTCAAGGCCACCGGGGAGATCCACCCCACGGCGCGGTACACGTGGCAACGTGGGCGCAGATCAGGCTCAAGGCCACCGGGGAGATCCACCCCACGGCGCGGTACACGTGGCAACGTGGGCGCACACCTGGCTCAAGGCCACCAGGGAGATCCACCCCACGGCGCGGTACACGTGGCAACGTGGGCGCAGATCAGGCTCAAGGCCACCGGGGAGATCCACCCCACGGCGCGGTACACGTGGCAACGTGGGCGCACACCTGGCTCAAGGCCACCGAGGAGATCCACCCCACGGCGCGGTACACGTGGCAACGTGGGCGCAGATCAGGCTCAAGGCCACCGGGGAGATCCACACCACGGCGCGGTACACGTGGCAACGTGGGCGCACACCTGGCTCAAGGCCACCGGGGAGATCCACACCACGGCGCGGTACACGTGGCAACGTGGGCGCAGACCAGGCTCAAGGCCACCGGGGAGATCCACCCCACGGCGCGGTACACGTGGCAACGTGGGCGCAGACCTGGCTCAAGGCCACCGGGGAGATCCACACCACGGCGCGGTACACGTGGCAACGTGGGCGCAGACCAGGCTCAAGGCCACCGGGGAGATCCACCCCACGGCGCGGTACACGTGGCAACGTGGGCGCAGACCTGGCTCAAGGCCACAGGGGAGATCCACCCCACGGCGCGGTACACGTGGCAACGTGGGCGCAGACCAGGCTCAAGGCCACCGGGGAGATCCACCCCACGGCGCGGTACACGTGGCAACGTGGGCGCACACCAGGCTCAAGGCCACCGGGGAGATCCACACCACGGCGCGGTACACGTGGCAACGTGGGCGCAGACCTGGCTCATAACACACGTTATTGTTATTGATATTTGTATGAAGACTTGAGTATCTAAAATCGGTGATTTCAAATAGCAGGAGACTGCTAAACAAGAGGATACCGGAACTGAAACTGAAGACACTGGACGAGCAATATTTTAAATGTGTAGGTGAAAGCATTAGCAAACACAGGACCCAAACAGCAAACAGAAAACAGCAAATTGCAAACAGCAAACCCAGAACCAAAACAACAGCTTTCTATGATTAGCCGTAACTTAAAAATATACATGTATCTTAGGTTGAGGTGTCTTGAATGGTTATAAGACAGCTTGTGTATTTACTATTGCATAAAACGCATCCCTAGCTACGTTTTAAGACAAATGTATGTATTATTGCTCACGTCTCATATTTGGTGGAGGTGCCGAGTTGTGCTGGTCTTAGAGATGGTATATTTTATTATTGCACACATAATTATAGTTTTGTATACATATTCAAATAATTATACTATAGCACATGTTTACATATCGTAGTGTTAACTATTTTTTCTTATTGACTCTTTCGTCTGAAAAGATGGTATTTTTTTTTAGAACAGTATTGCTAATTTAAAATTATGCAATATTTATGTATTTTATTGTAATGGTAAATAATAAGATATATTTTTAATTAGCAGAAATTGAACTTTTCGTATAAGCTGAATTTCAATAGAGCTGAAATTAAGAAATTATTTTCAATGGATAAAATAGTATAACAATTATAACCGTTGCTTAGGTTGGAATTCATAGTCGGCCCCTACACCTAGGGGCACCCATTGTTGCTATGGATTTGTTTTGTTTATGGGAAATAACATGCAAACAATTGTTACCTTGGTAACAATGGGCGCCCCTAGGTGTAGGGGCCGACTATGAATTCCAACCATAGTGTACGAGCCCCAGCATCTGGTCTTTTGCACGAATATTGTTCAGTATAGAATGGTTGAATTAATGATAATAATATTACAGCATAATTGAACGCTGCATGTCCACCTGTTTACACTGCCTAGCATAGTTCCACGATTATTGCATGGGTAAACGAGTAAGGCCTAAGTAGCTATATTTTCTTTTGTCAAAAATTATTGTTTGTGCATTTGTATAACATTTTACATTGATTGGTACGGGGAAGAATAATTTTCCTAATTATTGACTTCTGACATTATTGTCGATGTGATAGCTTGTGGGCATACCATGTCATTTAAATTATATTAATAATTAACTAATATAAACACTGATACACCTGGTTGGGCATACATTAGTTTAACTTCCAGACGCAAGTTGCTTTAAAGTTAATCTTATCAGGAAAATTCTACTTTGAGTTTGACTTTGATTTTAACATTGAGTTAAAATAATGTGAATTACAGACTCCAATACTCCCCGTTATTGAGAACACGTTTACATCAAATGTTTCTTCCTACTTAAGTTGACAGTAAATAGAAATTAATATCCTGTGATTTTCAAGCACTAAATTGAATACTGGCGTAAACTGGATTCCGTATTATTTCCCAGCAATTTGTCTTAAGATGATGTTTCATTTAAGATCTCAAATATATGACATGTACAAGACAGCTACATGAGATACTCTGCATTAAACTCATTCTTCATGAAACATTTAGCACTTCTAAGTGAAGTACAGTCGTTGAAATATTCATCATCAGCCATGCCGAGCGGTGCCGCCAAACCAGCCAGCCACAGCCGCCGTCAAATGCGACACGACATTACGACGGAGGCGAGGGTAATATCCGTCGTGTAAAAGAGGACTATCGTGTTAATAACCGGGGGCTGGGGTGTTCCTTGCGAGGCGGGAGATACCGCGCTCAGGTCGTACGGCTGATTACTGTCTAGCGAGGGATATTACCGGCCGAATGATGAGATGTTGTGCTCGCACATTAATCTCTAAATAGATTCCGAAGATCTCAAACTGATGTGGTCTTGCTGCGGACCCCTCAACCCCCCCCCCCCTTCTCGAGATCCCTATAAACGAATCGACACCTTCCCAGATATCAGTGAGGTAACTAATCAACTGGTAACAGGTTTAAGTGACTCGTGCCAGCATGCAAAGAATGATTCGGAATGTTGCAGTATTGATTCTCATCACTAGGTATCCTAACAGACGTAGCTTTTCAGTCATAAGTTTAATACTGGGACTTTGTTATCGTGATGTTTGGACTTTGGACACTTGACTGATAAAGGTTTTACCGAAACATAAACTGGCCAGTCGACATAAACGTCAAACGGTTACATAATAAATTAATATTTCTAATAACACCAATGTTCGGGCTGTGTACAACTCTGATACAAAACGGACTGAGGGTTTAGTAACTTTCAGTATAGAGCGATAAAGGGTGAAGACGTGGCTTGAGTTGGAGTCCGATTAAAGAATATTAAATTCCCATGATTTTCAAAGATAGTATTATTAATTAAAACATTTCCCATAAAAAGAACAAAGGCAACTTTGTCAGATATTTGCATAGCAAAAATGTAATCTAGTTTATTTGGTTTTTGTAAGAAAGATACACGCAGCCTTAACTTTTCCGTAGAAACGAGTATAATTTAGAGTTTTAAAGAAATGGATGTCTGTATGAAAAAATCTAATAACCAATTGCATTTGTGAATTACCAAAAAAATTAGCGTAACATTGAAATTAAAAAATATTATTATTCTTACGGGTAAACTAAACGTATTACAATATGATAACAAACATAGCATAAACACAACTATAAAATAAATTAAACTACTAACGCTAATTTTATGTATATTACATTTTATACGATATATTGAATCCATAATGACTTATAACTTCGAAATATAAGGTGTTTTAATCGGTATGTGTGTCGATAATTAAATAAGTTTACTAAATACTAGCTACTGAAGGAGATGGCTCAGTGCTACACACGAGACTCTAATTCGAAGGTCGCTGGTTTGAACCCCACTACCGACAATCCTCACTGAAGGTTTTATCCGAGGTTTTCCTCAGTCACAAGTAAATTCTGGGATTGAGCCATTCTAGCAGCCCTCGGACATTCCTTACTAACTATTCCAAACAAGTAAGTTACCTGAAGAAAGGACATGAATTGTCCCTGTGCAGGTTTCCTATGGAAAGTTCATTATTAAATATATGATTACCTACTAACCTAGATAATTGCAGTACATTTATAAACATGTCCATTTAAATACAAAATAATGTATCTATATACTAATCAAATTACTGAAAGTATTGCATATTCGATTGCATGTCTGTAAATGAATAACATGATCATTATCAAAGTAACCTATATAACTGATATTAAAAACATTAAATTCTTAGTTGCCATTACTCATTTACAAACATAGAGACCTACTATCAGCAGTAAATAAAGCCGAACATTATCGTTTGTAGCTTTACTTTGTAACGCATTACATGGTATCAAATTATTTACAACATAGCCGACTCCAATGATGGAATTGTTTAATTTATTAATGTTAGGGCTATTTCCTCGCGTGTAGATGCGACCCCACGATACGATAATATGCGGGGGGGGTTGATGGGCGCGTGGAGATGCGACCCCACGATACGATAATATGCGGGGGGGGGGTTGATGGGCGCGTGGTGATATGGCAACGGATGACTCCACACAATCAGCTGTGAGACGATTATGTAGACTGCAATGACTCGGTCACATGCCAGTAGAGGCCGATACTCTAGTGCGTAACTAGTGCGCACTCACGTTCAATGGCATATTGTGTGGTCAAGACAAAACATGATCATTAATAGTTAAAGAAACTCCACAGTCTTGTTAGAAGATTATTTTAAAGACGATCTTATGGAATGTAGCATGTAATAAAAAAAATTCCTTAGTAATCATAAACAAATCCTCTACTTAACTCCATTGTGCATCTGCCCCTTGTGCACCGGCGTGCGCTAAAACTTCTAATGGAACGCGCAATGCGTTGACCGGCAACCTCACAAATACCTCTATCTCTCGCTCGCACAAACACTCCCTTCAAGCACAAATATCCAACATTTTTCACCTCCAAAGCTCCAACGCTCATGCTTGGCGCTTAGAAGCGCAAGGACGCGTGACTCTGGCTTCACTCGTCTTCGCCCCCCCCCATTTTCAAGGTCTAGGAACGGCCATCAAATCAAACGTACAACACATCTCAATTATAACATGACACGTTCTTAGGATCCGGGTAATATGAAATAAGGATCCGGTTCCGACTTTTACTACCCGATGTCATCCCTAACATCTTTCTAATATCGCGATCGCAGAGCTTAAATACGCTTTCTAGCGGGAAAACTTGTCCCTAGATCCAAGGAGTACCTACTAACATAGCGCAAGCGTCGTGTCTAGCTTTGTGCTGATTGGACGATATTGTAATTGTTTGTAACAAAGACCATTAAAAGTATCAGTTTGATGCCGCCATGTTAAATAAAAAAATAAATAAATAAGTTCGTATTTATAGAGTCTACCCACTCAGTCACAAGACTGATTTTCAATGGGGGACTTTAATTTAAAGTGACTGAACCAACCCTGTAGGCTCCGAACACCATCGACGAGAGAGCGTGAGCGATAACCAATCAAGGATCTATATTTCAAATATGAAACATGAATGAATCAGTGATTGGACAGCGCGAACACTTGCGGACAGATGCCAGAATCAACAAGGCCGATTCAGAACAACTTTGAATTTATTGAGTGCTTCGTTGCTAGATATATGCTATGATAAGAGAGCGATGTCAGGTTCTCTCACTAACTCTCATCGTCTCCCTTGTCTGCAGCCTTCTCGTCATTTGGACGTTCACCAACGCAATGACCACATTTGGTGTTGAAGCGCGTGCGTGACACGACGTGCGGTACTTTGTTCCCAGCCGTCTGGCCCCGACGTTGCACAGACCATCAATCACAATGTTAAGCGTCATTTGTGATACAACTTGGTAACTTATTGCGGCGGCTCGACTGCGTTATCAATAGTGTGATTAACCTTTTATCATGGAGCTCAAGGTTATGTTTTTGAATATTAATACACCTAAACATTCAATAAATAGATTTGGTTAGACGTTATAAAGCCCAATAGACAACTCAATACAACATCGAATTGTATTTTTTTTTGTATTTTTTAGGGTAAAATGAGACTGTACGTAAATCTAGTACTAATTCAGACTGTAGTATAAATTATTACGTGATCTGTACGAGCAATTTATCATTACGTATTATTTATAAAGTTACCGCACAACAACCTTTCCCCTGCTTTCGTCACAGGTGAGGAACACATCCCCACTCGTAGCCAATCAGCGATCGCTATTGCGGGGGTTTGTCTCGGGTGGTTCGCTGGTTGGCTACGAGCTCCTCGCCTGTGATGAATTGGCAGTCGTACGGCGACTTTACCAGTGCTCCCCCAAAATGACATTATACGTTGCGAAAAAAAAAGAAAAAGTTATAGGAAGTAACGTTATAGGTTTTTAGGATGAGGGTATATGGGAACACTCAGTTTGTCTTCTGAAGTCCGTTTAGCAACGTGTATTACGCATTACGCAACCTTAGTAATAATATTCTTCTAGAAAAGAAGATGATGACATTTGTTGTAAACATCTCATATGTTTTGCAACGATGCTAATACAGACGATCTGTGGCTGATAATGAAGATGAAAAATTCCACGTGAAATCTATGCCCAAACAAGGATTCGAACCTGCTAGAACGTACGAGCCGTGGTTTAGTAGATTCATGCCTAATCTACCACAGCTAACTACGCCAGTATTAGCAAACATATTCTGTCACCCCAAAAATTAGTACTTTAAAATTCAAAGTGTTTTTGAAATAAAATTAGCGCGTGTTTATTTGTATTTATTTGTATTAATTGTTTCCGTTTTCATTAAATTCAAAAGAGAGTCAATTTGCAAACAACCCGTTTATGTTCTAGGCAGTTTGACGTGACGTGAAAAATATGCTACATTTTCCCATGCGTTAAAAACGTAAGTTGGAACATGACAGTGTTCCCACAAAGTGAGATTTACGCCCGATACTCCTTCCTGGAACACAGCTCACTAAGCTCGGCCCTCATAGCGACACACAAGTTCACTGCTGCATGATTCACGAGCACGAGGGAGGGGGTGGGGGAGGGGGAGGGGGAGGGGGGGGACAACAACCTCACGTGGATACGCCCTTAGGACCTAAAGCTGTTCGTCCATCTGCCAAACACTATAGTATGTGATTGTACGGTTCAAATTGATTTCTAATGCTTATTCCGAAAATATGTCTTCCCAGAGATCATGTGTTGCTCGATGTTATAAAAGTTGCTTGTTTCAATAATAATTTCAGTTTTAAAAGTACGTTTTTTTAATGTGTTTGTGAAAAATTCTTTCACATTAAGAAATAAAATACATAATTATGTATTGAAACAAAGCAACATTCCTACCAAAGAACGGTGCGTTATAGTGTGATATGAGAGCTCTTCTTTCTAGCAACAATTTTAAAGCACTCTATACATGAATATTTACTTACCAAAAAAAACGTGTTTTGCGTCCAAATCTGTCAGTATAAGTTTGATATTATGAATATGGTATGAACTTCCGCTACATGTCATTACATTACATGTCGTTGCATTACATGTCGTTGCATTACATGTCGTTGTAACATCGTTTAGGCCTACACCAGTATTTTACCCCCATAGTATCCCCATAGTATCCTCAATATAGGCCATACGCGCCATACGCCATCTTGTTTGACTATAGCTATAATAAGGGATTCGCTGCAGTGAAATTGAAATAAACCAGCCTAGCCTCAAGCCAGTTAAATAGAAATTGGATGATGGATCGTACACGTCATTTTAAACATGTATTTTAATGCCAAGGAACCAGATTTATCCTTCGAATAACACACCGCACATCTAACACGGCAATTCATGCCATGATGCCAATTCACGTGTTATTCCTATTTATTTTTAAATTTATTTTCACAAAATTGATTCTTATAAATAAAAATCATCTTTTAAGCCATTTCACCTAAAAAATGATAAATCATCTTTCAATGATTACGGAATGCTCTTTTTATCTGAAGTAATCTAAACTACCAACCAAAGACTCTTTTTATCCTCGTATTTATAATCTAACTAAACAACGTGACATTACATAAACAGAATGTTAGATCAGTATGTGATTGGAGACTAAACAGGAAAATTTGTTTTCATCGCTTTCTATAACAATATAGAATTGAGAAATAATTCATTCCGTACATATAACTAGTTTGAACGATGTCTTATCGTCTAACTGTCATTTAAGAAGTAATTGTAAAATAAAAAACAACATTTTTTTACTATTAAGCATGATTGATTTTTTGGGTACATCGAGTGTTTGAAATGGAAAATTATTTAAATTTTACTTTACGCGGCGGAAACGATACTGGATAATCCAGAATCTAGAAAAATGGGGGCTAAGTAAGTCGATGTATTACTGTATTAATAATGCCTTTCTTGAGAGTAGCACAGATTTGAATCAGTTTAAAATCAGTTCGAAATCCTTTCGTACTAAAATATATTCCATTAATAGTGATAGAAACCGACCTGCTATACACCGATCAAAACTCAGAGCATGTAAAGATTAAAAAATAATAAATTAAAATAAATAATTAATAAATAAGTTAATAAATTATTAACAATAAATATTAAATAAATTAAATTAATGAATAAAAAATTAAGAGACCTAAACTTTGAACATCTGCTATAGTATTCTCTTCTTGTATACAGTTGTGCGGATAATACTCTTGAGGGTAGACTGTAGACTATCTTGCAGTGAAATGTACGTTTTCAGATACGATGTGATTTATGACGTTTTGAAATACCATGTTTCACTAAGCGATGTCAAGTCCGGTGAAAAACAATTCGTTATCAGATGAAAATGCTTGTCACAATTTTGCACCACGTTTCTATCGAGTAAACATTTTATATTTTTACTCGATCAGAAGATTGTCATCATTACAAATTAAGAGATGTAAAATTTGTGAATCTTACTGACCACTTAAATATTGTTTTCGTTCACTATTTTAAGTACCTAATTTAGAAGTTTTACTTAATACATCTATTGTACCGCATATTATAAGTAGAGTAGGCCTATAACAAATAATATATTATACATCAACAATTCTTTAAAGAAAAGTATGTAACATTAATAATATTTAGTGTTGTCCTAGATAATACGTTAAGTTCATGTATATATAGAAATTCGGCGTCTCTAATGCTGCTCGTGAGTAAAACCATCAATGACTACGTATATCACGCAAGTTTAACGCGCTTAGGATGAAGGCGCCTTGCTTTTAATCGGTAGCCGAGTGAGGAATCTGCTCCGTATATCACGTCAATCTGAAGCTCCCTCATCTAAACCGGCTGCGAATTCAGCCAATCACAACACAGGCCGTGCATCGTGGAGCCGCTTTGACGTGTATATCACTTAAATCAAAGTGAATTCTAACCTCCAACTCGCTTGCCCAAGCGAGTTGGATCGCCGCCGCCTTGAGGTAAATTCGACCGTCGACGTGTATACCACACTCTGCAACCGATTGGAACCAAGGCGCCTTCATCCTAGGCGCCTTAAACTTGCGTGATATACGTAGTCTATGGTGTGTTTTCAAATGCATACCGTAAAGGCGTAAAAGATCAACGCTCTGAGATGCATAGTGGCTCCCTAATAACAACGGTGTTACGAAGCTCCCCCCCCCCCTCGCTTGACGACACTGATAAGACAAATCGTTCACACAAGATCACCATTCCTGTGAGCGTTCGGTAATAATCGCCGATATCGATTAGAGAGAGAACCGTGAACCGCACCGCGATAGCTCGATAGCTCGATAGCTCGTCTGAGGCGAGTCGAGTCACGTCACAGCACGTCTTGCCGCATGCCGGTAAAAATGTGCCACACTCCGACGCCCGGAGGGGGAGGGGGAGGGGGAGGGGGGAGGCGAAGTTGGCAAGAGATTTCCCCTGATGCTGCCACAGCGCGCACAAGTTCAGCCGTGAGTTCGGAATTTTGCTTTCGATAAATGCCACTATTTCTAATTTATACATTCGTTAAAAGTTCAGACTGATTTTCCAAAACGTTGAAATATACAATCATGATATTACAGACTTCACGTTATCAATTTTGGAAATTAATTAATTCGTACTATATATTTTTCCAATCCAAAGTTCCAAAGCTAACAAGTAGTTATTTCTCCATTACTTTTCACTCTATTGCAAACAATGAGGTTGTTATGAAACATTTTCTATGGATAATATAACCAGGACTAAAAACAAAGGCCTTGAAGAAACGAACTCAAGTCCATATCCACGTTGTGCTTACGGCGTTATTTCCCACACTAGTGATGGCGATATTTGGAAAAGACTCATTAGTCACACCCACTGTGCTTTGGGTTTTCAGAACTCCAATACACGGTCGTAAATTACCATTAACGTGTCCGTTCCAAGTAAATGTTACAGGAACCAAAGAAGTACACAATAATGCGAGTAGTATTCGACTCGGCTATTTCGTCTGCAAGAGACGTTATATTCGGCTCGGTCAACTGTAACTTCATTGCCTACTATACACTGTGAGCATGCGGCACAACCACAGTCTTTTCTATTACCTCACCCTCACTTGTGACTTATGGGTCACGCAAGTAGTAAATACACTATCATTGGTTCGTATGGAACAAAATGTTTGTTTACAAGTTAAACCCACTCAGTACCATTTGAAGACCTGGGCCCCAATTCACAAGCGGTCCTGTCTGTTTTTGGTCTTAAGGGGACAGTCCGGTGAATTTCCTATCTTTTTAACCATGCTATGTTGAAAGTGGTGATTTTGAGATAATTTGTAATAACCAATGAAAATAATAATGGTATTTTTTTTTTTTTTTTTTTTTTTAATTATTGGCAACAATGGAAAACTTCATTGTTTAAACAGGGTAAGACTCGAAACACTAAGGATTCTGTAATTGGCCATCAATTTTAAATTTTAAACACTTTTTAGATTCATTAACATAATGTCTTCAAAACTGGGATGGCATTTTGTTAATTTCATAATACTTTGGAAAATATGGATTTTTAGATGACAGTTGTTCTTACAAATTAGGATTTTACCAACAAATCGTTAGTAAAGAATTATTAAATTGAGCAATCATAATTCAATCACCAAATCCCAACCCAATTTTGCTTGAAGTAATGTTTTACACATTTAAAAAAAAAATCAAGCTTCTATCTTTAAAATTGAAGAAGAAGTAGGAAAAATTGTTACCACAAATGTAAAAAAAAAAATTTAAAGATATTGGCCTTTGAAGTTCACAATTTTTTTTTTTTTTTTTTTTTTTCTTGTGCCAACTGCCAAGAGGGCTTTTTTTGCCATTCTTTTAACTATCCAATATAAAAAAGCATCTTCAGTAGATGCGTCTTCTCTTTTTAAAACAAGGGCCACATTTTTCATTTTTTTAGAAAATTTCACCGAACTGTCCCCTTAACTGTAAGACTGGCCTAAAGTTGAACCTCTTGTGAATCCCATGTCCCATGCTTGTGAATCCCATGTCCCATGAAGAAGATACTAATTCCTGATCGGAACAAACACGCAATGAACAATCTAATAATATGTTTTACAATTCGTTCTCAGACATGGGGTATAATTATAAAAGATGTCAATCAGCCAATACACAAACACTTCTACGTTGACGGGGGTTGAGGGAGAAGAATTTAAACCGCAAGAAATCAACGTTTTGGCGACATCTTGAGAAAGCTACACAATATTGAAGTAATTGCCTCATGTGGTTTTCTAAGACCTTATTGTTAAAAGTTTCAAATATTGTAATCACTACTGTTTGGTATTTTGTTAACTACATAATTATTTACAAATTGTTTAATTTGATACTCCAAATAACAAACTGGAACAATTTCAACGTTTGAAAATTTTCAATAAGTATACTATTGCGTTTTAAAAGAAAAAGATAGTGTAGCGATCGGCTGAGCATTCACAAGTCAATAATTAAACACGGTTATTTCGCGAGGTTTTATTATTACATTACCTTAATCATGCACCTTGCTCGGATCGTACTGGCATGTTCAGGTGCAATTGATGTATGCCCATCTATTCCCTTGTGTAACAAAGTAATAACTTAAAGTCTAATTATCCATTGTTCAAATATAATTTCTCGACACTTCATTGATTAAAATAACATTTTGTAGCTCCATCATAACAAATTTCAACCATGCTATTATTGCAGACAACATGTCATCTTATCGCTGAAGTTATCAAAACAGCATAAACATCACTTCAAAAAACTTCTATGAGTTGAATTAAACCCTGGCAAAAAGTCTCAATATTTCGTAGCTTATTGACAAGTCAATATCTGGGACTGGATTCACAAAGATGCCAAACGCTTAAATTTTATTGGTTAAAGGCGGATTCACAATTGAAATAAGAGTTGAAATAGTGAAATAGCAATAAGGTTTAAGCGAATTGAAACATGCAATATCAATGCTGTGGTTCACAATTGTCACAGTGGATTGAAATAGTCATAAGAAAGATTCAATTCCATTTCTTATTTCAACCTTATTTCAACTTCTTATGACGAACCAATCAGAGCTCGAGAAGAGAAGGCCTTCTCCAGTCGAACCGGATATTGTCGTTGTTGTTGTTGTTGTATTTGTTGTTGTTGTTGTTGTTGTTGTTGTTGTTGTTGTTGTTGTTGTTGTTGTTGTTGTTGTTGTTGTTGTTGTTGTTGTTGTTGTTGTTGTTGTTGTTGTTGTTGTTGTTGTTGTTGTTGTTGTGGTTGTTGTTAATGTCGTCGTCGTAGGCTTCTTGTTAGCTTGCTTTACAACAATGAAATGAATCGATGGATAAACATCAAGCTGTCAAACAATAAAATATTCTGATTTTGAAAACAAATTTTCAAAACAAACAAGAAACATACAAAACTTCCACAACTTGGTTGCCCATCATTAAACGTTTTAACTGGTGAGTAGCTACTATCGCCATACCTCGTTTTCTTCATAATGTTGCAATTTTATTATTTTGACAGCTCGTTGTTTGTCGGTGCTGGCGCTGCGAGTGGAAAAAAGTCGCAGTGCAAAGCCCCATTTGGCCACGGCCTGCTATAGGTTTGGACAGTTTGGAGAAGGCCGTGACTATGGCGTCAGATCCGGTGGAAAAGTGCTCGATTGAAACGCTCTCCTATGTTGAAATAAGGTACTATACGAAACTGTTGTGAACCAGCTGCTTGTTATTTCACTATTTCACGGATTCTTATTTCAACCCTTATTTCAATTGTGGATCGGCCTTAAGCAAATGTTATTGATATTTAAATCATGCCTAGGTCGTTCTGCAAGCTCATGAAGATAAAATATAGTAAAATATCAACTGTTACACTGGTAACACATAATATTTTATTTATGCGTGTGTAGTAAGACCCAGTGACGATTTATATCACTCAGTCAGGAGTTTGGTAATTTAAGAATCCAGGTGGCCTGATGCACGTTACTTGTTTCTGATACATAACACAGACACCACAATGTGGTAGATATTGCGCCTGTGATAAGAAGAACCAATATAGGTGGATGTCATGTGTGCAACTCACTGAATATAATAATGTTTAGTAGAATGTATGTTATGCTGTTACTTATAGGGTGCATACACACCAGCTTTACCTGATGAATCTACATTTACCTGATGGTGCATGGTTAATATGCTAACATGAAACATCAAAATTAAGAATGTTATGATTTTTTGTTGAAAACGTTATGAACAGATTTGTTATGTGTAAAACTTTTGTTTTGCTTTCTTAATTTTGGGATTAATACAGATAAATTAGTCGTCAAAACTTAAAAGACACTTAAATTACATTGTTCATGAAATTAATCTAATAAATGGAGAAAGACAGTAACTGACATTACATAAAACTAAAAATGTTACCTATAAAACTCGCTAGCATCTTGTTCTTACCAACGAGTGAAAGGCAATATTTAATTGCTTCTAGAAGCATTGAAAATTATCAACCAACACGTTTTGTAAATAGTATTTTAGTTTTAGAGTGGTTGGTTAAAACTCTGTTTCCCATGCGCAGTCACGACCTGGGCTAATGGTTGCCGGCTCGTGTGGAAACCGCCTGGCAGATAATTAACATTAAACTTGTCGGGCATCCGTCGATCACGTTCTCTTCTCGTTTCAATACTTCCGTTTACACAATTAATGGCGTTCAACGCTACTGGAAAATTGCCTGGGTACCGAAGAAATATTTACCTTCGTTTAAAATACTCGAAGTAAAGTAGAACTCAATCAAATTGTCGCCAATCAGATTGTTCCACACGCAGATGTTAATTGTTAATAATTAATACTAGGAAAACGCTCTGTTTGACGCGTTGATAAGCGAGCGCGTCCATATCTACGAACGTTCTGGCGAAAAGATCTCAAAGCTAATAAAAACAACAATTAACAACAATTCAAGAATGTGCATTTCAAAATTTTTTCTAATTTCCATAGCTATTATACTTCCCGATATTGTTGAATGCAGTGCAATTTGCGTTGCTAAGAATTTTCGTTGTCATTCTGTCTAGTGTTTTCGCGGCGGTCCGCCACCGTTACTAACAGTTATTGAGTGTAACTTTGTACCTTTTCGAACGATTTTGCCTCACAACTATACACCTTCAATCCACATCGAGGCTTGTGGATGGTCCAAATTTCAAGTTGATCGGACTTTCCGTTCTACCGCTATCAACTGACATAAAAACAAAACAAAAAACAAACAGAATGAAGTGCCATAAGAGTCAAGTACAAAAAAAAAAACAGAACGAAGTGCCATAAGAGTCTCGTGGAGACGCGTGTTCACCAACAATGAATCAGGCTTACTATAAATATGTCACTATTGTCTCGATGAAAGCATACGATGGCTCAGTGCTAGCACACGAGGTTATAATTCGGGTGGGTGGTTCGATACTATAGCTATCGGAAATCCTGACTGAAGGGTTTGCTTAGGTTTTCCTCAGTCACAAGGCAAATGCTGGGATTATAAGTCATACTACCATCTCTTTGGCACATTAGAGAAGGATTAAAATGTGTCCTTCTCCCTCCCTTTCTCGTTTCGCATATCGAAGTTGATTCAGGTAACAGAGACGCTATCAAATAACCCCCCCTCCCGGGATAACAAAAACCACAAATACCTCCTAGGGACACAAATTTTAATTAAAGTATTAGTATCATTTTTGTAAACGTGTATACCGAGAATGTATTAGTTTTCTGCTGTGAGTGAAAAATAAGATTATTTCTCAGCGATTTATTCTATTTATGATTGTAAAGCAAATATTCTCTTAGTTTCTAATTGTGGTGCTCTTGATATTACTAAAAAAATGTGAACGTCGCACGGTTTTTGTGATGAGACTACCATTCCATCTTGATATCGAAGTTTCCAAGTTATCCTCGGTATACGCTAGTAGCCTATAATTTGACAGTTATTATCTTGTTAACAAACGACCACCGCCTGTTATCAGTCACTGGAAACGTTCTCGTAGAAATGGCGGCCATGATAACGTGTTCATCTAGGGTGTTGCCCCACTATATGAGATGAGGTAACAGTGATTAAAATTTACTGTTATGTAAAGTTGAAGCGAGGCTATAGTAATGAACAAGTCCCTCACTGATCTAACATTTCTCAAACCTCTTAAGGGAGTTGGTATTCACAGAGGCCCCTATTTAACACAATTAATAATCTAATATATTCTACGTAATTAACGAGAAGCGAGGAGTAGGATGATGCAGACTGTGTTCAGGGATGACCTGTATAAACTTGACAGGAACTTTCGAGTACACCCCGCACAACAAGGTGAGTAATATTCTGGTTGCAAGACAAAGAGTTTGTTTACAGAGAGTTGGCATCTCTGTATAGCTCAAACTGCTTTGATTCGAATGTGAACTCTGGATGTAAAGAAGAGGAAGACGAACGAAACGGGTGTGCTAGAGAAAATGATTAGAGGGAGAGGGGGTAGGGTAAATTAGATCCCCTTGATGTGCGGACTTGTGCAGCAAAGTGCGTTCACACCGAGCACAGACGGGTGAAGGTGTAAGTAATGTGCAATCTCCATATTAATGATGTGTTTACTCGTGTTGTAAACTTCCTTTGGGCGGACTGCCCAACTGATTGCTTCAGTATGCATGCAATGTGTACCGAATATTCCTTTTTTATATTTTTATATTATTTTGTTTATTTATCCAAAAACACAAAGAATATTGGAGATAATAATTCTTCTTGCAATGAGAACTTTATTGTAACATATCAGAGACATCAGTTTAAATGTATACAAATATGCTCAGTCTGGATAATAATACATTGTCTTTGACAAATAATAATGTGGGTTCTTCCATATTTTAACGTATTGAACTATTAAGTAAGCGTTTGCCCCCAAGTATTTCGCCAGCTGCTTTCATTACAAGTTCACATCCACATTTTCTTCTAAATAGGTATAACTACTTTAATGCGTTATTTTACTAGAGACAGTAAATTGTGTTTACGATAATTGTATACGTAACTGGATTTCAAGTTTTACAACTTAAAATAAGTATATTTGTAGCAAGGAATGTGAAAGTTTGTTAACAATGATCTAGAGATTTTGAAGAAAAGCTACGTTACATAGGCGAAAAACAATAAAAAATATTTAAAGATGCGAATCGTCGATACATGTATTCAAAACCTCTTTTACTGTCGATGCATTCTTATCTACGCAAAACCAAACATCAGGCAGATTTTATTATCTCGGAATGGGAATCATGGAATCAGGTATAAGTTAGCCTACTCGACAGCATTTTTATTTGCTAGACGAGATGGTAGAGTCAGCTATACACGTGCATGGTCGTAACCTGCGCCAAACTATATATGTACTTCAACACTAGATATGAATAAGTGCAAAGGTCTGTGTAAACGTATGAAAACCTACGAATATGCCGCAGTGTATAGACATTGAATTCAGTAAACTGGTTTTTAAACATACAATACACAATAATGTTTTAACTAAAGGAGGCAGAAACCACTTAGAATGTAGTCACTCATAAGCGCACTATTTATGATCTTTCTCAAATGAGCAACTACACTGTCGATTACTATTATAATTGTGCCTGTTTTTATTGGCTTTATATTAATTAACATTACAAACATTTGCATTTAAAATGTTACCAAATATCATATATTTTATTTAATTGAGTCGGAAAAATCTATATTCAGTATATTTACAGAACAACTATCGTGTGCAAACCGAACTCATTGGAATAAAAATGCACGTTTCTTAAACATGCTTATTGCCTATAAAATGTTACTACGTTTAGCTTTAGATTTTTCTTTACTGTTTGAAAAAATAGTTCCAAAACGATGCATGTAAGTAGACATTTGTAAAACCACTGCTTCTTTTATTGACGTTGATGTCCAGAACTACCTATGATCAATCATGATCTGTTATAAACCCCAATTGAGTGGCCACTCTGATTGAAAGGAGATCTTCGGGAAACGTCATTTCCAAGTCCTTTGTCCCGGGAGAGAGACAAGTTTTCTATTTTCGAGTACCGACCGATCACTCACATAGCGGCAACACCGATTATAAGACACAACGTTGAATCATGTTTGACTATGACGCCACCATCCAGAGACTACGTTTGTTTGTCTCAACCACAACTGACGGCATCGTGATTGTAATCGTAATGCGTAAATCGTAAAAGAGTTAACATTACTTGGTTCTTACAGCGCTGTGCACAACAAAATCGTCACGTCGTAATGGATTATAATGGTAAATCATATTTCTACAATTGCGATCCCGATTAAAATTACGATGCACAAGTACCCCTGTTCAGAAAAGATTATGGTTCAGCGATGATGATATCTGCGATTTTGACATAGTTTAGAATCGATGCTATATATTTGAGATAATGAGTGGGTGAGACATGAGATAAAATCCCTACATAACTTTAATGCGGCATTTTAAAGAAACTATATATTCTGGCAACAACTACATGAATTTAATGAAAGATGATGTAACATTGGAATTGATGAACGTATATAAACCTAAAATGGAGCAGACAATGGTGTAACATAGAGGGCGCTGATTGCAACATAGAGGGCGTTGATAATCATAAGTTGGAGAAGGAACCTTGAGAAGGCTATGTGTTTCATTGTTAGTTTCAACATTTGGTTTCAAGTTCTTGATTTTGGTAACTAAGGAGAGGGATATGCGGTGACCTAGCGACGGCAGAGGTGGTTGAAAGTCAGTGTGGTTCTTGGATGATGTTTTAAAATCTAATTCAAGATAAAAAGTTGGTTTCGTGAGTGTGGCGTATCGTGAAATCCATCATCGAGATACGTGGAAGTTTAAGGAAGGAATCATCAAGTAATTCAGTGCACTGACGTGGCTACAAGGATACCTTGAAGGAGCAGCTGCATTATCCAAGATTCTACAAATCATCTTGACATAAAATATATGTAGTGTTATCTCTTTGTAAATTAGCAACAAATTAAAACCACAATACTGACTGAGCTAATTTTTATTATAATTATTAGTTTTTGTTTTTTTTTAACGTAAACTCATCCGGATTTGAGTGTTACAATTTGGCACGCCAACGTGGGGGCTCGAACAATTACAGCGACCCGAGATTAATTTAATTGGCGTTTTGATGAATAGAATATGTTGAATAATTGTCTGCTTGTTGTTGTGGTTTTAAAGTCAAACGTGACAAGTTGATGTGTCCAAGGGTTAGGTCTAGAATAGTTTAGGGACTGCGAGGTGCGGTTACCTTTGTTTTTGTGTTCGTTTCGTTTGTGGAAAGGAGATATGAGTTTTAAATTGTTCGAAATTATCCTAGGGAGAAGGATAAATTGTTAGAACAAGAAGTGGAGAAGGTGCCTGATGATACTATGTTCATTTATTTATTTATTTAGGACACATAATATGTATACATTTACAGGTTTAATTATAATGCATAATATTATTTAGAACAGTTTTCACCGTGTAGTCCAAAGATTGAGTCAGAGGGGTCGGTAACAGCTAGTTCACTCACGGATGAGGGAATAGACCGAAGGTGTATTTTGGCTAATCAGGAGGAAATGAGAAAGGAACAGAAGGAAATGAGGAAATGAGGAAGGATATGGTTAAACAATCAGACATTGATAAAATGAGAAAGGAAATTACTGCAGAAATGAACATGATAAAATATGGTTTGGGTAAACAGTTTGACGAGCAAATAAAAGAGGTTAAAAAGGAACTTTTGGCTAATCAGGAGGAAATGAGAAAGGAACAGGAGGAAATGAGGAAGGATATGGCAAAACAATCAGAAATTGATAAAATGAGAAAGGAAATTACTGCAGAAATGAACATGATAAAAATATAGTTTGGGTGAACAGTTTGACGAGCAAATCAAAGAGGTTTAAAATGAGTTTCAGAAATCGAGTGAATTTCTAATTGAAGATGACGAGGAAAATATTAATTATGACAAAGAAGTGCCGATTTGTCTTATTTTACAAGTTAGTTTAGAATGTGTTAAGGTGGATGCCCTGTTAGATTCAGGAGGGGAGATGCCATGTGTGTCGGAAGAGTTCTACGAGGAATTGGTTAGTAAGGGAACGTCTATCGTTTCTCTTCCTGTGGTTGGAATAACCATGATAGGAGCAACATGTAAGAGAAGTAAGCGGGTGACGAAACAGATTTTGGTGGATGTAAAAATGGAATCGACGACAACGGAAGGAGATTTGGTGTTGGATAGGGTTGGAGAGTTTTCTAAGGTAGTTGCAAGACTGGAAAGTGACGGATTCGCACAGGCAGAGGGTGGAATCAAGCTGGACAATCCGATTGATGGTCTTCAGGATCAGTTGACTGAGGTGGAGGTTGTTATGGAGGGTCAGATTGAAGGGAGGTTGAAAGACAGGATTGGGATGTCGGAATGTTTCAAACGTCTTGTGCGACAGACAGGGTGCCTTGCGTGTCCGGTTCCAGAGCCTGTGTTGGTGAGGCAGTTGATGAGCCATTTCAGGGACGAAGTTAAAGTTGTGCTCTTGCAGGCTGAGGGGACATCTTGAACGGATTAACAAGTCTAGAGGGGGAAAGCATATTATTTGTGGCAGGACAGCGAGATGGCAACAACGGCAATAGCGATCGTCATGGCTACTCGTCCCAAGGAGGCTGGCGAGGCCACAGCAATGGTTGCAACCATCAATACAGGGTGGTGGTCCAAGGGAGAGAGAGTACAGGACGGGGGTGGTGGATGATCAGAAGTGATTATGATCCGCAGCAAGATTGGACGGATGGAGTTCGTTGTGTTCGTTGCTGAGATTAGACGGATGGAGTTCATGGTGGAGGCTTGTCAAGGTGTCTGCAGAGTTGGTTGCGCGATTGGTATGCGCGGGGGGTAGTCTTGTGTCTGACGAGCGACCAGGTGCACTTCAAAATGTATTAGGAATGTAGCTGATATACGAAAGAAATATGTTTTTTTAGAAATTGTTTCAATTTAAAAAAAAACATAGTGGGGTAATTGTAACATAGAGGTCGTTGATTGCAACATAGAGGGCGTTGATAATCATAAGTTGGAGAAGAAACCTTGAGAATGTTATGTGTTTCATTGTTAGTTTAGAAGGCTATGTGTTTCGTTCTAGTTTCAAGTTGTTGATTTTGGTAACTAAGGAGAGGGATATGCTGTGACCTAGCGACGGCAGAGGTGGTTGAAAGTCGGTGTGGTTCTTGGATGATGTTTTAAAATCTAATTCAATGTAAAAAGTTGGTTTCGTGTGTGTGGTGTATCGTGAAATCCATCATCGAGATACGTGGAAGTTCAAGGAAGGAATCATCAAGTAATTCAGTGCACTGACGTCGCTACAAGGATACCTCGAAGGAACAGCCGCATTATTCAAGATTCTACACATTATCTTGACAGAAAGTGTATGCGGTTGACCTCTTTTGAAATAAGCAACAAATTAAAACCACAATACCGACTGAGCTATAAATTATTATTATTATTATTATTTTTATTATTTTTTAACGTTAACTCATCCGGGTAGTGAGTGTTACAATGGTACTAACGGTAGTGGAAGACTTCGACCACTGCCCTCCGATGAAGGCCGTGCCTGAAGTCTACGATAGAGTGCGTTAAATAGTTGACAGTTTACCTAAGCCATAATAATAATAATAATAATAATAATAATAATAATAATAATAATAATAATAATAATAATAATAATAATAATAATAATAATAATAATAATAATAATAATATTAAAAATAATAATAATAATAATAATAATAAAAATAATAATAATAAATATGATAATAATAATAATAATAATAATAATAATAATAATAATAATAATAATAATAATAATAATAATAATAATTATAATAATAATAATAATAATAGTAATAATAATTATAATTATAAAAAAAATAAAAATAATAATAATAATAATAATAATAATAATAATAATAATAATAATAATTATTATTATTATTATTATTATAATAATGATAATAATAATAATAAAGCCTTTATTTACAACAGAGTATTTAAACTCCACAAGTGTAAATGTAATACAACCTTAAAATAACACAAAATTTGAAGCCATAACCATAATTAGAACATGGCGCATATTAATCAAAATCAACGCCTAACAGACCAAGGGTCGTTAAACTAGATCGTACAGACTAATAATTATGGGTCTGTGAAAACGGTTTTATTTTACAGTAAATTTCGTTTTTGAAGTAACAAATTTCGGTGCTTTTCAAGAAAAACTGTATTTTGACGGCTTTATCCATATTTTCACGCATGTAGCGTTTCATTTACAACTTACACATGGGTGCTTTATTTACAAGAAGTTTGAATATGCATTTATACAGTGTTACTTGGGACACTTTATTTTTTCCAGATTGTCTATACCGGCAAAAAAGCAGAAAAAATGAGCTTATGATTAAAAATCTCTGATTTTTCATCTTTTTCGTCATTAAAAACACGAATAATACGAATTTCGGTGTTATTCACCGATTTATACGAATTTCGGTGTTTGGCGGTGATTCAATTTTGACATTTTCATGTTTAAAATCGATCAATTCATGCTCATTTTGTGAAATAAAATTATTCCTACATATTTCGGTGTTATCGTTATTCGCGAAATACACGGACCTCTACAATTTACTTGGTTGGATTGGAAGATACAACCAAAGCTTCATTAATCTTTGATACATCTGAGTTGAAAATATTATAAAATAATATATTTATTTATTTACATATTTATAGTGACTTAACAAAAAAACATTTCAATATTTTTCCTTGTCAACGCAACAATGTATGTCAACAATGAAGAGCATTAAATAATAAGTATAGGGAAGCACTTCTCTATTTTTCAGACGAAGATCTTTGCCTTTGAGTAAGTCAACCACAACGAGCGGCGCCATGGTATTGTCATAGCTGTAATGAGTCACCTACAACAAACACTCTTATCCGGGCAAACATTCTTCACATCCTAAGAACTCACTCTGCAATGTATATAGACGCTCTCATTTCTTGTTATTAAGCACAGACGGACGTAACGTCAACCACTGACAAATTTTCTTGGAAGTTTCTCTCTCCTGGGATCCAAGACTTGAACCAAAACGTCAGTCAATACTTGGGTCCATGGCCCATTGAGAAATATTTCAGGACACTGCCCGGATTCACAAGCGATCCTTTTTGGTATTATCTCTAAGACCGACCTAACTTTGAATCTCTTGTGAATCCAGGAAAATATCTGAGAACAGACTTTTTGTAATGTTGTGTCCTTGTTACCACCTGGAATTAGTAGCTACTTCGTGTGACGTAGGTCTGGTTTTACAGGAAGTCCAGAGTTAGGCCGGTCTTAGAGTTAAGACCAGAAACAGACTTAGGACCTCCTGTGAATCCGGGCCCTGGTGTTATTATCGAGAACATTACGCATCATGGTGATCTATAAAGTAGCTTGTGTCGCAGTCTCTAGAGATGCTGTCAAAATGGCTGGTTTCGGTTTCCAAGAAAAACCATTTTCTTAATGATTGTGTAATAAAGATATTGGTTTGATTTATTCATCTAGCTGACGAATGGTGTCATATTAAGACACTTCCCGCGCCTAGGAGCGAATGCTGCAGAAATCGTGAGATCTGCAAGGTAAGCTTCGCTCCTCGGCGTGCGCGCGCGAAAGGTTACTGCCTTGTTGTCGAGGCACTCGTCGTCCAGCTTTTGAACCGAGCTAGTCACTATGTTTTACTAAAGTTGTATTTGCATTTGTTGTATTTCTAGAGTTTGAATGTGTAATTGATAATATAATATACTATGTCTGTAACTTCTATTAGTGCCATCATTTACGTCCCGTAGTCCTGCTCGCCACAACCCATATCTTTAAATAAATAATTAACCGATTTTCGGCCACGGCCACGTGGCTGGTCGGTTACAATTGAAATCCATGAAGTGTATAGTAGGATGTAAAATTGTTTGGATCCCATTCCTTTGCGATGATCTGTCGACAGTTCGACGAGCTTCCGCTAGGCGATGATCAAGTAGACCTTTTGCCATTTTAGTTCATTGGCCCTTACATTTGCGAGAATCAGTGCATACAAACAAGAAACACGAAATGTATTTTATTTAAATTGTTTGTTGTCCCAGCTACGTAACGTTTGGAAGCACAAGTCAAATAAGAACTAATGTTTATATTTACTCGTCATCAAGGCGGAAGAGCAAAACTGTTATCTGAATTCTTTCGTGACAGGTTAAACT
This sequence comes from Isoperla grammatica, assembly GCA_945910005.1. Lineage (NCBI taxonomy): Eukaryota > Metazoa > Arthropoda > Insecta > Plecoptera > Perlodidae > Isoperla > Isoperla grammatica. The sequence continues at coordinate 62,691,078 of OX246738.1, forward strand.
GAAAGTCAACTTACTATTTCTTGTATCCATGTCTCGTGAACATTTTTGATAGAAATAATATTGGAAATCATTGAAGTCGTGTCTTATCAGCAACATTTCCTTTGAAGTTTTATTTCCAGTATGTGAAATGCTTTTTGAATGTTATTTGCAAACCGAATGATAAATAACAACTTTAAATACCACGTACCTTGTCTTAAAAGCAAAGTCAAACCCCGACTAATTTTCGTGCCATGGTGTATGTAGATTGTTCGTGGCAGTTCATATTATGCACGCTCATCCTGTATTTAAACTCAACTCCTTCCATCCCTTATTTGCTGTGATTTGCGTCGAGTCAGTCAGTCAGTCAGTCAGTCAGTCAGTCAGTCAGTTAGTCAGTCAGTCAGTCAGTCAGTCAGTCAGTCAGTCAGTCAGTCAGTCAGTCAGTCAGTCAGTCAGTCAGTCAGTCAGTCAGTCAGTCAGTCAGTCAGTCAGTCAGTCAGTCAGTCAGTCAGTCAGACAGTCAGACAGAACGCTCGCGACCGCTGCACCAGACAAAATGGAAACACGCCGCCGCTCACCCCAAGAACTTCGCCTCGCCTTACGCCCCTGAATGTCCGGACAACCGTCGCGGCACTCCTCGTTACGTGACCTAGCAGTATTCACGGGTCCTCTCTTTCATACGCCCTCACCTCTATGATATTGTTGACCGTCCACTCATCTCTATCTCGCAAACCACTGTCTCAGTTCTCTCATCCATAACCACAACAGCTAAACTCCGCCCAGCCTTGAGAAACACAGTGGATGAATGAAGTCAAACCCTATTGTTTACGCTAGAAGCGGCCATAAAAAGAAGGTTTACAGAAATCATGAAAACATTGGCCTACGGAAATCGGAAAACACCATCATCATTCTTTTTATGGCCGCTTATAGCGTGAACAACTAGGGTCCGACTTCATTCATCCACTGTGTTTCTCAAGGCTGGGCGCAGTATAGGTAGCAACACTTATTTTCTGTGTGTTAGTATACATTAGCGTACGGGAGCACCAGCTACTGTTAGGTTCTTGTATGCATGGTTATATTCTGAGATATCTTCTAGTAACCACTGTGTCATTAGACAACAACGAATTATTTCTATTTTTTGTATATATAAAATTGCTTACAACGTGAGAGAGAGTATAGTATCAAGCAAATTCATAATTTCGTAAGCTACAACTGAAATGATTATTTATCACCACAACTAACTATTTAATGTATTTCCTGTCTTCTGAACAGCAATAATATGAGTGTGTTTGTTATTATTTCAACAAAACGAACTTATACACAAATGATGTTTTGGTTTCAATTTCTGAATCTTTGAATCGAATTCTGTGATTGAGATTTTTACTCTATAGTGTAAATTTTCATTTATATATGTTTTCAACGAATTTTGTGTTATTTCTACTTGTATTATTTTTTTGAAAAGAATAAAATAAAAAATAAAAATAAAAAAAAGTTTTTATATGTTGTTTCTGTAACTGCAAAGAACGATCTTACTCCTGTAGATCCAGGCCATATAACTTAATCTTGCTTGCATTGCGTTGCTGCTCTGAACGCAATGCGTCATGCTCATTACGACTGCACCACTTGTTTAGGATAACGCTAGGGATAACGTGAATATAGGTGAAGATATTTACACGCCATTAATTTCAGCACGTGTACACTCCGTTACAAAACATCCTTGATAAATATAACATAAACACTAACACTTTAAAGTAGACCATCCTAAAACTCACTCAATTGCGTTATACTGATAATAAATCTGAATTATTACTACCAGTACTAATAAAGTTAACGTGTATTTTGATGTACCCACTCATTTGCAGCAAATGACTTTCAGTGGTGACCATTAAACAATTTACAATGCGATTAATGCTGATGAATATGTCACCATCTACATCAAAATGTGGGGTTGATCTAAACGAACCCCATGTCCTTTCCTAAATAGAGCCCGAACTTCTTTTTTGGAAGCAATAATCAACTATAATCCTCCGAGTTTGGGTGAGAATCAAAGATCGAAATACCTCTGCCAATCGATTCTTTGGAATTAACTCAAATACCAGCCAGTGAACCTAATTTCTCACCAAACATCCACGTTCATATTATAATGTAGCTTGACAAAGTAAAAGTAGGTAGCGCAGTAGAAGCCTATCTCCAAACTTCAACATTCAATTCCCGCACCATGCGAGAGTTGAATTCGAAAACTGGCCCTGCGATGTGAACTCCTGCAACCGTCCATCATTTTGATAAAACACGAGCAGGCGATATTGGATAGAACTAGAATAGAAGACAATGGGTATCGAACAGCTCAAAGTATCGCCGATATCGCCGATATCAAAGTATCGCCGACTAACACCACCACTTGCTCAATTTAGATACGTCCTTGTATTATTACAGCACAATGCACACATATACACAGTAAATATTTAATGTGGTGCGGATTATTGAGCTTTTTCATGAATTAATGAAAGAATTACGGAATCTTTAATGGAGGGACGAGAGTAAATCAAACTCTTCTCATAGTATGTAAAATAATTATAGCGGATGGATTAATGTGTTGTATTTATGATAGGCCGAATGCTAATTCTGGTCTATATTTAAGATTTCATCTTTTGGCAACGATGCTAATTGAGACGATGACAGGAAGCTATGTGTATGCAGGTCAATAAATACAATATGGCTTCCATGCCCAAGCTAAAATTCGAACCTGAAATGCAGAAGCAATAGTTTTTAGAGCAACGGATAATTGATCTCATCTAACTACGACGTTAAAACAAAATGCATACAATCGTCACTGGCGCACCGACGGCGGGAGTGGTGACGGGGGTGACGGTGTGACATCCCTCCCCCATCACCAAAGTAACAACAACAAAAACTCCCAACTTCTTTATGGCGTGCAACACAGCTTAACCAACACAGCTTAACCACAGCTAACCGTTGATCGCTTGTTCGAATTCGTGTATCTGTTGCTGGAATAAGAAATTTCAACCGGCGGATGTAAAACTGATATTGAAGATGAAAACGTATAACATTTTATAACGGAAATGCAGGTGTAGCTACGATTTATACTGTGACAAACAACCCACAGTCGTTGTTTTCAGATAAATTAAGCGGCTCCGTCCTTATTACATCTTTCTTGAGTAGTGCATATTCATGTTTGACAGAAACATACGCGGCCACATCGTTATTTTTGGTTTTGTAATTATTACGGTGTCTAATTACCCTTCGAACCCTGGCTTGGGCATGGATGTCATGTAGCGTGTTTCCATCATCATACATCACCCACACATCCTTTTGACTAGCACCGTTGCCGAAATATAAGATGTAAATACCATGAGCATTAAAACCATCTTTTGAGTATAAGAGCTTTGTTCAAAATATGTATCGTAGGCCCTACTAGAAGCACATTAAGATATTTATATTGTGTAGGCGGAGGCTGCGGCTTACGTTCAAACTTCAGTATTGAGATGTAAACTTATAACCTGCCCCAGGGCAGAAGTGAACTTAGAGCACAGAAAGTTCGTTACAATGTATAGTTCGGAATGCGAGGCATGGAAACATTACAAACAAACACGGGTATATTGAGAAGTAAAACAATTTACATTGAACGCTATAGTTCCTTGCACCACAGACGAACAGTTTAGAAACCTATTTGTAGAAGAGTTTGGTATGCAAGATTATCATTATAGACAATTTGCTGTAAAAAATTATGCAACATTTAATTTCTATGACGTAACCCAAAGACTCAACCCCTTCCCCCTTTTCTTATTCCAACAAAGAAATAATGTCCGTTCTTGTACTAGGTTGTGTAAATGCCTACTGGATGATCAGCAAATTATAAGAAATTACTGAGGTTTACCGACCCTTTGCTAAAGTTTCTATGCCTAATTTTAAAAAAAGTTGACAGCATGGTTTTTCTCTAGGTTCACTGCTAGGTATGCTGTGGAGAAATGCAACGATAAAAACAATATAGCTATGAGAGCACCTGTTTACAGACCAATCTTAGTTTCACCTTAGAGCAGTTATAAATCAAGTTATATTCCATACAACATACAAATCCATTTCCAAAGTTTTGATTGATGATTGCCGTGATAAAAAAAGTGTATACGGTGTAAATAGCTATCCCGAGATTGTGATCTGAAGCATAGTTGATCAATTATGACCCCCCCCCCCCCTACTGTTTCCATCGCCGCCACAATCAACAACGATTTCTAAACGGATCGGGAATCGCTTAACGCAACAAGAACATTGGAAAACGAGACGTATCAAATAGCAATTTGCAAATGACGATCGTGGCAAACAAATATCACAATTGCTGCAGAGGTTTTTGTTTACTCGGTCATTGAATAAAAAAGAAAACTAGCAATTGGAAATCAATTAGGAGATGTATGTTGGCATTCACTTGACGAAGCGACACAGTACCAGATAACAGTTGAAGAGAGACACATCTAATCTAACCTAAATGGACTTACCCGAGACGTCAGTTGCTTGACAAAATTAATTTCATGATTTAGTGTAATCTAACCTAATGCGTTGCCGACCTGTACGTAGGTTGATAATACCATCATGGAGAATCTGTCCGGAAATGTCAATTTCATGTTAAAATTTCTTTTTCTTACTCTATACTCTTCTATAAAAGTGGTGATTATGGCTAACTAAAAGTATGTCTGTGGGGAAAAATTCAAAGTCACTTGTCAAAACGTTACCTTCTCGTGGGAAAAATGAATAATGACATTATTTTGACAAAACTGATCTCACCGATAAAAATGGCTCAATGGTAGCACTCGAGTCTCTTATTAGATAGGTGGCCGGTTCGATACCAGCTACCGGCCATTCTTACTGTAGGCACAGATAAGAAATTCACTACAAAGCGAATTCCTTGGCGCTGTATGGGTTTTCGGATGTTTTTCTTAGTCACAAGGAGAATGATGGGATTGATTGATTCTTAATTATTACAGCCTTTGTAGATTCCTTCCAAACTATTCCAAGTACGCCAATACGCAGTTACAATCACGTGAAGTACATGAATTATTCCTAGGCAGGTTTCCTATACGACTCATTATTAATTATTATTGTATTATGTTATTCGAGATTGAAAAATTAAAAATTAAAAATAAAATTGTTAATCAAAATATAGTTTACTTGTATAAATTAATATCAGTCCAGGTGAACAAAATCAGATATCACGCAGGTATTATATTTTTTGGGGAAGTGTTGCGTCAGGCTTGAGACCCATTTCATATAAACAAGCTTATATATCAGCGATGCCCTTACTTATTCGTCCAAATCTTACCGTTCGCAACAATTATTCAGAAGCTCCAACTTTATTTCAATAATTTATTTGCCGTAACAAAACATTTTCATGTGGTTTCATTACCACTTCTGTCAGCCCTGACGAACGTGTTTCCGAGGATTTATTCATTCATGAGGCGAAGGTCTATAAGTGACCTATACATTTCTTCCCAGATATCCAGGTACTCAAATATAACACTAGTTGCCTTACAATTTGACACATTGTTTCTTATAATGTCATAAATACAGCATACATGCTATTAATTCATGTTGATTATATTATAAGATCTACATGAGTATAATATTCTTGAGGTACTTTGCTCTCGATTTTGTGTCACGAAAGTGTGTTCACCATTATTATAATTTTGAAAATAACTCTCTGTCAAATATTGTTTAAACTAAAAGCATTTCTTAAAAAAAGGCCTTCTTAGCCACGTTGTCGTTATATAAACTGAACTTCCAGCTAGTGATTGAAACCTTTTACCTGGCGTGAGGTACAATACTTGGTTATAAAGTAAGGTGCTCTATCAAATTCAAATATAATTTACTAGTTTCACATAAAAAGTCAAATTTCAGGGTCGTTTAGAATCACATTGTGTAGGGCATCCATCAACATAGACAGATACGTATATTAGGTTACCAAGAGCGCGTATACAAATATCTGCATTGGTGCTCTAGAATAATATTATTATTTTATTAAAATCACGCCTAGCATTCACAGTCCCGAAGTGTCTTCAGTAGGCTGCCGCTGTATGCAAAGCCTTATTCTCTCCGTTCTGTTATAATTTGTTCGCGAGCCACGATCTGTATTAGGAACCGAATCACTAATGAAGAAGCCAGTCAAAGCTCTCACAACAGTGAAGATGCGTCCCAAACTAAGTAGTACTCCTAAAGGAAGAAATTCCGAAGCATATTTAAATCAAGTTTCCATCTTCCAAATCACGTCCCTCGCTTTAGGACGAGCTTATTTAATATGCAGAAGCGCGGGGCCGGCAATCTGGTCCGATTAGAGGGTCCTTCTACCAGGGATGTTTTCATGTAAGCCCGGATTTTCATTGATGGAAAAGAGGGATTTATTATGCGAGCGGTGATGTCTATAATTTGTGTACGCTTTATACATCAGTCTTGGAAACTCTTCAGCTGCCTCGCAAACGAAGTAGACAAGCAAACAAAACGATGTTGTCTGCCCTCCCTCTGTTCTTTTAAAGAAGTAACGGCTCATTCAAACGGGGGGGGGGGGGGGGGGGGGGCAAAGAGTTGCGTGCGCACATGAGTATGAGTTATTAGTGTACATGTATATTATGTACCTTAGTTGGATTTAAATTTTCGAGGAAATAGATTATGTTGTTCCCAGATTTCTGGGTGGAAAATATAATATGGCACGTCATGAATAAGTGAAATACTCCCTTCAAAACGTGTCGGTGAATTAATCGTTGGACTGGGTGGGTTAAACTACAAGCACGCATCCAATTTTGTTTTGTATGTATGTCTCTTGCTTGTGTGTCTCTTATTGGGCCAAGCACGCGTCTTTTAGCCAATTTTGGAATCTTGTTTTTATTTTGTAGCAATAATATACTGTTGCAATAATAAGTTTTATTTGTATACTTCTTTTCATTTCCTTGAGATACCTATTATGGTTTTCGAATGGCTCATCAATGGCTCATAGGTCAAGTAACAAGTACAAGACGACCTCCTTCAATAGGTACTGTTTCTGTACGGCAAGAATGCGTATTTTGATTTCAATCCTTCATAACAAATGAAATAAATATCACCACTTTCAACGAAGTCCATACAAAATTACATACACAGTTATTTTTTATTTTGTTTCATTGAAATTAAGGCCAGTCGTAGGGTACAGTGCCCTGTTTAGCCTGACGATTGTTGACTGATGATGAGGAAGGGAAGAGGGGAAGCCTGGAACCGGCACGTAGCCTACTCCTGTCGAAAAGTACCAAGGGGACCATCGGCTTTCCGTACCACCCGAAAGGACGGTGTAACTTTGACCAGTCACATAGGTTCCTCCACTAACCTGGACTGCCGAGCAGTTGACGAGGAGAACGAAGCTGTTACACAAGCTTTCGAATCCTCCAAGCCCAATCTGCTCTAACCAACGGTAACTAGTGTTTCAGGGGTGTGTGGTCACCCATCCACCTCCTGACCTAGCCTGAGGTTGCTTAATTTCGGTGTTCGTGTGGGAACCGGCTAAGCGACCGCGGCTAAGCCGTTGGCTGTACAATGATGAGTGGTCGCTGGTAAATACTGTAAATGATGTATTGCGTATACATGAATGATGGTGCGCTCTACCGGAGGAATGACAAAATATCGAGAAGACTGTTACCCAGGCTTACGTCAACCAACAAACATTGCAAAGTGGATAATAGTGATACTGCAGGATTTGAAGCAGACCACAAAGTTTCCAGGCATAAGCCTTAAAATCTTAGCGAGTAATAAATATTCCGCGAGCAAACACGACAACGTGGTGGGACGAGGGTGGAGAGTTTCAGAAGTAGGAATATATTTTACCCTCGTCCTATTAGTGACGCGGAGTGAACTGTAGTGCCGGCACTTATTTCATGGCGTATAAGCCTGCTAGGCTTACACAAGATTGACACTGGGATTTTAGTCATAAGTAAACGTTTAGTTTCGTATGAATTATTTTTGTGAGTGTGCAATATACATCCTGGCACTGAATTATCAAAACATGAATACGATATTTCTTATGATGTACTCATGCAAGCTTAATATTAACTTGCGATAGAATAAAAGCCTTTACTACAGTGGGTCCGTGGCTTAGTTGAGAACAAGAAAATCAGTCGATCTTTTGTCGATCTTGGCATTTCACAAATGATATACCCCCCTACTACCTGACTAGCACAAACGTGAGACTAAATCCCCGAATTTCTTAGCGGAAGCCATAACAGAAGTTCAACCATGCGCACATTTTTTGGAAACCCAACATCTAGTCAAATAATAGGCCTCCACATAACAAACAAACGATTACATTTGATTACTTTTTGACAGTTCGGACCCAACAATTTCAAGGAAACTGCGTTCGCACTCGGGCTGTAGAAACAACTTATTATAAATGCAGCGAAAAAATCCCTTGCGGCGTTCTCACCTTTGCCACGGACACAGTTTAGGTAATATTTTTACCAGCAATAACTTATGATTAGAACAATATAGTCAAGGTCGTGGATGTTTTTCAATTGATGTGGGAAACCGTTAGATCTCTTTAGACCTGCTCTTTCTCAGAGCGAGTAAAAAAAAAAGTACCTACGCTATTTCGTGAAATATTTTCTCCAAAATGAGTAAATTAATGTAGAATTTATATTCACAGTTTTAATAAGAAAGCTTTAAATAAAAATGTAAAAAAACAACCTAGACGGGAACTACGTGTTGTAGATATATTTTTTACAAATTTACTAACACGATTATTATGCTTTTCTATGTAAAGTCCTGTGGTGAGACTTTATTCGCAACGAGTTCAAGCGTGTGAAAGGAAAATATGCACTTGGGGCGTGATGCAACGTACGGCTGAAAAGGGTGACCTTCAACTATGTATTAAAAGATAAAACCGTGCAAAAAAAGATGTTCACGCTACATAATATTAAAAAAAGTGTTAAATATCCAACCTTTACTCTGTAAGAACTGAAGACCTTAGATTAGCATTTCACATATTACAATCACTACGGTTGTTATTAGGAATGGCAATAATTAATTAAAATTTAATTATCTGGTTTGCAAAATGGCAACCGTATGGTTGCAATATTTTAAACTTGGATAAGCCAGTGTTTAATAGTGACGAAACTATTACCCACTATTTAATATTATGTCACGAACACATCAGCCCGGTCCGTCAATCATCGATGCCAGCGGAGGGGGGGGGGGGGGGGGGGGTTGGAATAATCGTATAATCGACTGACTCTTCAACGAAGTGATGGACAAGCGATAGAAGATTAGGACACACGCGAAGAGGGCTAATGAGTACGAGTTCAGAGCAGATAAAAGTTAAAAATGCCTCGCATTCACATAGGAAATTTAAACGTGTTGTGTAAAAAGTATTAAAACTTCAATGAATGTCACATTTTAAATGTATTTAAAATATGTGTTGGATTTCAATTATTCGTTCAATAGCGAATGACGTCACACTGGCGAAAATGCGCTCGTTTATACTGAAGTCTTGGGTATACGTGTGCTAGTGAGTGAAAATTACCAAAGTTCTTACATTTCTCAATTAAGAATACAAACATTAATTGTTAAGCTAAGTTAATGCTTGTTTTTTATAATTACTGGGATATAGAAATAATGCGTCCCAAATGATTAAAAAAAAAAAAAAAAAACAATGTTTACATTAGCTTGTTTCGCTACGATGGTACACTTTTAAAGTGTAATTATATAACAGTGATAAGTGAACCAAAGTGATAATAAATGATTACTACCGGAACTTCAAAACTCAAACCTTATAGGATCGTATCTAAATCGTACAAACGAGTAATTCATGATTCATGATTAATATTCAATAGGCCTACTATGAAATAAAGTTGCACTATTATCCTATTCGTAAGGCTATGTAGCCACATGTCGTAGGCATACACGATATCAGTTACTATCTGTCGGTCAGTCAGTCCTATAGTACTTCGTTACCATTCGACCAACTCTCTCTACTAAGTATTCCTGTTCAGCCACCATTCATTACTCCAAGTCCAAACTTAACAATATATGGGGGTGTTATGCTCTGCAGACAATATCGCAAGACTTTAACCTGTGTCATGGATAGATATAGTAACGAAGTCATAAATATGGAATGATTTCACAATATTGTGGGAGTAAAAAGGTGTTGGATCCATGCCTTATGCAACCTGGAATCAGTACCAGCCAGATGTGCTTGCAAATTTCTCTACATTTATTCAAACACAAACAAAACAAAATGTGTCTGTTAATGTATTTGGCTTCCAGGTATAGCCGCGTCCATTACTGCTAAAAAGATGACGTTTCGGGAAGGATACACTGCCCATCTTCAGAGCTAAACTTGAAGAAAGTCACATAATGAAACCTACTCGGTCTAGCTCCACTCTGTGACTGACACAGACAGAATAGTCACAGAGTGGAGCTAGACCGAGAAGGTTTCATTCTGTGACTTTCTTAAAATTTAGCTCTGAAGATGGGCAGTGTATCCCGCCCGAAACGTCAGCTTTTTAGCAGTAATCGACGCAGCTATACGTGGAAGCCAAGTTCATTAACTGACTCGGGCCGCGAAAGCCTACGTGAGTGTTTAAATTGTGTCTTTATAGTCTCAATATACGTTCAGCCCCCGTTTACATTTATATCAAATCATCCATCTCGTCTCTCCCACGTCATCCGCTCCAGCATTGAACAAGGGGAAATGTCTTTATATATCACTCAATGACGCGATCGTTTTCCGTTGAAGGATATTTTACACTTCGCATCACTAAATTTCGGCTCCAATGCCATCGGTTAAATTGATACTCGTGGTATATTGCCAATATCTAACTGCCGGCAATATTCTTTGAACACATAGTTCTTCGTTTTCAAAACTATAAATATGTATATTTCATTGAAACTAGGATTTAATAAATTAAACTTTGTTCCAAGAGAAATGTTGCCCATTCCAAATGAGGGCACATCCACATATTTGCGAGGATTCTCATATGGCTTGCAGAATGTCGTGACATCCAGCTGACACTAATTGTATTATTGGCCGATGGAGATGGTAGCTCAGTTCATTGGTACATCCAGAGTTTACGGCTGTGGGTACTGATCTCATCAATCATTTTATCGATGGGTATCTTATTATAGATCGCATGATTCTGTCTTGACCGAACTGATGAGATCACTTCTGTTACACGGCATCAGATGTAATTATCTTTAGCAGTTAATTTCATTTTGTAATACCAAGCACAGATAATACCGATGCCGACAACGTCATTCCGTTTGATTAAATCAGAAATGAAATCGCAAATACATCGATAAGATCGATATGAAGTCATAGGCCTACATGTAAACGTTTTCTCGGAGCATTAATAGCAAAGAGACACGCGTTAAATACTCTACATTGAACACCACATGCGTGTAGTCTACTTGACTATAGTTGGAAGATAATAAATGCAGGGTTATTATTTTGTTATATCTATTTATAATCTTACATTGAAATATACTTACTGCCACTGGTAAATATTGTAAGTTAGATTTCGATTCTGACGATTTGTTTTGCTAGAATGTCAAAAGAACTCAATTTTTCATTTTCTTTTTGATATAAAGTGTTTAAAAAATGTGACTGTCATCTATTCATTAATACTCTTGTCAAAGGCCACGCCCCGGTTCACGTTCATGTTATTCTTCCTGGCCAAATGAAAGATGTTGTTATAATGAGACCCTCATTTGTGTTGTAGGTCTGGAGCGACTACCAGCTACAATGGGACGAGGCCGATTACGGTGGTATCGGCGTCCTTCGTTTGCCTCCGGACAAAGTGTGGAAACCAGATATCGTGCTTTTCAACAAGTAAGTCCTTGATTGTTTTATTCAATGCAAAAAAATAACACAAATCCAGTTTCGTTTTCGTAGAAATGAAAACAAAATTTATGATCTCGACACCGAGTAGAGACTGGCGGCGCTATTCGATTGAGTGAGCTTGGAGTGAAGTAAATAGGCCCATGAAACAGAACGAGGTGCGCGGGTCTTCTATGCCCCGGGGAGTGTTTCTCGTACAGCACGACGCTCTACAGTCACGAGATCGATCCCAACCACTACCCTGACACCCAACACTATTGAGAGATGTCGATCTTTCATCTTGTATTCACACATTTTTAAAGACACTTTAATGCACTTCTCATGTTCTGTCCGTCTTCTTGTTAACTGCTTTGATATGACTCTTTTTAGAGTTGATGGAAACTGTGATGTTTTGCTCAATGCTTATCAATTCAGATGACAGAAAGAAGTAATAATAATAATAATTTTTCGTAGAAATCCCTGTTAACGGGTGCACAATAGCTTTACCTGATGTGCCCCTCTTCAAGTGACTGTAGGTTGTTTAGATAGTTGGGAAGGAATGTCCGAGGGCTGATAGTATGACTAAATCCCAGCATTCGCCTTTACGACTGAGGTAAACCTCGGAAAAAAACTTCAGTCAGGACTGCCGGTGGCCGGAATCGAACCGGCGACCTCCCGACTTAGAGTCTCGCGTTTTACCGCTGAGCCACCTCTATCGGTGAAAGAAGTAAGGTATAACCTGAACTAGTAACACGGATTGTTTATTGCCCTTGCCACGTTGATAACAACGATGTCCGGTACAACATACATTCGTAATTAATGTGTCCTTTGTCAGTACTTATGACAAAACCGAAGTACTGTATAAGCTAAATTCATATTCCAATTGGTATGTTCTGTATTCATGACTACAAAAATTTCATAATCTAATGAATCTTCAGCACTGAATGATAAAAATGAAGTATCGTGCAAGCTAAAGTCATGTATGTCTCATGCGATGTATACGACTATGTGGTACAGGGTACGGAATAAACTTTTCTGCAAGCGAAGCCAGTGGCGGATCTATCTAGACTTCAATGCATGGGAAGGTGATTACAGAATGTTTACTGAAAACCCCTTTTCTACCTCAACTTGTGTCTTAATCCCCCCCCTCCCCCCATGACGCACAATGATGGATCCTGGAAAATTCGGGCGAGAACGGAAATACCGTTTAACGAAATAACGTTTGAGAATAATGTACTTAACATTAGAGTGTACAAAACATGTTGTTACGAACGAAAATGAACGAGTGTTCAATTGTTTTATTTCATCAACAGGCACAATTTCAAATCAAACACATTCGATGATTGATAATAAGAGAATTATATATTTAGGAATTGAGGAATTGATGAATGTACATAAAATAACTTCAGTAGAACATGAAATTATTAGTATTTTGGTGTCTGCGGCAGCGGCAGCCCTGGATTTCACGCTGGTAATGTTTTTTTCTGGTGTATGGATACTTTCTGTGCTGATGTTCTAAAGAGTATGGCCTGGATGCACAAAGATGCATCACACTAAGTTACCCTAAGTAAGGCAAATCCTAGCTAGATAAATCAAGATAAATCATCTCTGGTAATACTACACACACACAAATAAAATGATGTTAGTTAAATTGTTGATATCTACTATATTGTATCTTTATGACATTGCAAAACGACATAATATGCGTGATTTATATCACTTAGATTTGGTTAAACCAGGACACTTAGCACTTAGGCACCTTTGTGAATCTGGGCCTAGGGGTCTGGAGCAGAGCCTCGACGGCGGAGGTGAAGGCAAAATTCTTTGAAATGCTCAAGTGCCCGGCAAATGATAAGATTCATTCAATATTCATTCAAAAGAATTTCCCTGGATTTATGTTAGTACTACACTAAAACTTTATGAAGTTGAAGGGGCTGGGGAGGGGGGGGGGGGGGGGGGGGAGAACAGGTATTACCTCTATGTCTCTGTGCGGTGGAGTGTTTAATGATTAAGGACTTTAGATCGGACAGTAAGAGGGAGAGGGAGAATTTTATTTCTTCTAGACTGGTCACTGACAAACTTTTAAGTTCAATCAATACTTAAATGTTTGCTTTTCCAATATACCTATATATTTGTTCTCGTCTTAGAAGTCAACCAGAAAGTGTGGTGTAACGTAAAGCAATATTCAAATGTATGTCTTTCCCCACCGAATAATTTAACCATGGAACAATACCCAACGTGATCACTAATACCTCCATTTCCCTGTTTCCAGCGCTGATGGCAACTACGAAGTACGGTACAAGTCAAACGTGTTAATCTACCCGAATGGTGAAGTATTATGGGTTCCTCCAGCAATTTATCAGGTGTGTATTACTTTTAACGAATACAAATGAAACAAGAATTTATTTATTTTGAATCACAGTTTTATTTATTGAATTTTGTAGACCATTTCTACAAGACAAGTATACAGTCTAATAAAATCCCACCCAAAAAGGAGCAGTAGCAATCACTGGAGATAAAACTGCAACATTTTGGTTGGCTTATTCAGGCTTCTCAACACATACTTATTTGTGTGCATCGCCGTGAAAGGGGTTCAAATTGAACATAGATATCGCGCTCCAGTATATCAAGTATAAAGTTGCTATGCATCTCTTTTCTATACGAAGCTTGACGCCCAGATAAGAAAGTTCCCGCGCGTATCTGGGCGTCACCGTTGTTTGACGTTCTCCGTCTCTGTCACTTTGATTGCTCTCCACAGAGGACGCGAGAGAGAGAGAGAGAGAGAGAGAGAGAGAGAGAGAGAGAGAGAGAGAGAGAGAGAGAGAGAGAGAGAGAGAGAGAGAGAGAGAGAGAGAGAGAGAGAGAGAGAGAGAGAGAGAGAGACCGAGAGGCAGCCTCTTCTTTGGCACCCACTTGCTTCCTCACAAGCATAGCGGAATGTGAATGCCAAACCCTCTTATTGATTCACATGCAGTCAACCAACCTGGCAGGAACCTCCATAACCTATCTCACTCACTAGTTTTGTCGCATAACACTATACTGGGAGGTATTATGAAACTATTGGACAGTGCTATTTAAGATTGTGTTCCCTAACGAACCTGGGTTCACGGGTTTCTTAGTTCTAATCGGATCGGAGACTCCCAATCCACCATTGTAGAGTCTGGCACAGAAATGAAAGGCACACATGACTGTGTCATATGTAGAAGTATGACAGTGATAACATAACATATGGTAGAGCACATAGTGTTGCGGTTGTGGCTACAGAACGGGGATACCAATGTTTCTTCAAATAATGTTGTATTGCTTAAAGATGATACAGATATGTATTTATTATCTTTGTCTTTTAGCTTTTGTTACTGTTTTCGTTATTATTTAATTACCTAAAAGAACTGTAAAGTACTTTTAAAATTTATATTGTAAATGAAAAACATCAAAATTACAAACAAATTGGAACGAAAATAAAGGAATATATACATTATGTTGTTTATATTAACTATATGGTATTGTATATTAAGATAAGATAAGATAAGATTGTGTATATTTAGTTTCACTAGCTATTTACTTAAGAAAGCGGGGGTGGAGGAGAGGGGTGTATAATAACTTGCATAATGTAGGTAATTGTGTACTACATGCACACACATACAATCAAGGACTCCTAAAATATTTTCTCGGTAAATCGTTAACCCGGCCCCTCCACCAAATCTCGAAGGATTGCACAAAGCTTTTTTAAGTAGAGCAATTTCGTTCAAAATTTATAACAATAACAAATTACTTATATCTAGAGATACTATTGTCGCCCATTTTCTATGTATTTGTAAGACAAGCCGTTGCCTCGTTTGTGCTTTTGTATGACAGAACTCAACTTTCACTCCAGTGTAAACCAGGATTGCCTTATTGTCTATGCAATCCACAGGGTAGTTAATTTTTTCAGTTACTTTTAAAATAAAGTCTTTGTTCTCTTTTTCATATTTTGCATTGACAAAACTAAAAATTATTGTTTTGTTTATTCACTTTCATTGTGCGAACAAAACTCTGCGACATCGTCTTAGCAATTGCAGACGAGCCTACTGTGTACCTGACGACGTGTTCCAATTAGAAACAGATGGCTTTTATTTTATTCTCTAGCTCAACAGTTTCCCATGATCTGTTTTACCCACGTGTCTTTGTGAACAAGTTCTTTCCCCTCTAGTTATAGCGCACCCTACCACGCTCTCCCTTCTCACAACGTGTACTGTACAACCCGTGTATGAGTGAACTTATACGTGCCTCTCGCCATTCCACACTCAAATTGTAGCATTTATTTTATTCTGTTCTCATAAACCACGTGTTCTTGTGTGAACAGAAAACTCCACTAGTTAAAGCATGTCCTGTCATCTGGTCTGTTTGTACCACGTGTTCTTGTGTCAACAGAAACCTTTCCTCCACTAGTTAAAGCATGTCCTGTCATCTGGTCTGTTTGTACCACGTGTTCTTGTGTCAACAGAAACCTTTCCTCCACTAGTTAAAGCATGTCCTGTCATCTGGTCTGTTTGTACCACGTGTTCTTGTGTCAACAGAAACCTTTCCTCCACTATTTAAAGCATGTCTTGTCATCTGGTCTGTTTGTACCACGTGTTCTTGTGTCAACAGAAACCTTTCCTCCACTAGTTAAAGCATGTCCTGTCATCTGGTCTGTTTGTACCACGTGTTCTTGTGTCAACAGAAACCTTTCCTCCACTAGTTAAAGCATGTCCTGTCATCTGGTCTGTTTGTACCACGTGTTCTTGTGTCAACAGAAACCTTTCCTCCACTAGTTAAAGCATGTCCTGTCATCTGGTCTGTTTGTACCACGTGTTCTTGTGTCAACAGAAACCTTTCCTCCACTAGTTAAAGCATGTCCTGTCATCTGGTCTGTTTGTACCACGTGTTCTTGTGTCAACAGAAACCTTTCCTCCACTAGTTAAAGCATGTCCTGACATCTGGTCTGTTTGTACCACGTGTTCTTGTGTCAACAGAAACCTTTCCTCCACTAGTTAAAGCATGTCCTGCCATCTGGTCTGTTTGTACCACGTGTTCTTGTGTCAACAGAAACCTTTCCTCCACTAGTTAAAGCATGTCCTGTCATCTGGTCTGTTTGTACCACGTGTTCTTGTGTCAACAGAAACCTTTCCTCCACTAGTTAAAGCATGTCCTGTCATCTGGTCTGTTTGTACCACATGTTCTTGTGTCAACAAAAACCTTTCCTCCAATAGTTAAAGCATGTCCTGTCATCTGGTCTGTTCGTACCACGTGTTCTTGTGTCAACAGAAACCTTTCCTCCACTAGTTAAAGCATGTCCTGTCATCTGGTCTGTTTGTACCACGTGTTCTTGTGTGAACAGAAACCTTGTCTCCACTAGTTAAAGCATGTTGTGCCACTAACCACGATCTTTGTGTGAGCATGAAGCTCTCCTTCTAGACCTGACTAATATTTAGTATGTTTTACTGCCAACGCTAGGATGTTACATTGCTATGGGACGAGTATGTGTTGTTATATCAACCTGGTCATAGAAGCTATTCACTTCCCCCGCCCCCTCCCCCCTCCCCCACCATCCCATATGGTGCCACTTTGATCGCCGTATACAGAAGTAGTTATGTTACCTTTTAACCTAGAAAATAACGTTTTTTATTTCTCCTACTGATTGATAACACACTTAACTACTATGTGATTGAAGACGAAAACATCTACATCTCTTGTAGCCTCCTTATATGATAGGCATAAATCCACCCTTTAGCTATTCTACCCCACGACCATGCAGTGGACATTAATTTTATCTTACTCTTGAAGAACAGTAGGCTATAGTGGTAACTTGATGTATTTTCTAAAGATCTTTCAACTAATAATTTGGCTAAGTACCGAAGGGAATCTATGCGCATTATATTTCTAACGTACGTTTTTTCATAAGAGATTGGTTGTGAGGTGAAATAACTTGGGGAAGGGGGCTGAATACTATATACCTGTAGTGGTCGCCCTACTCCCCCCCCCCCCCCAACCCCCACCACGTCTCCCGTAGTGTTGTCACTGTTTTGTTGTAGGCTTTGTTCCCCTGTTCCCCCCTCTATATCACGTTAAATCTATTGTTATAGCAACGTGTTCATCTGTTTCAGAGCTCGTGTACGATTGACGTCACGTACTTCCCTTTCGATCAACAAACATGTATCATGAAGTTTGGTTCATGGACTTTCAATGGTGACCAAGTGTCCTTAGCGCTATACAATAACAAAAACTTTGTGGACTTGTCCGATTACTGGAAGTCTGGCACCTGGGATATAATCGAGGTGCCGGCATACCTCAACATTTACGCAGACAATCCACCGACCGAGACAGACATCACATTCTACATCATAATTCGGCGTAAGACGCTGTTCTATACTGTGAACTTGATCCTACCCACTGTGCTCATCTCTTTCTTGTGCGTTCTCGTCTTCTATTTGCCGGCCGAGGCTGGTGAGAAAGTCACACTTGGCATCAGTATTTTACTGTCGCTGGTTGTGTTCCTGTTGCTTGTGTCCAAGATCCTCCCGCCCACCTCACTCGTGTTACCCCTCATCGCCAAGTACTTGCTCTTCACCTTCATCATGAACACGGTGAGTATCCTCGTCACCGTCATCATCATCAACTGGAACTTCCGAGGTCCGCGAACTCACCGCATGCCTCCGTGGATCCGCGCCGTCTTCCTACACTACCTGCCGATGATCTTGCTGATGCGGCGACCCCGTAAGACGCGGCTGAGGTGGATGATGGAGATGCCGGGGATGAGCGCACCTCCTCACCCCTCGTACGGTTCCCCCGCAGAGCTGCCCAAGCATCTCGCCTCCACGCCCGCCAACCGAAGCAAAATGGAAGTGATGGAGTTGTCGGACCTCCACCACCCCAACTGTAAGATCAACCGCAAGTCCAGCGCGGAGCTTGGAGGCGCCAGCGGGCGACGGGAGAGCGAGAGCTCCGACTCGCTACTCCTGTCTCCCGAGGCGTCGAAAGCCACGGAGGCGGTCGAGTTTATTGCCGAGCACCTTCGCAGCGAGGATGCGTATATCCAGGTTAGTCCTTATGAAGTATTTATCTCGCTCGCGTCACTACAACAGATCCGACCGTGGGGTCCTAGGGGATCTGACGCTTGTGTCGAGAACACTTCCATCATCCGCTCACACAAAGTCAAACTTTTGACAAACGGTATCCAAGTTGGACGGGGCCCAGAGAGATCAGCGAGATGTTTGCTCTACACTTGGACATAGTTTATTCAGGATTTAATGGAAATACCAACTGAATGTATGCATTAAACTTAAACTCACATAAAGGCAGGGAGTTACTGATGTTGACCAGACAAGATCGCCTCTCTCTCTCCCTCGCTCCACTCCAGCTCTCCCGGGCAACGTCACGCTTGTCCCTCCAGTCCACCGGACACTTAGACGTCGCATTTGTTTGGACCAGGATACTGTGACCTGAATACGGTAACATTTTCCAAATACTATTATTGTCAAGTCTGAATCTGGTGGCTCCGTCGCTCGGTCTGTGTGTCTGTCTGTCGGCGCATTGATCCCCAGAAGGCGCCGCCCGCGCAGGATCGGCGACCGCGCCCACAGTACCGGGCCGCAGCGTGCGCCCCCCCCCTCACACACACACATTCCGATACTCGTGTTCGATTGCCGCTCCTTCAATCTAATAGCTTCGGATGGATGTAAGACATCGCAATAACAGTCGGCTCGTTTATTTGGCGAATAGAACGTGGCACGTGGCATAAGTTATATGTAATAAAAATTATTTTCCAACTTTTCTTGCGATATCACCAGAAGTAAACATTTATATCGTCTCTTCAACGAATAAGCTGTTGCTATCAATCTTCACAAATCGTCAACGTATTGATTTGAGTCATGCGTGTATTCAAGTCACTAATAACGGTGGAAATCCATATCTATAATCCAATAAAAAATACTGATTATGTAGATCAGATTATTGAGGCTTTAAAATTATTGAATCAAAATAATATGACGTATACTAACTGAATTCAATGATTTAACTTTGTCAAGTGCAGAATACAACGTTATTTGAATGAGTGTATTTAGTGTAAAGAGCTGATAACGGGTAAAAAGTAATTAAGGGCTGGATTGAGATGTAGGGTTAATGACACGGAAACGATTATACAAAATTTGACTTATATTAGTAAAATTATTGCTGAAAGGTTAATGAATCGATGCGGTAGGCCTACTTATTGAGTGTCAATCAAGTTCAAATAGTGATACACTTTTATAATGTGACGTATTTAGTGATGTGAATCGAATTGATAAAATGTCCGTTTTTACGAGCCCTATCTATGTTTCCTCAGGGTCACAACCTTTTTCTTTACGCTAAGACTCGCTCACCCTGGGTTGCGTTAGACTACACGCTGTGAAGCGAGCTTTAGGAGAAAATGGGACCGGGCTTTAAGCAATCTCAGGGGGGGGGGGGGATCTTGCCGGGCTATATCTTCTAACGCCCCCTACCGTTTTTGGACATTCAAGAAAAACTTTAATAAGTAAATAAATAAGTTAATAAATTAATAGGTAATAAATTAATTAATTAATAAATAAATAACCCGCAAAGTCCTGAACAAATCTTAGGTATATACTTATTAACATTTGATTCATCATTAAATATTAATTAATGATTGAGTTAGTTAATGATGTGCCTTACCTGAACTGAACAACCCTCTAGGTTTGCGTCTTAGAAGGCTTTAGACGGCAGCCCGCGCCCCCGCCCCAGCCCACGCGCCTTTTGTCTTCGAAAGTCCAGATCACAATCCAATAGTCGCGGACAGCTCAGAAGGGACCTATAACTCGCCAAGTTAACGGTTTTCTATTGATATCTTGCAAACATTTCAAAATGTTTAAAAAGTTATTTCTAAGCGGAATTTAGTTTTGTATCAGTAAAAAATGAATTAAAAACTACCAAATATTATAAATTTAATTGTTAGGATTGTAATTTCAACAATAAAATAATTCTAAATTATTGACCTAATAACGGAAATAAAAATCGTAACAACGACGTTGTTTGAAAGTTTTAAAATTCATTGTTTATCTGATTCGAAACCAACTTAGGACTGGAGTCGCTTTTTAAATATGTTGAAGTGTTTCAAGATATCGATAAAATACATTTACTTTTGTTTGTCTGGTTTAATATTGCGAACTAGTCGGATTGCCGTTAAAACCAGTGTCTCATCTTAGGTGTACATGAGGCATTTCATCATAAACTAAATAATGAGCGTTTATTTTTAATTACGTTTAATTTCTTATGAAATAAAAAATAAGCAAAATTTCGGTATTCTTAAATATTGTCTCAATGTGTATTGACAAATAAAACACTTACTTGTTTTCACATTATTTAATAATGTCCCGTAATATTCAGTGATGGGAACTGATAGAACGGGGATATTACCGCTAAATGTGTTATGGCGTTAGAACAAAAGACTAGACTAGAGGGAGGCCCAGAGATGGATTCCTACCCCTGGCAACTGTAACTGAATTTTTTTCTAGTTTTTATACCAAGCTTCGTACATATATTTCCAACAATGTATCTACCAGTGACATTAGAATATGATATTTGGGCTCCGTCTCATATTTTGGCGGAAACACTCATTTACACGATTCGAAGGTGTTTATTAAAATAAAAACGTCAGTTGCCATTTATGCTCAAGCCAGGGTTCGAACCTTGAACGCACGGACCGCACCAATGCTCGACCGCGGGCCACCACGCAAGCTGTTGGCTTGGAAGGGCAATGTTAGCCATAGAGGCGCAGTTTCTACTCAACAAGGAGGATAGAAGGTAGTTACGGCATAATATATTGAGCCAATTTGGAATTATCTATTTTCGCAGTTTCAGTTCAATGTTAGCCCCGCACACAAGTTGACATGAAAGATCATAAATAAATCACACCGTCGAGATAATCCTCGTTGCATTTGTGTGAGACTCATACTCGAGCTTCGAATAGGCAGTCTATGTTTACACCCGCGGACAGTGCTCAAAAGATTAACAAAGACGTTAGGAATTATGTTTTGCATACACTAAGGGCTTCTTCGTCAAAGGCACCGTCACTGTATGTATTATGTATAGTTCGTGGCATTTTCAAGTTCGCGGAAGCTTCACACGCGGCTACAGTAAACATTTTTTTTATTTAAGTATACTAGTTTGTTCTATAGTACAAATAATGGAGCAATACACACAATGCACAAAAAGAAAAACGAAGATTTTATTTTTTAATCGCCAATTTCCAGTGTACATTCCGCTTAATAGTTATTACTATTATTTCTACATGACGTATTTACTATTAACTACATTGAGTGTGCGTGAATATGTGCGGGTCTATTCTCTAGATCAGGGGTGCCCAACATACGGCCCGCGGGCCGAAGCCATTTCATCTGGCCCACACCTCCCACTTACATTCCAGTCTCACGACTAAACCCACGAAGAAAATTCAGTTTTATCTTAAAGCACATTGTTTTGAAATTTATTTGGTGGATATGTGTATAACTATATTTTAGACTTCGCAGCGAAAAATGATCACAATTCTTTTGTATCTACTTCTAGTTTTGTTCTTGGTCAAGCCTACTTTCTTGGAAACCGAGGAAGGGGTGGCATTATTGTTTTCTGTGGCGACATCCTACTTACAAACTAGCGAGGACTCTACTAGCACATACAACAAATGCTACTGGTATACCAAATGTCCCCGCAAATATGTTTCGCCCTTTTAGTTATGATCTTGCAAAGGTATCATCATGACTCGAAGCACAAAAACGAGTGTGATAAATATGAAAGATTAATTTTGAATTGAAAAGGTAAATAAACTTGAACAAATTCTTGTATCGCAGCACAGTATGTTTAAAAAGAATGTAAATGTAATCAAGTCAAGCATCTGTCCGCGCTAGTTTTCGTGTTGCACACAATTACTAGGAGCGGGGGGAAGACCATTTTCTGACGGGGAATTTGATATAGATATAGAATAACCAGACTATCTACGTGTATATATGTGGCCCGCCAACATTGAATAATTATGCCATGTGGCCCACTTCTAAATTAAGTCGGGCACCCCTGCTCTAGATACATGACTCATGTCATCCTTATTTACTTTACAACAATTGAAAGTGAAAATATTGCATAACTTAGTCAAACGTTGGAAATTTGCACTAGTTACTTTAGTGACTGTAGTCCCGAAGGGATGAAAGCTAGATCGGGAGCCTTCAGATTATTTCGAGCTGACCGTTTCTTTATGTCTATAAGGATTTTCCGTTCGCCAGCAATAATTGCGTCTACGCTGTCGGTCAAAACACACCAAATAAAAAAAAACAATTGTTTTATCCTGTTGGTTCGTCAAACACAAAGAAAATTACATTTCTGCGCGTGGGATGGAAAACCGACCAATGGCAAACACGCAGTGTTTTTTGTTTTTTTTACTGCGTGTGACGTAAAGAAAGCGCTTCTAAAGAGTGACGGAGAAATTGTTTACTTTGGAAAGTGCGAATTATGTTGGTTCCCTCGACACAAAAACATCCCCATGTTACGAAACTATGGGCTTTTAAATAGTTTGAAATACGTTGCTAAAAGGCATTTGTAACATTTATTTTTTTCTATTTTTTAATAATGTTCTAGAATTTTATTTTTGTTTATATTGGTGCCGACGCAGTTGGCCTAGATCGATTAGGCGTTTGAGTAAACCGCGTTCTCTGCGTTCCAGGTTCGAATTCAGGCTTGCGCATAGATGTTATGTGGTGTTTTTTTATCTTCATAACCATCCACTCATCGTCTTGATTAGCCTCGTTGCAAACATATGTGACATAAAACCCCAAATATCGTAATCATCGTAAGTGGTGCCTTAGAATGTCTGTGTTTACATCGAAAGTGTAATAGACCTACTCTCCTGCAACGTTTCTCAGAGTAGTAAGTAGATCACTGGTCCGGTCCACGATAGGCCATCAGGTGTATGAGTTAAAATTAATTTGCAACAACTCACACTTAATCTTATGTTCAATGTAATGGTTCAATCACACAGTATACTAAGTTTAAGCTGAAAATCTCCGATCATATAACTGGAAATCTTAAGTGTACATTTTAGGACTAAGTGTGGGTTTGTAAATACGAACACGTTGTATAGATGGGTGCCGAAACGTTACATAAAATAAGGATGTATTCAAAATAAGGCTCTTCGTTATATCCTGATTTGTAGACGGAGGGATAGTCTAAACTCTATAGAGTTTTAAGACCCTGCAAAATTTCAGTTTTTTTTATCATATCTCAAGAATCGTACGGCACATTGCACCCTTTTGTTTATCATACTAGAAATTTTCAGAATGCCGTCTAGTGTACCAACTCAGAAACCACGATGTAGTGCTTTGCCTTTGTCGATGTGCTGAGGCATGATTTTTTTAACTGGGTCTGGGACCATCTATCCCTTTGCCAGAACAAGCCATGTTCGTGCAAAATACACGTAGGCTTAATACTAAGCTTTGAATGTTTCGGCTTAAACTAATGTAATTACGTGTCCTGTTGCAGATCCGTGAAGACTGGAAGTACGTTGCCATGGTGATTGACAGGCTACAACTGTACATCTTCTTCCTGGTGACGACAGCGGGAACTATCGGCATTCTCATGGACGCGCCACACATATTCGAATACGTCGATCAGGACAGAATCATTGAAATCTATCGCGGAAAGTGAGGACTTTGTTGTTACGCTCTGCTGCCTGAGTTCCCCCTGGACTGGGGCCTCAGACCGCTCTTGTTACGCGTCATACTATATAGAAATAGTGAACCCAGTTGTTACAGTGACTCAAAAACAAGAACAAATCACTGATCATCATGTTTGTTAGCGTGATCGAATTAATCAACGAACTATATATGAAAACAGATTTGTTTTCATTTGTTAAAATACCCCAGTGGCAATATGGAGGCGGTCAGTAATGCAGGCCTATCGGTTGGTTCGGTCTAGCCCCCTTTGTTCAAAGTTATTTTGAATTTTCACATTCTATCGTAGAAGAGTTAATAGAGCGAGTGTGCGGAAAGGAGGTAAAGTTACCTTATTAGCCTAAGGTGATTAAATCCAACAAGGTGTGCTCAAGAGTTTACCCATATGAATCTGAATAAATTGTACAATTATTATAACAGTGGAACGTATGCACCTACTGTAAAAATTTGTCTTCTTTACCTTTCGAGAGCAAATACCATTATTTAATTATGTATATTATTAACAGTTGACTCATTTATTAGAGTGTATTTATTATCTATGAATGTTTACGTGTGTTAGAAGGAAAGGGAGAATGGTTTTCATTTCGTATATCTTTGTCAAGTGCACGTGTAGGCCCTAAGTAGAGACACTGTCGTGCTAGTTGTAGTAGCCTCATATTCTGCAGAGATATCATTCATGTACCAAGCTAGACGGAGGGAGAACATGGTGACTGGTACACGCAAACACACCTGATATACGTGCTCACATTAACGCTCTGAATGAAAATAATAACATCCACGCAATTACTCTATGGATTAACTTGTAATTTTTGTAGTATATACACAATGTGTATATGTATCATAATTAAGTTCACGAAGACAATTTTTCTTCGTTGATTTTTTTCTCAATACAGCATTGATGAAAAGAAAGTTTTTTCATATATTTTTCCTTCCACATTTGTAGTAGTTCAGAGTTGTTGATTGGTCGAAGCCCCTCGTTCGTGACGTCACGCGTCCCTTCTGTCGAGCTGAGGGTACAGTCATGTAGAGAGTTGTGACACACTCGGTACAGTCATGTAGAGAGTTGTGACACACTCGGTACAGTCATGAAGAGAGTTGTGACACACTCGGTACAGTCATGGTGAGAGTTGTGACACACTCGGTACAGTCATGTAGAGAGTTGTGACACACTCGGTACAGCTACGTAGAGAGTTGTGACACACTCGGTACAGTCATGAAGAGAGTTGTGCCACACTCGGTAAAGTCATGTAGAGAGTTGTGACACACTCGGTACAGTCATGTAGAGAGTTGTGACACACTCGGTACAGCTACGTAGAGAGTTGTGCCACACTCGGTACAGTCATGTAGAGAGTTGTGACACACTCGGTACAGTCATGTAGAGAGTTGTGACACACTCGGTACAGTCATGTAGAGAGTTGTGACACACTCGGTACAGCTACGTAGAGAGTTGTGCCACACTCGGTACAGTCATGTAGAGAGTTGTGCCACACTCGGTACAGTAATGTAGAGAGTTGTGCCACACTCGGTACAGTCATGTAGAGAGTTGTGACACACTCGGTACAGTCATGTAGAGAGTTGTGCCACACTCGGTACAGTCATGTAGAGAGTTGTGACACACTCGGTACAGTCATGAAGAGAGTTGTGCCACACTCGGTACAGTCATGTAGAGAGTTGTGACACACTCGGTACAGTCATGAAGAGAGTTGTGCCACACTCGGTACAGTCATGTAGAGAGTTGTGACACACTCGGTACAGTAATGTAGAGAGTTGTGACACACTCGGTACAGCTACGTAGAGAGTTGTGCCACACTCGGTACAGTCATGTAGAGAGTTGTGACACACTCGGTACAGCTATGTAGAGAGTTGTGACACACTCGGTACAGCTACGTAGAGAGTTGTGCCACACTCGGTACAGCTACGTAGAGAGTTGTGACACACTCGGTACAGTCATGAAGAGAGTTGTGACACACTCGGTACAGTCATGTAGAGAGTTGTGACACACTCGGTACAGTCATGTAGAGAGTTGTGACACACTCGGTACAGCTACGTAGAGAGTTGTGCCACACTCAGTACAGTAATGTAGAGAGTTGTGCCATACTCGGTACAGTCATGTAGAGAGTTGTGACACACTCGGTACAGCTACGTAGAGAGTTGTGACACACTCGGTACAGTCATGTAGAGAGTTGTGATACACTCGGTACAGTCATGTAGAGAGTTGTGACACACTCGGTACAGCTACGTAGAGAGTTGTGACACACTCGGTACAGTCATGAAGAGAGTTGTGACACACTCGGTACAGCTACGTAGAGAGTTGTGACACACTCGGTACAGTCATGTAGAGAGTTGTGACACACTCGGTACAGTCATGTAGAGAGTTGTGACACACTCAGTACAGCTACGTAGAGAGTTGTGACACACCTTTATTTTCCCGCACCCACTTGAGTTTCTTAACATGCGTACATCGAAACTTGGTTTCATTTCTTTCTCCCGTTGTGCGCCTAAGTTTGATGCGTTTACCGTTAGTCGTATAATCAAACTCGTCGTACATTTGTTAATTACGAACGTACAGAATTTTCAACGATCTCAATTCTTAGCTGATTTGAACTAAGTGTGATGTGATGTGAGCTGAGCAGTTCGACGCAGGCGCAGGTGCACTGGGACAATCGCGCAACATCCCGCCTATTGCTGTCCCCTACTGAATACTGAACCCCCCCCCCCCCCCCTGCTGTACCACGCTGAATGTTGTCTAGGGCGTGTTGTACACAAGACGTGTCACAAATATTATATTAATAAATAATAAAAATAAATATTTGCACCATTGATAGGCTAGCTAAAACACGCCCCAATAAACATGTCTACCTCCCGTCGTAAATATAATTTTCTTTTCTAAATGGTAAACGTATCGTGTTAAAGCTGTCGTATTATTTAAATTAACTTAAGTAATTGGTAGAGTCATTCTAGTTAGTTTGGTAAACTATCTTGTATAATAATATAGAAAGTCGGTTACACTCTAAAGTGAAACACTGAGTTGATTAACCCAGCCTATAATCTATACCACTAGTAAATTAGAATAGGTTGTTCTAAGTCTATAGTAATTTGCGTGTGAAAGCACATTATTTATTGTGAAATACACTAAAATATTTACATTAAACACAAGAAGAGTTCGTTATAAATCTAAGCCTACATTAATGTTTAAATAAGTTTGATCCATTTCAATCAGAGGAAGCTCTAATCAAATATATTAATGTTATTTTGACATTCATTAGCGGAAATCGGTTGAATTTGAAGCTATTGAAATCTCACTATATTATTTCGAACTAAACCATGGTGAAACGTAATAAATTATTTTCCTAGTGTTTGAAGTTTTCACTACCTAGTCTTCCCATAAAGAACTTTTAATAATATACCATAATCATTCACATTTTAAACGTGATTTTATTGATGAGAGGAAGCATAAATCATATTGAATAATAAACTTGTATACTAAACAAAACATTATTTATTCGCATAAACTCATTCCCATACATTTTCGGTTAAACATGGAAATAATGTGGCGATCTTGTTGTGGACTAATCAAATGTCCAGTTAGTAAAACATGATCAAACCTAAAAATAATTTGATTAATCATCCTTGCCGCATAAAAACACAATTTGGTTTGGTCTCCTTGGTCTGTCCTTGAATCCCTAACAAGTTGCTCGGCTTGATCTATCTCACACCAGACAACATAAACGACCCATTAAATAACTCATTAACAAGCTGACTCCCAGTAGGCTCCGCGTGTTCAAACAACTGCAACTAATTTCTGATATTAAACCTTGAATAACGATTGCAAAATAAACCCGAACAGTAACATTAAACTAAACCTAAGACACAAACGCAAAGGGCACATTCATTATATTTTAAACATTTTAACTGCCCACGTTTAATAAGTAATTAAAAAAGTTGCAAAAGAAGGGAGCATTAAATAAATGCATAAATAACTCACTAAAAAACAATTCATCCACTACCCGGAATGGTCATGTGCGGCGACTAGGACAAAGGTAAGTGAAGTGCTATGTTTTGCAGTGGTCTACTTTCTACAATCACAAGGACAACCAACGCACGAAAGTGTACGTTATGACAGACAGAAGAACGTCGGACATCCGTACAATACACCACAGGGCCAACATTACGAAAAATAGTACTTATATATTGATATGGATTGTTTCAAATAATGAGATCTCGCGGCTGGAGGCCCCATGCGACCCTCTTGACTAGAGAATTGTAGAGTTATATTGCAAATGCAGCACAACCGATGAGTTTTGCCCACTCATTGTATTTTAATGTTCTAGTATTGTATCAGGTAAGTATATTGTACATTTCTATAGGTGGTTGCTCTGGTGAAATTAAGTTATTAGAAGAGTAAATATAGAACTTGATTGGAGGGACCGCACAATACAGAGCAAATAAGAAATGTCTTTAAGGGTCTGCATTGTGATCAGTTGATTACACTGCTGCCTAATCGATAGGTAGATTTATCACGTTATACAGTGTTGGATATTGTCCCCTTAGAGATCTATTGCACATTGTCATAATTATGTTCTGCAAAGTAAACATAACTATAGCCAGGAATCTTCTTAGGAATTAACAGTACATCAAATTAATGATTGAAGAGATTTAGCTTTCTTGCTCCTATATTATTGTGTTTAGCATTTACTGTACCTGCAGACCGCAAGAAAGTAATTTATAGTATAACAAAGAACAAAAACAAAAGTTGTGCATGACGTGTACGTATACCAACCATTGATAGTTGTTGACGGACTGCGGGCTAATACGTCGTGAACCCATGAATTGGTCGACTTCGCCGTAGCTATTTTCTTAGGGAGTTGCACTGGGGAATTTTTAAAGCTCCGCAGATTTTTAAAATGCTATGTACTTTGAAGGGATGGTTTCCGAATGAGCGTTCAAGAACGCTACACCAAATCTAAAATGTGAAGGTGCTATGCCCTGTGGCTCTGGATACTAACTGTACAGCTAAATCAAGCAACATCGGCTTACGCGTTTTGACCTGATTGGCATGAAAAGACCCGCAACGGTTTAAGAAGAGGCCGGAGGAGAAAATTTTTTGGTATGTTATTAAGCGAGCGAAGCGAGCGTTTCCACTTGACTCTTATGGCACTTCGTTCTGTTTTTTTGTTTGTTTGTTTGTTTGTTTGTTTTTTTTTTTGTTTTTTGTTTTTTTTTTTTTTATGTCCGTCGATAGCGGTCGAACGGAAAGTCCGATCAACTTGAAATTTGGACCATCCACAAGCCTCGATGTGGATTGAAGGTGTATAGTTTTGAGGTAAAATCGTTTGAAAAGTTACAAAGTTACACCATAGTTACTGCAAAATATTTTTCTGAAACAAAATGGCGGCAAAATGTGAGATAGCCAGATTTTTCTATTGATTTTTCCGGTCACGAATATGTTCATGTTATGGCGATCTGATAAATATTGGCAAAGTTACACAAAAGTTACTCGAAAATATATTTCTGAAACACAGTAACGGCAAAATGTGAGGTGGCTATCTTATAGTAAATTTTAGTCCGGTCACGAATGTACTATTTTCAACGCGATCCGATACGTATTAAAGGCAGAAATTACATTTCTATTGCTGTCAATAAGTGTTAGTAACGGTGGCGGACCGTGTTGAAAACATGACCACGAAAATTCTTAGCAACGCACATTGCACTGCATACAACAATGTCGGGAAGTATAATAGCTATGGAAATTAGAGAAATTTTTGCAATGCGCATTCTTGAATTGTTGTCAATTGTTGTTTGTATTAGCATTGAAATCTTTTCGCCAGAAAGTTCGTAGATATTGACGCGCTCGCTTATCAACGCGTCAAACAGAGCGTTTTCCTAGTATATACAATATTATCAAATGCTCCGCCTATACAATATGATACGATTACATAAGTAGAATCAGTTTCATCTGCGACTCAGTCTCTGGTATCCTGGGCCCGGATTCACAAGAGGTCCTAAGTCTTTTTTTGGTCTTATCTTTAAGACCGGCCTTACTTTGAACCGCTTATAAAACCAGAAAAATATCATAAAATAGATTTTAAAACGTATTATAGGAAAGTTCATTATGTCCTTGTTCTCAACAGGAATTAATAACTTTTCATGTGGTCTGAGTCTGGTTTTGCAAGAGGTTCAAAGTTAGGCCGGTCTTAGAGATAAGACCAAAATAAGACTTAGGACCTCTTGTGAATCCGGGCCCTGGTTACTAGAAAGTGGTTTTAAAAATGGCATGATCATCCCCAGTTGTTTCGGTAAGTAGAAGGCTTTCAGTTCTTGTCTCGGACCGTATGGCATACACATTACACATATACACACACCATACACCTTAACTTAATGAATAAATCCTTGTTTCTTATTTGCATCTTTCACACACAGTACTCACACATACTTGACAACAAAGAAGACGTTACTCAGTAAAACTGTTAAGTCTTTGTTTGAACTTTGAATTATATAAAATATGTTTTCGGTGCAACGATCGAATATTTTGTAGCACAAACGAATCATAAATGATGTTTTAAGTGTGAGTGAAGGGTGCGAAAACAATGCTTAAGAAGCGCAAGACTGGAAGCAAGCATGAAACAGCATATTGCATGTATTACATATGACAATACGGGCAAGAAGAGGAGACAATGGAGAGTGATATCATATCATCCAATCTACGGCTTGCAAACATATGATGATCATGAAATAATAAATTATAGTATCAGATTCTTTTTTGATATAGGACGTAACATTTAAACATGAACTAAATAATCAAATAAACATGTACTTGTATTTTAATACCTAACAACACATTTCGGGTTTAAAAACACAGCTAATGGTGGGGGAAGGGGGAAGTTCCCATTTGATGGGAAAGACGAAGACATCAATTACAACAAATATACGAGCATTGACGTCAACAGGTGGGTATGTTTTGAGTTTTTTAGATCAGAGTGGATGTCGACGAATTAGTAGATCAATCTAATGAGTGGTTTTGATTTACCATTCAAATTCTAACAACAACAACAACAACAACAACAACAACAACAAGTGGGCCCGGGATAGAATTTGCCCAGAGTTGGCGTTGGCCCTGGATGGGAGGAGCACAGGTTCGTAACGCCAGAGAATCTAGGTTCAATCCCCAGTGCAACAACAACTGCCGTGGTTTCGTGGCGGTTTGGCGAAGGCGATTTGAGATTTTGTGATATACGTGTACTTTTCATTGCGACTTGAGGTCAAATCGACACGGCTATGACGGTTTGAAGTGCGTGGTATACGTAGTAAATAGAGAAATGCTATTAGGTGGTATCATTCAATCATCTCAGACCGTGGAAGATTTCAGGAACAGCCCCCTGGTTGGTACTTTGCTCCAAACGCAAGTTATAGCTAAAGTTCCTTCTTGTATTTCATATATACCGCCACGCAAAGCAAACTGCACCCGTGAGTCACCTGGCGGCTGATTTAGAAGGTAATCGAGCTATCGGCAGCTCGGTCGGATGCAACGACTTCTTCATACTTGCGTGCTCTACGCGGCAAACTAGTAAACCTTGATACGGATGAGCGTTGTGTTGGCTAGAGAGCATGTATCTTTACCGACATACCGCGAACTATATGTCTAGATTTGGCCGCCAGATCGCTCTTTACTGTATTGTACATTGTGCAATGTAGGAGGAAAGCGGCAAGTTGAAAATCATATATCCATGCTTGGGTGCGAAGGCGTAAGCATGCTGACTTCAGATTCTGATCTACTGCCCTTTCGTGGGCGATAATTAAACGATATTCAACAGATTCCTGGCTTTATTTCACACACTTGTAAATGCAGAGTCGAGTGCACACACATGTTTGGCCACGACCACAGATAACTAATTGGCCACGACCAACCAACGGAAGGTTGCAAATTATCCCTAATGAACCTGTTTCAATTTAGATGGTAAAAACTACGAAAGTAGATGATGAAGTTGGTACCATTGGACGCTGCTATGTCGCGGGCATGAGAATACGTAGTTGGGCCAACTTTACTATGGTTATTTTAGATCTTTTCAATAATCCTTGCAGTAGTTTCCATTCACGAAAGTTATGCTTCAGGAAGTCCTTATCTTCTATAGCATGGCTCATTGTGAAACCATGATTCGAATCACTTTGTGTGAACTGGGCCAAGCTACAATATTGCAAAGAGTGACTTTAGAGCCATTATTGCGACGAAGTGCATGGAATGAAACCGTAATCTCCCATATTTTTAAAATCATCTCTCGTTACTGTCTTCTGATCTTCGGACAGTTGGAATACGCTATTGTCTTTTACGCATGCTTATTTCTTCATACCGAGGCATAGGTTCTCGGTATCACTTAGGTCCGTATCCATAGTCGTCCCCTACCCCTGGGGTGCCCGTTGTTGCTTTATTATGTATATGTTTTCAATAACACACATGAAACTGTTACCTGGCAACAACGGGTGCCCCTTAGGGTAGGGGACAACTATGAACTCCAGACTGAGGACTTTGAAAGGTTTGGGGTTTGGTGGAAGGGGGTGTATGAGGGCAGTAGTTCCGCCGATCTCACGTGTGGTGTGACCTGTGAGGGAACGTTCCAATGGATGGCGTAGGACTAGGAAGAGAACGAAGTAAATTAGGGGGTGACACAGTGGTGACTTCACAAAAGACTTGGACCAGGCGGGGCCAGTCCAACCATATCTATGAGTCCAACCCAGCGCAAAACCGGCGAAACCATTCAGCCGAAGCCTACGTTGGGGTAGACCAGCCCTCTAGGTAGACGACTCGGCTCTTCTTGGCGGGAAGTAGATGGGAAGTTTGGGATTCAAAAAAGTTACCCATCATACAGCGTAAATAATAACGGTATGATTTGCAGACCTTCCATGTTAAAAAAATATATATTTCAAACCATGTATTCATTTATAGTATTTAACAATGGAAATAAGTAGAAAGTTCGGCCTTGCATACTTATTATATTAATCTCAAGTTTTAAGTGAAACAAAACGAATGTATGTCCTTCCGTTATCGTCGATGTTATTGCGTTCTTGAGGCCAGACACAAATGTATCTGATCCGTTTAACTTTTTCATTTTCCCACGTGCAGACAATGCATTTGTTGATTTGCATCACACTCAAAAGTGGGACTCTCGAGAGTAAACGAATTACCAACTATATCCTTTTCTTGGCATGAGTACGCACGGCTGTAAGCCAACCAATAACACGTCTTGTTAGTGTACTTCTCTAAATGATGCACAAACACTGCAAACGGTTCGTGTTGGTTGCCTGAGATCTAGGCGGGTTGGGGGAAGTGTTTTTGGTTGTGGTAGGTCGGGAGTTAATACAATTATTATTAATTATAACAATAATAATTAAATTAATCTATAAATAAATTAATCTAATTAATCTAATAATTAAATTAATCTCATCTTTCGTCGCGCAACCCGCCGCAGCCAATTAAAACACTTGGCCCAACCTGCGCCAACAGCCGCATCTACTTCGTCTGTACAATACTCGTGACAATATCAGTATATGTCGAGCAGTAGAATTAAAAAGAACGCGACGTATAACATGCGAGTTTCCAGTAGACTCCTTGAGCTTACACAAGTATTATTGAAAATAATTACATCGACTAGGTAGTCTTGTGTTTTCTTTAGTGTTTTACACAACTATTTTTAAAAATTATTTATTCTGAATATCTATATCCGTTGAGGTAAAATGAACCATGATAACATGAATGCTAGCAGGAGAGTCAAGCAAGTGGGCGTGTATTGCTTCAAGTAACACGATGCCGCGGAGAATGCTGCATGTTCCTCTGAAAGGACATGTCTGCAGTTAATAATATCACATTATATAGTTAACCTGTTCAGTACACAGTAGAAAGTTGAGCAACGGTTATTGCAAGATTTAAGGGCCCCTTCAATCTTGCGTAGAGCAGTGATGACTGATGAGATATTTGGCCCCCAACAAGCCAAGCCAACAACTTTTTGAACTCCAATCAACCGGTAATCGGAGAGTTTCATACGAAGGGTTTCCAACTCTGCAAAATAACATTCCGGGACAAATAGCAGATGAAAAGGGAATTGCTCACGTGATACTGCCGGAGGCCCAGCGGAGGCCTATCGCCGAAGGCCAAATTTTTTTTGACCTTTTTTCCATGATTTACGTTCTAAAAACATGGTTTTACTGCTTGACGAGAAAACAACAATTCTCCTTTTGAACAAAAATCTTTCGCAGTTAATTAAAATTAGGAGTTCACGTGCCTGTCTGAAATTGTTATTTTATTTATTATTGTGTTGCTATAACAATATTAATACGGTATATTATACTATATACCTATTTTTATTGAAACATGAAATGATTAAAAAAACATCGTGCATTTAAGGTGAATCTACCCCCATATTATTATTTTTTAATATGCATAAAGAACACATGTGAAGTTAGTACATTAAATACGCTCATTTAAGAAGATCAATTTTCAAGCCCATTTTGGCGGAGCCGTATGGTATTTACAACGGGTTTTATGACGAATACGGCTAACAACTACGTTTAAACCACATACGCGTTTGGTATGCGATTTTTTGTTTACACCTTACCCTCACTATTGGCTATGTGGATTGAGTGTTTTGAAATAAGTGTTGGTTTTCTACGATTTATTTTGTTCTCCGGTACGGAAATTGTATTTGTACCGGCAAGCAAAATAAATCGTAGTAAACCAAATATTGAAACCACTATGTTTCAAAACACTAAATCCGCATAGCCAATAGTGAAGGTACGGTGTAAACAAAAAATCGCATACAAAACGCGTATGTGGTTTAAACGTAGTTGTTAGCCGTATTTTTTATAAAACCCGTTGTAAATAGCTCCTCCAAAATGGGCTTGAAAATTAGTTTTGATATTCTCAAATGAGCGTATGTCATATTTAAACAAATAAAATAAATTGGGGGTAGATTCACCTTAAAAAGTCAACTTTGGAAACTATGCTCACATTAATTTATTATCGATTCTCACTGCTCGTTTCGAGCTCACGTTTCGGGCGGCGCGGGGTCGCGGCAGAAGCAAGGCATTTTCATGTAATTCCGGGACATTTGCCGTCCCGGAATCAGTTTAATTTCAACCAGGACAAAATCTTTAATTCCTGGTCTGTCCCGGCGAAACCGTGACGGTTGGGAACCCTACACAAACACACATAGGGACTGCCATAGAGAAATAAAACAGGGGACTGCCATGCATTTGGAATGTAATGGTTGTTGAATTGAAACCATTGTTACCATACAGAGCTTACTTGATCGAAGTTCGTGAATAGACCATTTTAAAAATGATCCAGGTATCTATTCTTGTTTCTCCTCACGGTCCTCTAAATCTTCAAGAACAACAATAAGGTTAATAGATGAAGATCTTGTGTCCATCAATGAACCTTGATATAACATTTGACAGCTCATGTTTGATTGTTCTACGTTGTTTTTTGTAACGATTTAGGGGACCGTGCGAGGAACAAGAATAGATACCCGGATAATTTTTAAAATAACAAACTCATTTGTACTTATATTTGTGTTTGTATTTATATGCATGATCATATTTACATTTAGATTTACATTTAGCCTCGGGTCATCATACTGTTAGCGAGAGCTTTATATACGAAAATATCTATTCTGCTTTATAATGATAGGATCAAAACCCGAACAAGGAATTATGCCACCGAATATTTTGATATTTCATACATGCAATGTGCTCGCGTAAGACTATACCGCCTTAAAATCATAACTAATAGTCGATTTACAGCTACGCGTTGCGAGCGAAGCGAAGGCGCGAACTCCAATCAGTGGCCGAGTTTGCGTGAAACTATTAACTTCTTTGCGTGAAACTCGGCCGCTGATTGGAGCTCGCGCTCTCGCTTCGCTCGCAACGCGTAGCTGTAAACGTAGCATAAAGAATGCTAAACCACATTATAAACATGAGCACAGCAAAAAAGAACTGTATCATTCTTGTGGTAAAGCATAGGTGCTGTAAATTGTTGACTTATTGATTTGTTGAGATTTTGTTAATCCTACAATTGTGCAGACAATGGCATACGTGCCAACCTAACCTGCCAATCACTACAAACACACAGAAGGCGACTTAGCCGTCGCCTCCTTTGTTGACAGTTGTAAATGTCAATCTTGTATAAAATCCCAAGCGGCAGTCAACGGTGTGGACACACAGTTACAACATGGGGACCTTCCCCTATTTACAGGGAGCGATACCCGTCCGTAGTCGAGTCGAAGAGACACTTTTCATGTTCAGCTGTCGGTATCGGCTGAGAAGGTGAGTGCTTTGCTGAATAATGGGGATGATTGATATTTATGATCTCCACAATGCCATCGCCTCCCTTTTTTTTAGTGATTGGCAGGGTGCTTCTTAGGTTGGCACACAGAGTAGCATATCAGGGCTTGGGAATTTAAGTGGCATTTCGTAAGCACTATACATACTGGTCGATAAATATGTATTATAACATTATAATCAGTACTTTGTTTAATGAGTGAATACATAAGTAGTTATCAACATTTAATTGAACAACTATATTAATAATATTAGTATTACACATACGCATGTTTAGCGTAGTATGTAGTGCTTACGAAACGACAGGTCGCTGTTACTCACTTTTTCGATTTCGTTGAGCACAGTTTAATTATATTTTTTTCGTTGAGATGATTTAAAAAACTGCGTCCAGGGTCACAAGTCTTTTTTTGGTCTTTACTCTAAGAACGGCATATAACTTTGAACCTCTTGTGAATCCATACGAAAACGCTGAGAACGAATTGTAAAACATACGTCATTGTTCCGACCAGGAATTAGTAACTTCTTCGTGAGACATGGGCCTCCGGCTTCACAAAAGGTTCAAAGTTAGGCCGGTCCAAAAAAAGACTTGGGGCCTCTTGTGTATCATGGTCCTGGAATCTCATGCAGTTCCCGATAACTGTCTCTCCGCCAACCAGAGCTCAAATCTTACGATGATATTTTACCATTGGCATCGCAAGAACTATTAATATAGCCGGGAAAGATGATGGATGCTCATCCGTCATTTGTTGTATTTGTTGTGTGATGTCTGGTCAGGTGTTGTTCGGTGCGATAACGTTACTAAGAATCAATCAACCACGCTTGTGTTCTCCCAACATGTCCGTGGGGCTCAAGAGCCGTGAGTTGTGAGTTTCGTTTAGGCTAACATCT
This sequence comes from Isoperla grammatica, assembly GCA_945910005.1. Classification (NCBI taxonomy): domain Eukaryota; kingdom Metazoa; phylum Arthropoda; class Insecta; order Plecoptera; family Perlodidae; genus Isoperla; species Isoperla grammatica. The sequence continues at coordinate 62,728,836 of OX246738.1, forward strand.
CATATGTAAGTAACATGTCATTTCAACACAACAATTAAACCATTAAAGTGGGAAAGATAATAGGTGTGTGACAGTGAACGCATATGCTACATTAATTATTTTCAAATGTTCTGTTACTTCTTTAATAATACTTAATTTATTATAAATACATTTTTAAACGAGACGTAATCGTATCGAATTACATGTGCATGACTTCATTTTGAAATATTGATTTATAATTGATATTCCCTGAAAATATAATAATATCAATTTTACGTTTTTCACTATTTCCCAGTAGGCCTAATTCAGTGCCGTGCGGTGAGGTATGTAGGAGAGGAAGCAATAAATTACAAAATTTTCAAATTGAATTTGGCAAACTTGCGAAAGGGACTGGGGTGTCACCAGTGGTCGAATTGGAACTATATCTTTGGGGGGATGGCCATGTACGGACTTTCGTGGGTTGTAAGGGGTCTGGGGCGGAGCCCCAGCCGGCGGAGGCGAAAAATTTGTCAGGCCTTTTTCCCCTCAAGATAGCTTGTAGTGCGATCTGAGACATGAAGCCACTAAATTACTAATTGCAATAATTTATAGGAAACGTTTTAATAGTGCGTTTCATTCTTAGGATTTAAATTTGATATTTGCTACATTTTTTATTTTATAATTAGAACTTACCAGTATTGTTTCTAATCTAGAAACCACAAATCGACACACAACCACGAACACACGCAAACAAGTAAAATTCGACACAAGAACGATTTTGCAATGAGCGGTTGCTGCTCCTTCAATGTCCACTGTGAACTAAACGAGCAAGACGCTCGTGTCACTGTGTTGCTCACTAACAAAACCACGTTTTTCTCAAGCTGAAGTCTTTGAAGCCTTTATGCCACCAATGGTGCCACTGTCAAAATAGGTCATCCCTTTACTTTGTCCTTCTACTCCGAACTAGAGACCATCCAAATAACACCACAAGAAACCTACCTGCAGTGGAGCCAGCTGTAGCAAAGATTACATCTTTGACTGTAGATACCCTTATTATCCGAACCTCTGCGGAAAAAGCATTTTTTTCTTCACTCGTCAATTTTATTGTGGATTCAAAGAAGAAAAATTCATTTTTTAAGTTAGTAAAGCCCTAACCGACTGTCACAAAAATATTAACTAAACTTATGTGTCGAGAAAACACAATATATGGTATGTTATGCAAAATTGCTGTTTCGTTTGGGGGGATGGTTCCAACAATGTTTCTTTTTGGGGGGATGGTTAAGCCAATGAATTTCTTTTGGGGGGATGGCATCCCCCCGCATCCCCCCCCAATTCGACCACTGGGTGTCACCCCCGTCAGAGGTCTTCAGTTTTAGGTCACATATTTTCAGTGTAGTCGTACCAACTTCAAATTATTCAATTATTGTTTTTTAATTGATCGCGTAACAAAATAACGTTTTACACAAATTTGCAACAAATACATTATACAACGATCTAAAGACCGGCACGCGCTTCTCCCGTTTCAATGAATGCTCTGTCCTTTTCTATTTTTTTTTGTCGCGGTCAGACCCGACCCTCCGTATTTCTTACGGCCGGAAATCCAAGGATAACGCACTGCTTCTATGGTCTTTTAGCTGTTAAGCTGATGTTTTTCACGACAGAAAATCATCATTGAACCTTGTTTATTTAGGGGCGGAAATCCAAGGAGAACGCAGTGCCTCTATGGTCTGTTAGCTGTTAAGCTGATGTTTTTCACGACAGAAAATCATCATTGAACCTTGTTTATTTAGGGGAACTACAGGTAGAGCAGAATATAGGAACAAATGCTAACAAATGAGTGGATTTTGACTGGGAATAAGTTATAAGCGCTTATAAAAAATGATATTTTGGTGGCAGTAGTAATGATGTTAGGGGAAGCATTGCTTCCCTTGCTTCCCCTCACCGCACGCCACTGGCCTAATTTGACATTCGTTCAAATTATTTTCATAAATAGTAGTAAAATAATTTTTAACAAGGTGTTTCGCAGTTTAAAATTCCAAATGGATACGACTAATGCAATAAAAACAAACGTTTCAGATAATACACTATTACGAAATAAATTTGATTTGGTTTATATTTTATATTTGTTTTTGCACTAAAAGGCTGCATGGTTATGGAGGGATATTTTCAATAATTTGTTTCATGTCATCAATCCCATGATTAGTTTGGAAAATTCTCTCTATAGTCTTTGTAATGTTTCCTTTTCTGTCAATCGCTCCCTTAAATTCACACGCCTTATTTGATTTTACAAAAGACAAAAGAAGTAAATCTGGGCAAATTTGATAACTTGTGTTGTGTACATCCATCACAAAACGAGGTAATCAGGCAACTTAGCTTGTCCGGTCCGGTAATGTGAGCTCAGAAAAACTGTACAGTGCGCATAGCTGACATCAGGGGCTTAGCGAGGGTTGGGGGGAAGGGGATCATGGTTTCCGCCCCCCCCCCCCCCCCCCCCCCCCCCCCCACGAACCAAAATGCTGGCTACGCCCCTGGCTGACACAGCACAGTACGAATTCTGTAATGACTTTATACATGTACAACCTTTGAGTGAGTGATGATGACCACAGGCCTACCGAACTTGACAGCGATATCACCGAATAACGGAAACGTCTTCCGGGATGCAAATACCCCGGAATCTTTATTTAGCTCCGAGTTCCACCCCTCGATTAAATAAAACGTGGTCGGTTCCTCGCCACTAATCTATTACTTTCAAAATAATAATGATATTAATAAAAAAAATACCTACATCTTAGCATATCCTTAAAAGGAAATGACTACTTAAAAGAATTGATTACACACTTCCGCGCAACAGCAAATTTATTATTGAATATGGAATGTATTGGGGAAATCTCTCCCGTCGACCAGTCTTGAGTCTTGACTTCACTCACAAACCATAGTCGCCGTAGCATCAGCACGTAAAGGCTCAATCTACCGCCACAATACATCAAAACGTTGTCGAGTGAACAGGAAACGCGCGAGTTGTTGCTTGTCAGGACTCGGCAACAGGTTCCAGAGATCACTCCGTTTCACCTCCATGAAGTTGGCCCCTCACATTTGCCCCATACACTTTTTTTTTATTTCAATCGTTAGAACTTCGTTTGATCCCGTTTGATCCGTTATTGTTTTCGTTTGAACCCTTTCGATCACGACGCTATGGCGTCGTGTTTATGTGAGGGGCCAACTTCACGCTGGCCCCTCACATGTGCGGAAACACGAATTTCTCAACGCCAATCGTTAGAACTTCGTTTGATCCCGTTTGATCCATATAATAATTCGTTTGAACTCGTCAACCAACGGCGTCGCGACGCTTTCAATATTTTAGTCTGGCCCCTCACATTTGTCCTATCCAACATTTTTCGGCGCCAATCGTTAGATCTTCGTTAGATCCCGTTTGATCCGTTAAGAGTTCCGTTTCAACTCGTCAACCTACGGCGTCGCGACGCTTTCAATATTTTTGTCTGGCCCCTCACATTTATCCTATCCAACATTTTTCGACGCCAATCGTTAGATCTTCGTTAGATCCCGTTTGATCCGTTTAGAGTTCCGTTTCAACTCGTCAACCTACGGCGTCGCGACGCTTTCAATATTTTTGTCTGGCCCCTCACATTTGTCCTATCCAACATTTTTCGACGCCAATCGTTAGATCTTCGTTAGATCCCGTTTGATCCATTAAGAGTTCCTTTTCAACTCGTCAACCTACGGCGTCGCGACGCTTTCAATATTTTAGTCTGGCCCCTCACATTTGTCCTATCCAACATTTTTTGACGCCAATCGTTAGATCTTCGTTAGATCCCGTTTGATCCGTTTAGAGTTCCGTTTCAATTCATCAACCTACGGCGTCGCGACGCTTTCAATATTTTAGTCTGGCCCCTCACATTTGTCCTATCCAACATTTTTTGACGCCAATCGTTAGATCTTCGTTAGATCCCGTTTGATCCGTTTAGAGTTCCGTTTCAACTCGTCAACCTACGGCGTCGCGACGCTTTCAATATTTTTGTCTGGCCCCTCACATTTGTTCTATTCAACATTTTTCGACGCCAATCGTTAGAGTTTCGTTAGATCCCGTTTGATCCGTTTAGAGTTCCGTTTCAACTCGTCAACCTACGGCGTCGCGACGCTTTCAATATTTTAGTCGGGCGCCTCACATTTGTCCGATTCAACATTTTTCGGCGCCAATCGTTAGGTCTTCGTTGGATCCCGTCTGATCCGTTTAGAGTTCCGTTTCAACTCGTCAACCTACGGCGTCGCGACGCTTTCAATATTTTTGTCTGGCCCCTCACATTTGTCCTATTCAACATTTTTTGACGCCAATCGTTAGATCTTCGTTAGATCTCGTTTGATCCGTTTAGAGTTCAGTTTCAACTCGTCAACCTACGGCGTCGCGACGATTTCAATATTTTAGTCTGGCCCCTCACATTTGTCCTATTTAACATTTTTCGACGCCAATCGTTGGATCTTCGTTAGACCCCGTTTGATCCCGTGAAAGTTCCGTTTCAACTCGTCAACATACGGCGTCGCGACGCTTTGAATATTTTAGTTTTACATAGACACAACCGACAACTAGCTTTAGATGGTGTTAAGTGCAATCGCTCATTATTTTGTCACTTCGATTTAATACACAATTATAAATAAATAAATATAATCATATCATCTCTATTGTCATCACTTATATTTAGCTCAATTCACTAAACGTGAGTGATAGAAGCTGAGTGAGATATGTATTTGATATAATGTATGACTATATAATTCTTATGATCCAGGCCATTTTGGATTCAACCTCAGACAAATTGCAACATTAGTGTTTTTGAAATCATTTTCTTCATAAAACATCCTCTTTAACATAGTCAAAATCCGCAAAAATCCGACGACTAGGATTTTTTCATGGAGCTTTTATTAAAATTTTAATTATAATTACACTTCAAAATTTTGAATGTACCCAAACTAGTCGAGTTTGGATTCAAATGAATGCTTATTGCTGCAGGTTGACATTTATGATGATTATCGACTTCATTTAATCACACAGGGGTCACAGAGGTCACTAATAAGTTACAAATTATTAATAAGATCCCTCTAGGAATACACTTTAAATTGTTAAATTAAGGTAACGGCTATCAATTTAAAAAAAATGTTTTTCTCCGCATAATTAATGATTCCCTCCTTACACGATAGGTAGATAGATAGATATTTTTTTCGCCACAATGAACTGTACATGACAGCATTAAAATATTAATTACTAAAGTTACAATATTTGACAAATTTGTGTACCACCGGGCATTTGGGAAAACGTCAGTTCAGTAACAATACAAATCTTAAAATGAAAATAATATAAATGATAAAAGCACACATATATAAAACAAAACAAGAGAGTTTCAGACAAAGAACACATGGTGTCAAAAAAGGAAAATAAAAAATATGGCTTTATACTAGACCTAAAAGTATAAGGACACATTAATATTTCAGAATATGTTTTCATAAAGCTATTTTTCAGAATAGTTTAATGAATTTGTATTTGAATACAACGATCTAATATCAACTTGCATGTCCGAGTATTCCTAAAATATAAAGTGCGTGGGCGGTCGAATTTACGTGTGTACGGGGGGGGGGGGGGGGGGGTGTAATTTTTAAAGAACTTGAGGGGACGTTTTTGAGCAAACATTCAGAGGCCATACATGTATTTAGAATTTTCTTTTGGATTTTCGATGTTAATTAGCCCCATAATGTAGTCTCTCAGATAGAACAATGAAATCGGACGTTTTGGATTATCCACAAGGAGTCCTAACAACTGTCAAATTTGATACCTGCACCAAAAATCTATTTCTTCTGTCCATCGTTTCGAAGCTAGGTATATTGATTGGTCATGCGTATTTTTGCTACTCCAATTATATAGAAAACTTTTTATTACGCCTGGCTGTTCTGTGTTTAGCAATGTAGGACTTCGTGTATGTATAAAAAGCACCTGGGCTAGCCCAGCCTCCAAATAAAAGTGCCTGGGCGGCGCCCAGGCCCGCCCAGGCTCGAATACACCACTGGTTACAGGTCCATATCGGTAAATGGTAAATGGCAGGTAAAATGTTAAATAACAGTTAGTGTAATGGCATAGCAGATTTCATTACATTCCTCAGGCAAACGAGCATACCTCTTTGAGTGGCAATCAGTTTTACAACAACTTTCAGAAGATTATCTAGAGCTGGTGCTAATCACACTGGTATAATTTTCCCTTTTTTTAACCCATATCTATTGAATAGGATTCAGGTCTACTCCTTTCCACGCATTTATTTGATTGTACATGCACGCTTAAGCTGTGGTACCTATTTAACAGCTCCTAAAGTTGGTGGACGCGGTTCAGCCCTATAAAAAACGTGTTCCTGACGCAGTCTTTCCCGTAAACCATCAGTGGCGGAGATTTTTAAGGTTTTCAGTTTTCTTTCCGCCATGCATGCTTACCACTGCCTTCTTCCCCCGCTAGGGTTGGCTACATAGTTCATACATAAAACAGATTAAATCAGCTTTGGTTGCTAATAAACCTTTGAAATAAAACCCGAGGATCAATTTAGATTACGTCATCACCGATCTTCATGCGAACCATATCCAAAAAAGTATTTCCTTTTAAAAGTGACCGTTGACACATTTTCTCCTGTCACGAATTAATCAAGTATGGGCCACCGTGTACAAACACTGTTACTTTCGTCCACGTTGACACTAACATTTGCTACTTGGCCCGTTTTTTAGCTTCATAGGGATAAGTATCTTGGAATGGATCTATGTGATTAAAGAAACAAAGGGTTGTTATGTTATCTTTTCGTCTCTTTCTTGTCTCTCTTTCGATGAGTCAATGTGTTGCTCACTTGTCTTACATGATATCCGAATGGTTGCTTGCATATCTTTTTACATCGGTGCATTTAGGCGTTACCTACCCAGGGACTGTTACCTTATCGTGACAGGCAGATGTGTGTGCTTTGTTAATCCCGAGACCTATACCGGCGGAAGCATATGCTTCTGGTAGGACCACCCTAGCTGAACAGATCGAGGAGGAGAAGCCAGACAAAATGTAGTCCACACCCTCCCTTTTTCTCATCGCCCTCCTACTGCCCCTTTCCTTCACATCTTTCTCTTCATATTTCACCCACTTAACGTCTCGATTAGCCAAGTTGCAAATATAGGGGACGTAAAACCCAAATATCTTCTTAGGCACTGGTGAGAGAGACTCAAACTGATTGATGAAGTTTGATTGTTGTTGTTGAGGTCATACCTCGACCTTCTCTAAATTAAAACTCTGTACACTTATAAGATCAACTGAGCGACCTGCGCAGTATCGATCAGATATATGGATCACATGCGAGTCATTCTGAAAGACCTGGCATCCATCAGGATGATCCTTTTCGAGTTTGTTCATCGATTGAAGATATCATCGCGCCCTTCTCGTGTAAGCGAACCTACTTGCTGCTTCAAGATAAGGTAACATTTCTGAAACAGATTGCAGAAACAGCATCCTGTTTTCCGTATGTTCAGATTAAATAAACTTTTTTATTGTCTACCATGTCCATGAATTGGAACCATTCATTGATGTTTGGGCTTTACGTCCATTTGTTTGCAAAAATAGAACAATAAATTACAAGTCCGTTGATTTTGTAAAGGTTCTTAAAATTTTGCAATCATCTTTTGTATCTACAACAGACGCAGTTAGTTCCAATAATCCTTCGAATATTACACCCAGCTCGTTGAGATCTACGATCGTCAACTTCCATGTTATCTACACTGTTGGTTTATTGTATGGTGGGCTGTTATATTGGATATCTTTGCAAATAGAACACCGTTGCGATTTTGACTGATTTAGCACCAACCACAGATGATCTTATGAAAGTTATACGGTGTTGTAAAAGTGATTGCCAGACTCAAAAAAGAGTTGTTATTAGTAGGGAATGAATTGCTCGTCTGCCTGCAAGGAATGCAATGGAAAGAGCTATACCAATTCACATCTACCTCTGTTAACCACAGTGACAGCGATATGAACACGTTACTTGATAAGAGATCGTTGTAGTTTCAAATTATAATTAATCTAACTACTCTGGAAAATAGCTTTATGAAAACATTCTAAAATATTGATATTGATGTGGTCTATACATGTTTAGGTCATAGGAAGGGTACTTATCGTGAAAGGAGAGAATCATCAATGACATTCAGATAAATAAATAAATATTTGAAAATTGATATGCTATTATATCAATTTAATTATTTAAAATATATTTTTGGTAACATCTTAATTTGTGACTCATTGTTGAGCTCTAGTGACCCCTATGTGATAGAGGAAGTCATTGACCATAGTAACTGTCAACCTGCACTTATAAGCATTCATTTGAATCCAAACTCGACTAGTTTGGGTACATTTAAAATTTTGAAGTCTAATTATAATTAAAATTTTATTAAAAGCTCCATATAAACATCCTAGTCGTCGGATTTTTTTTGCGGATTTTGAGTATGTTAAAAAGGATCTTTTTCTGAAGAAAATGATACCAAAAACACTAATGTTGCAATTTGTCCGAGGTTTGGTCCAATTTTTATGTAAATGGCCTGGATCATTAGTTTAAAAAGTGTAAGTTGGTTAGCTTAAAACTGTTCTGTATCTTTAAGGTGTATCTCAAATCTCTATTTTCACGCTAAACGACTAGCACCAATTAACAACATGTTATTATAGTCTGCCAGCTAGTCGACTAGCGCCAAAATTGAGATTTGAGATACGCCTTTAATTTTGTGTTGTTTTTGTGTAGTTTGACTAACAATTGCACTGCGTAAAAACTGTCCCATTTATTTTGTTCTGTCATGATATTAAAAATTACTCGATTTCTCCAATGCAAAAATTATATTACCAAAATGCAACGTACAGTACCCATAAATCGACGTTCACGTATCAATCGTTCACTCGAAGCAACTCTCAAGCAACTATCTTGACTTTGTTAAATCAAAATCACAAGTGTATTTAACTATAACAAACTAGGCATGAAACATTGCTTTATAGGTTGGTTTCACAAGCCCTAACGCCGACGTATGGCGTCAAGTCGTTGGCCAATCAGGATACGTAAAACGCAAATCCTCCGTTTTCGAATATGTTCATTTGGCTCTACATTTTACGTCTTACGCTGGCGTTTAAGCTTGTGAACCCACACATGGAATGTAGTTACTAAAGTGAATATAAAAGATTGTTGATCAACTGACACTGACACGTGTTTAGGCTTTATTATTTCGTTTAATTTCATAAACCCATCGCTCCGTGTGAGGTTTGCCAACACCGACGAAATTGCCTCAGTGGCAGCATAGAAAACTCTAATTCAGAAGACTACCACATCAATACCTGCTACAAGCGATCAACACAGAAGTTTTTTCCGATGTTTCTTTCTCTCAGTCTCAGCTTCACAAGCCGAATTATTGGATTGAATCATTCGGTCAGCGGACCTTTCCTAACTATTCGCTATACCACAATAACTAAATGAACATGAACTGACCATGGTCAGGATTACTACGGACAAAAAGGTTGAAGAATCAGCCAACATATACATATGTGTATAGTATATTTATTGTGAAATCCAGAAATTATAAACCAGCCTCGGCTGGGAATCAAACTCAAGTCTCCCACTTGCCAGGTAGGCGCCTCAACCCCCGGACCACCAGCGGGATAGGCCTGAGTTCAATTCCTAGTCAGGGTTGGTTTTTTATTTCTGTATTTCACAAAAAATTCACCCACATTTGTCTCCTTCTGTTAATTTGGATTCGCAAAATCAATTCAATTTGCAACTATTACTCTAAGAAGGTTACAAGTGAATTGCTCAGCTCAGCTAATTTGTCTTTTACATGTTAGCATTTTGTGTAGAATTGATTAAATTCTGAAACATATCACTTATAAACAACGTGTCATTTTGTATCTAAAAACAAAATAGACGCTGAAAATAGAAGTAAAGGAATCAAAGTCATGATAATACCAATCCTTAATCCACTAACATAAGCATCATGTTTGTCTATAATAAAATAAAATGTTTCTTATGAAGAAATAAATGAATAACGGTCATATTAATTTATTATTAACTTTAAAAGTAATAATAATACGAAACAAAAACATACCTATTATAAATACTGTGAAGGAACGATTCAGCACTCATAACTAAAGAAAGAAAAACACGTAATAAATAAATAAATGAATACATAAATAAAATGTTAAATAAATAACTAAAATAATAATTACAGAAGTCCAAACGGGATCAAAGGATGATCTAACGATTGGCGTCAAAAAAAGTTAAATAGTACAAATGTGTGCGGCCAGACTAAAATATTGAAAGCGTCGCGACGCCGTAGGTTGACGAGTTGAAACAGAACTCTTAACGGATCAAACGGGATCTAACGAAGATCTAACGATTGGCGTCGAAAAATGTTGGATAGGACAAATGTGAGGGGCTAGACAAAAATATTGAAAGCGTCGCGACGCCGTAGGTTGACGAGTTGAAACGGAACTCTTAATGGATCAAACGGGATCTAACGAAGATCTAACGATTGGCGTCAAAAAATGTTGGATAGGACAAATGTGAGGTGCCAGACTAAAATATTGAAAGCGTCGCGACGCCGTAGGTTGACGAGTTGAAACGAAACTCTAAACGGATCAAACGGGATCTAACGAAGATCTAACGATTGGCGTCAAAAAATGTTGGATAGGACAAATGTGAGGGGCCAGACAAAAATATTGAAAGCGTCGCGACGCCGTAGGTTGACGAGTTGAAACGGAACTCTTAACAGATCAAACGGGATCTAACGAAGATCTAACGATTGGCGTCGAAAAATGTTGGATAGGACAAATGTGAGGGGCCAGACAAAAATATTGAAAGCGTCGCGACGCCGTAGGTTGACGAGTTGAAACGGAACTCTTAACGGATCAAACGGGATCTAACGAAGATCTAACGATTGGCGTCGAAAAATGTTGAATAGGACAAATGTGAGGGGCCAGACAAAAATATTGAAAGCGTCGCGACGCCGTTGGTTGACGAGTTCAAACGAATTATTATACGGATCAAACGGGATCAAACGAAGTTCTAACGATTGGCGTTGAGAAATTCGTGTTTCCGCACATGTGAGGGGCCAGCGTGAAGTTGGCCCCTCACATAAACACGACGCCATAGCGTCGTGATCGAAAGGGTTCAAACGAAAACAATAACGGATTAAACGGGATCAAACGAAGTTCTAACGATTGAAATAAAAAAAAAATGTATGGGGCAAAAGTGAGGGGCCAACTTCATGGAGGTCTCCGTTTCAGTATTGTTGCCCTGTTTGTTGTGAGCGGCGCACGCGCACAGCTGCGCGCAGTTACAGCCGCACAGGTGACGGCCGCGAGGTAGGCTTCAGTTAGTGATGGGATTACGAGCTGGCAGGTTGGCCGGAGAGTGGAGCAGGCCCCGCAAGGTGATCGCCGGCCACGAACAAACGTCAACAACAAACGTTGCAACAAAGTGATAGTTATTTTTTGAAAAAGTCGAGCATTTCTATTTTTTTCCGGTTAAAAAAATATTTAATGCGATTTTTTTAATCGGTAGAATCTTTACTTTTTTATAATAAAAAAAGTTGTGAATTTATAAATTTGATAAATTCTCGTGTGAGTTTTTATTCAATTGATAAAGGTGTGCATTTTTTAAACCGTTTTCATTACTATGACCAACGCTTGTGCAAAATATTTACTTCAACGCTGTTGAAGCTGACTGGACTTTCCTACTGCACAATATCAAGGTAAGCGGACAGTAATTGATTCTTTCATTCATTCATTAATTAACATAACCATAAAAATGTATCTTTCGTTTTATCTCGTTTTCTAAATTGTTGTTATAAAGTAGGCTAAGATGGAATGATATTATTGGCGTTGCAAGGGGCAATAATTCCACGACGCTTTCTAGAGCGGTACATCAACATGTATGTCCAGGGCAACATGCAACATGTAGGACAACATGCACACTTGACGCGCTTGGCATTTGTCACGCACGATCGGGGGTTTCTCTTCGTTTAGTCAGTCACGTGCTGCTGTTATTATGGCGAGAGAAATCCATTCATACCTCACCAATTAGTCGGAACCCCAAACACAAGAATTACAAAGCATTGTCTATTCACTATTGAGCAATGTCAAACCGTTTCGGATGCCATTGTCACACTGACACGTTTAAACATGTCCCAGCGGTGCATCGAACTGCGAATGACACCGGGACATAGTTCAGCAGTCGCCCAAAAGTCTCCTAGGACAAACCGGTTTTTGACGTAAGCTTATGGATGGGGTTTGATTCCTTCCTGGTTGAAGGGTTTCCAGGGTTCCCAGGTGTTATAAATTACTATAGATTATGAAAGCCCTAATTAATTTCTTCCCAATGAACATTACTAAAATAAGTTGGTCACTTGAAGCGAGACCCTAAATCTGGTATCTTCCGAAATGTTTTTTTCTGTTCTATCGGTCACTGGTGGGCAAGCACTACGGTGTCAGTCTATAGTCATATTTAGTACACCCTTACCTAACTGTTCCCTGATGCATTTAAATTCGTATGTGTTTTTATATCGTTGTTTTTGTCTGTTCAATCGGGTCTTCCCGCAATGCAAATTCTGCCTGTTTCAAAAGCCAATGTTACTGTTGTTGTTGTGTGTTGTTGTATTTGTTGGCGTTAGGGGAATAAATCTAGCCTATCCCTAATGTATCCCTAACTAACAGCAAGCACCAACAAATAAAATAATGCAAACGCACAAGTACATTGGCATTAAGGGAACAAAACCTTTTAGTCAATCACCAACAATGTATCTTCGATTCAATCATATATTGTAATGCCAACGATTAATCGTGAAGCGATAATTTTGAAGCAGATATAAATGTTGGCTTTGGGGGCAAAAACAGGTCGTTGGCGGTAAAGGGATTGGCATTGAGGGAGCACACATTATTGTGTCGTTAGCCTCTTCAAAAATAGTGTATAATAATTGGTCTTATAACGCTATTTATTAATTTGGCATACAAATGTGAATATGTTGACGATTATATTAAAACTAAGAACGTGACAGCGCTAAAACTGCATTACCGGCTCAACACCCCCCGTTCTGTACTCAATCCGTTATCCCACGGATAGTAACATATTTAGCTCGATATTGTGTAAAATTTTGGTCATACTTAGCTGTAAGGTGCTCTTATATTACTGCTATTAAAATACACCTTTTGGTATAACTCATTTGTGATTTGCGCAATCGATTCCCGCCACTGACCATCTTGACTGTCATTGAGCAGCATATTTATGTTTCCGCGCAACTCTCCAAATGATATATGTCTACTAGTTTACATAAGCTGTAGGTAAGCCTAATAACTTAGGAGGAGCACACTTCACATAATTTAAATAATAGTGTACGTGTATTCTTCAACATGCATCCAACAAAAATGCAATTGCACTCATTAGTTGGTGTCGATATGATGTTACAGAAGTAGAACCAAAGATGAAGTCTGAAAGAATTGTGTCAGTGGGTAATACATTTAAACAGTAATGTGGATTTGGTTGGGTTATGGCTTATGTTAGCACTTTTATAATGCTGTCCTGGTATTTGAGAACATGAGCAAATAATGTACAATAATAAGCAGGTGAAACCTATTACAAAAATATGACTATTTACAGTTAGAGCATTATACAATATACATCTGTTGAATCCGTACGTAGTGCTTGAATATGAAGGCTGTACCGTTGATTTACTTGCAACACAGCGGAATCGAACCTGCGACCTCCTGAATCAAGTGTTACCGCGCCTGAGCCAACCTTCGCCACATTCGCCCCATTTCACTCTCGCCGCAACACAAAGTAACATATTTGGGTTATTCCTATGTGGGAAAACCAACCCATCTTGATGGATCAGCTTTCAACAAGTATAATTTCCAACGAAGCTATTGTTATAGCCAAAAGTCAAATCAGACTTTTCTTTGTATTGTACGTTTGGATAAATATATTATTAGCGGTAGTGTTTATTATTGAAATCAAGTACCGTTGAGTGAGTAATATATGGTAGAGGCCCCACGCCATCGGCAGTTTGTACCACCTTTTACTGCTCAAAATACTTACGTCGGGAAGTAGAAGTTCGCCAAGCGACGCGATGACGGAGTTTTCGGCTGTCTTCGTAGTAACCGACCAATCAGGCTCCGTCATCGCGTTGCTTGGCGAACTTCTACTACCCGACTAAAGTATGTTGGGCAGAATAAGGTGGTAGACAAACTGCCGATTACGTTGTGACTCTACCCTATATTACATAGCTGTAGTGGTACTAATATTGATGTGGTAGTGGAAGTAGTAGTTGTTTTAAATCGTGGAGTAAATCAAACGTCGCGCTACCCTTTATTAGTCAAATTTTAAAAGCCCCATCCTCACAATACTCAATGGTGGCTGATGTTACTTCCAGACCCATCGCCTTCTGCAAGTATCACGTTTGTATTATTGTTATAAGCTGTGTATTTAATGGAAGTGTCTGGGGCTGAAGTTTAAGTAAATCGCACTATATTCCCCTCTAATCATACTTATTATCTATACCCAGGGGTTAATTTGAGCCGGAACGCACCGGAACGCAGTTCCGATTCCTTTTCCGAAACCAGAACGCGCGTTCCGGTATTATTTCGTAACGTAGGTTACTCCTTAAAAACTCGTGAATTAATTCGTATCTCTGAAAATTTCAAAATATATTTTTTTATTTGTTGGTATGAATGCAAGTTATTCAAGTTTATGAATTACCCCTAGGTAGCTAGACCCAAATACATAGGCAATAACCTTCTGACTGACCACTGACACTAAACAGATAACTAATTAATAATTACATTTTATATGTGTGCTGACAATGTATAAATGTAGGCGGGGTTGGTGCCAAATTATATTTGACGAACAAAATATGCGTTCCGGTTCCTTTTCAGTTACAAATTAAGCCCTGTCTATACCTCTCTGACACAAGAAAATGAATCAAATCTGGCCGTTTGTACGTTACCCACCGTAAGATAAGATCTAATCATCACTCAGTCGAGATAGGCGTATGTTTATGTGACACAATAATTTGGAGGAAAGAAAACAACTACACGTGAAGTATTCATCCCATTTTATTTTAACAATGATGCTATTCGAGAGAAATAAAAATGAAAAATAAATATGTCGCATTACGTACGTACAAGTCCAAGCCAGGGTTCGAACCTGGAACGCTGGAACCGCTGTTAACTAGAACAATGTTCAATTGATCACGACCACTTCACTAGCAGATCACAACACAGCTGGTTTCAAGCAAAGCTGTCGTCAAGCTACACCTCACAACCGTATTATTTATAATGCATTTTAATAATACATCGTTACTTCTGCTAACTGGTTTGTAATTTTGGTATGTCTTATATAATGTATATACTATCTTAATTATCAATCGCATCACGTCTCCCCAAAACACAGGTAAATCAACCGTTAACGTTTCAATCCGTATTCCATAATAGGCACGCATTAAACCGCCTATGGCTACACACACACACCACCGTCGCCATTGTCACCTACTTTTGAAGCAATTTTTAGCATCAATATTTTTACGTCGCTTCTTTTACTGTCTATCGTTTGTTACTTCGTCCTAGATCTTGAACAAGCGGTGAGAAACTAACTTCAGTTTAAATAAGTATGTTGCGCAATATGCAATACATGTAAATCGTTTCAGACGCATCTACTGTCCTCATATTAACTGACTGTTCTTCCTGATACAATGAAACTGGAGGGAGATATTTCAAACAGAAAGTTACTGAAGATTATAAAATTACGTGTAATTTGAATGTTTTGCTTTTTCATCCAATATGTAGTGTTAACTAAACTATTTTGGTTGCTATTCAATAGTTTGATGTAGTTGAGCAGCTGGCTTTCCGTAGATACTTTTAAAACAATTCGCGGTTTTATAATTGGGGTACCCATCCGATTTGAACAACTTTTTGAGGTAGAAGATTATTTCAAAATGATGTATGAACGCATACGCCTTATTAGGAGCTCACACTTTGAATCAAGCACACATTGGTGCTACGGGTTTTATTTTTTTATGGCAAATACTAAATAACATTCATAATTCATAAATAAATTAGATATCAACCGTGGTTTCACAATAGTTTACTTATACGTCGTCTATAAATATAGGTAACCCTTGGAGACTCGATTTGTATGTTTGTACTACCAGCATGTGTTGAAGCGTCTTATTCGTCGTTAGCCACTGGTTAGGGCTAATGAGAGATAAATATGAATGTGAACACTATTGCACTATGAAATAAGTACGAATTTATGGCAGTTTATGTAGGTCAGGTACCAGGGGAACAAATTTTGCCTATAGTTGGTTAAATGCATCAGTCTATGTACAAGGATAATTTATTATTCAAAATCTATACACACCGGGCATGTACATTATAAATACGAGCTAACCATGTCAACCACAGCTAAATGAAACATCCTTTAGCTGCAAATCAAATCCATCTGATATCTACCTGATATCTACATGCAAAGAAAATTGATCGCAAGTTTGTCATCGACTTACGCCAGAGTTTTACACTACGTAGACCTACGTCGTACAGTGTTTGATCACAAAGCTGTTTCACGAAAGTTATGTAGTAAAGTCGACGTTATCCACCGTGCGACCCACGAGCTAACAAAATAAATTTTAAATTGCAAATTATCAAAAAACTATGTAACCATAGCTTGTTAACATATTAATGAAATCTTGTACATTTTCGCTAGCAACGTTTTCCCAGCCACAGTTTTACGTAAACCTTTTCACGCATGATGCACAAATCACATAAAAATAATTAACTAACATGCGGAACCACTTATAAATACTACCTTACACCCAAAATCGAAGAGGAAGTAGTATTTAAGTTCCTAATAAAATTCTTAATTTGGATGGAAAAAAGAAATGTTTACAAACAAGAATGTGATGTAATTAGGCTTCGTTTCGATGTTCATCCTTTCCGGTTCCGGTGCTGCAACTTTCTTAGTGCAGGCTCGATGCGTTATGTGCGCTTGTCTTCCGGCCAAGGAATGTCGATGTGGGACAAACGAACAGCGCGAAATAATGCCGAGATGTACAATGAATACCAAGCCGAGACGAAAGGAGGGAAATCTGTTTGATTTATGATCCGCCGATGACTAGAATGCGAGAAGACGCCGTCCATCGACATGCAAAGTGTTTCCGTCCGAGTTTTCAATGTCAGAGGGTAATGGACCTTAAAGACTCCACTCACCGAACTTTCCCTTTAACAAATTTGGCTCGCGACCAACGCCCTCTCTATCTTGAGAACTCTGCACGGCCGGCGTACCTTTGTCGCGGCAAACCATTAGAAAGTCGCTTGTTAACAGCGTACGTTGGATTGAAAAATGTCCTTTTACATAATTGGTAAGAGCTACTTCGGGAAGGAACTCATGATGCAGTGTAAAAACCAATGAAGATGGTCGGAATCGAAGTGTCTTCTTCCTGCTATTACAAGCACGCAACGTAACAATCGGGCCGTCCGTCATCTGGGTTCGCGATGAAAGTAGGAGAGACGGAGGACAACTCAAACCCGAATGGTGCAATGGATGAAAACGTACTAGAAAAACTGCGACTGGTGGATTAGACACATACATGTCATGATCTGAGGATGACTCGACGACTTTAAAAACTAGAACCCCATGTTAAGCATTTGTCTCCGGTTCATACAAATCAACAGCCGTATTAGTTTAAGTTCCTTGACCCATTAGTAAGGTTTTGGGGGGCGAATCGTTTCATACATCACCTCAGTATATTGTAAATAAAGTATATTGTTATTCACAAAATTAAAACCAAGGAATAATGGTATTTATAATTCCAGCAGCAACTACCACGTTGATACCCGTACCAATAAGTATAGTAATGTCAAACATGCATCCTGTTTCCTCTGAACATTTACTGTGCTACTCGAAAGTGGAACGTTAAATTGCACTAAACCACCTCGATTGAAATACGAGGACAATCGTGAACATGAACAGAAGTCTTCATCCAAGAAGAACAATAAACAAGTAATAACATCAATCAATGATGTATGCGGGGTAACCATTCACCAGCTAGCTTGATTTGTTTATAAAATGCGGATATGCAGAAGGCCAGAAACTCAATGATGAACATCTGTTGCATCGTTCAGTAATATACTCGACGGTTGCAGTGCTACAAACTACTCTATCAATGCAATATTGAATTTACACTGATTGGATTGGATGCTGGATGGCTTTCCCGCAATACAATATTCTCAGATGATGCTGGACAAAACTCTTTAAAGGAGTCGTATTGTTTTGAGCTTTCATCCATATATTCACACCTTTACAGTTTCATACCATTATTCTGTTACAAATAACTGAAATACCGAACATAATACTTAATGTTTTTCATAATATATAATTCATAATATATTTAGTGATATTAATTTACGACTTCCAAATTGTACTTTTTAGGAAGTTGCGATGGTTACAAACGTTCTTAAAAATTTTGTGTCTAAAAGGGGGGGGGGAAGTGATTGGACGGGTGTGGTATAGGGGGGGGGGGGAAGAGAATGGTGCGACAACACGAACCGAAGCCTATTTAATTTTTGTGTTGTAAACTGCATGTTGATGGGTAATAAATAAATGAAATGCTGACGCGTAATGTGTCCATTTGTCCAGAGGCCTACAGTAAGTTACGGATAGAAAGTATCACCACGCAGTTACTATTATAAGTCCATGGTATCACAATGGTACTGCAAGTCATGCTCATTCATAGAGAGGCTGAGGGGGCGTATTAATACTCTTGGTGTTATTTGCATTAACATTAGTACTTCAACCACTCGGGTGGGTCGATGACGCCTGCGAAGTAGGATCTCGTATCTCTGACATTCATTCTTATCCCTTTTCATTCTGCTCTTAGTTCTTAGAACAATTCTTCATAATTGCTGATCCTTGTCATGACACTCTGTATGCACATTCGTTACACTGATTTAATTTAAACCCAATTTTGAATTAAAATATTCTTATCTCGAACCTTTTTTACTGATCCTAGTTCTTAGAGCAATTTTTCATAATTGCTGATCCTGTCATGGCACTATACTAGTCTGTATGCACATTCGTTATACAAGTTCGTTATCATTGCGAAATACAAGGATCTCTACTAATTAATCATCAAATTTCTACAACCCGGTCTTTGCAAAGTTATATGATAATATTATTAGAACAACTACCACGACATTGCTGATTAAAATCTGAACGTTACGCAAACGAAATTCAAGGGCTGTCAATTACTGTTTAATATTAGTTTTTAACCAGATTGGTTTCCAACCATTTAAAAGGTAACGTTAATTTATTTCTTCTCTTGCACTTGTCCTTTTCACGATTATTGTTCTTGATTCATCCCAGACCATCATGTTCATACTCGTTTCTCTGTTTTAGACTGTTCACTAATTCTTTACACGCGCACTTCTTTATTAGTGTTTTGCTCCTTCATTTTTATTTTTACCTTCTAATGCATTTCTTTCTATAATAACTGTATGTTATTTATTAAATTCATTCAATAATGTTGTACTATATTCTGTTTTTTTTTATATTATGGATTTTACTATATTAGGCCTATGTGTTCAATAAAATTTACTGTCTAGAATTACAAACTGTTGTATTACTGAATAAGATTATCATCCAATTAATATTTTAAATTGTAATTTCTGTTGCACAGCACAGCTGCATAATGTGATAAATTATATACTTATTCTATTTCCTCATTATTATTATTTATTTTATTTTTTTGGCGAGCTCGCACAGCATGTTGGCAAATGACTCGTGTTTATGTTTATATATATGAAGTCCTTGAGAGTTTAGAAAAATGATCGTAGTTACGTTGACAAAGCAACTTGGCAATTTCACTTTCATGTTATGGCAATCGTGGTATGGAGTTATGCAACATTTACTTGCCTTGTTAATTTGATTCCGATCGACACGAAGACTTTGGCAGCTATAAATAGGCAGCTAAACCAT
The DNA here is from genome assembly GCA_945910005.1 of Isoperla grammatica. Taxonomy (NCBI): domain Eukaryota; kingdom Metazoa; phylum Arthropoda; class Insecta; order Plecoptera; family Perlodidae; genus Isoperla; species Isoperla grammatica. Next base: position 62,748,860 of record OX246738.1, read on the forward strand.
TTTATTTCCCATTTTGCTTCGTTTCTGTTAGGGAAACCAAGTTTTATAACTGAATGTGATAACTGAATCATAGAAAATTCCAAGAAACTTTTTATCGCTCTTTCTTGGTTATTACTCCTGAAAATGTACTCACTGGAGCTTGTTTAATGCTCTATATATGTACACGTCGACGGCAGACGTACTAACAGCTGATAATGAGAAGCTAATGAACTGAAAACCAAGCAGCAATACTTACACACACCCGTGACCACTCACTTCAACTGGTTTCTGTAATAGGTGATGTGGCGTGACTGGTGTTATGCGTGGTCAGTGTACACAACACTCAGGGCACTCGATATTATGTATATTACTAAATGCCCTAAACGCGAATAGAAAGTATTATATAACAGCAGTTATTATCTTGCAAGTCCATTCACAGCATTTAGCAAATTGTTGTTTGAATTTCAAACTTTCTGACCAGTCGAATAGGATTCGAATAAAAATTCGAATTCCTAATAGAAGATTCTGGAACTTTTTACTTCATAAACTCCATAATTGGGAAGAAAACTAAAGTACGGCTCTGCTATTCATGTCAAGCTATATTTGTGTGATTGCTTTTTTATTTCGTTATCATATTATATGCACGTAGACAAATTGATCAAAACATAATTATCATTTTTATCAATCTTAATAGACAAGTTATTTATCATATTGATTAATCTGCAATGGGTGTATTTGCCTGAGCTGAAATACTCTGGTTGGGCCCAGGTGAAGAGTGAAGAGTGCACGCAATAGCTAGTTAACCTTTCCAATTACGTACGTCGTGATTATGTTATTCAGCTGATTGAGCGAACAGGTTTTGCCATACCTGTCACAACATTGACAGTGAATATGAATTGGACGGAATTATCTTTCTTCTATCGATCGCTGTACTCCATTTTTGCCGTGTGTTGCAACGAGCGAGGGGAGGAATACATTATTAATTACTAAGTGACTGATAAACAGGGTAAACATGTGAAAAGACAGCCAACTCGATATTGCAATCAGGCTATACTGGCTGACCTTTACTGGTTGTTTGTTGTTGAGCAAATTAATGTGATACCGGAGTCACAACGTCGTAAAGCGCTCACAAGCACTTTCGCCCTATGTAATTACTATACGACAAAGTTATTGATGTATATAAGTAACAAAATTGTCTATTTAAAAGTAAACTGTCGAAGAAAGACCTAAGCTCTCCTTAAATTGAATAGTATGTGTTTCAATAGGTATACTGAGGGACGGTATGTATGATTGCGGTACGGCAAATGTGAAATGTCACTGACGATTTGATAGATTAAAAAATACATACTGTTCCATGAGTTTGTATTGATGCCAGAGATCAGGGCTAAGATTCACAAAGGTGCCCAAGTGCTAAAACGTCATAGTTTAGGTAAATTTTAGTGATATAAATCCCGCATATGTCGTTCTGCAATACCATAAAGATAAAATATAGTAATATACCAACAATTAAACCAACAATATTTTATTTGTGCATGTGTAGTAATACCCATGAGATGATTTATCTTGATTTATCTAGCTAATCCAGGCCCAAGTGTTTACTCAAACTTATTACAGTCACGATAATATTATTTATCAGGAATCTTGCGATCACCTCATGAAATAAAAATTTGTATTGTTAAAATATAAAATAACGTAATGCTTAAGTTTTGAAAAATTTGAATTTTGTGAAATATAGGCTAATTGTGAACTTCCAAGTGAAGCCATCAGTGTGTGAGCACATAATGATGCCTAGGAAATGTCTGTCCTTCTAATATACGATATGGTTATAACAGTGGGAATCTTGTACTTCCGGCCAACAAACAGTGCTCTTACGGTGGAGAACGAGTAACCTCATAAGACACTCTTCACACGCTTGGTCAATATAAAGCATATAATACGGTCATAAAGTCACTAAAGGCCCAGGGTCGCAATTAGGATTATCACATACGCATACCTGCTCCAGTTTCAATGGTTATGGTTGCGCATTATGGGATATGCTCACATTAAAACATATTTTCCCACGATTAGCAATTAGATAATTAGAGGAGTCCTGCGCACACCCCAATTATGCTTATGCGAGTATACATGTGCAATGTCGTTGTATGGTCTTCAATAGGTCTCTCACAGCAAGAAGTAAGATAGTATCAGGACCGCCCACATTTAGTTTCCAAGCGCGAATCATTAACGTTTTTCCCTATTATCTAGTACAATTTGGCTGCTGTAAGTTTTTTGTACAAGAAAACGTGCAAGTAGGTTTCCGCCAAAAAACTTAACGCAACCAAATTGTACTAGATAATCGGGAAAAACGTTTGTGATTCGCACTTGTTAAGTTGGAAACTAATTGTGATGCTGACTCCCGTGACACTATCTTACTTCTTGGTGTGAGAGACCATGTAACTATGAGAGGCATCTTAGTAGCAAATGGCCTAGGGGGCTGTATACCTGCCATGCGGGGATGTAGTCAAAGGGACACGAGAGGAAACGCCGTATCCCTATCGATCGGCCACGAACGTGTCTCTACTCCAAAAGGAAACCTATAAAGCGGTAACACGCGCGTCTGCTTTGTGGCTTGTTCCAGTCTATGTTTATAACACAACAGATTCTTCATAAATTGATATTTTGTTTACTTTTTTACTATTCAGACCTACACAAAAATGTGGTTTTATGCATTAATAGCATCCAGCATAGGGGAATATTTGCTTGTGTAAGTAGTATATTTAAAAAAAAATCTTGTAGAATCATCAATTTAAATACTAACGTGACATCAATTAACTATAGTGCACTCAAAATAGACTAGAACATTCTGGTGGCAAGAAAATAAACTTCTATTAGAAGTGGTTTAGCTGTCAATTTTCATTGTTGTTTCATTGTTATTATTCATCAATGGCGCTGAAAGGAGGTTGCTTAGCAGCGCTAAGCAAGCGCTATGTTAGTTTTTGAGTCCTCTTACATCATAAATATTAAGCGGCGGTGAGGGGGGAGAGGGCTTTAAATATTCAATACTACATTAGACCATATAAGACAGCGTGTCACTTCCACAAAGGTTAGAACGCCACTCCTGCCTCCAAGACATTCACATGTGTATGTTGCGCGATGCTCGTGCGTTCAAGTCTCCATGTACAATACCGGTGTATGTTATGTGAGCTAGGCGGCATCGTGGTCACACTAGACACATGTGTATGTTGCGCGATGCTCGTGCGTTCAAGTCTCCATGTACAATACCGGTGTATGTTCTGTGAGCTAGGCGGCATCTTGGTCACACTAGACACATGTGTATGTTGCGCGATGCTCGTGCGTTCAAGTCTCCATGTACAATACCGGTGTATGTTCTGTGCGCTAGGCGGCATCTTGGTCACACTAGACACATGTGTATGTTGCGCGATCTTCGTGCGTTCAAGTCTCCATGTGCAATACCGGTGTATGTTATGTGCGCTAGGCGGCATCGTGGTCACACTAGACACATGTGTATGTTGCGCGATGCTCGTGCGTTCAAGTCTCCATGTGCAATACCGGTGTATGTTATGTGCGCTAGGCGGCATCGTGGTCACACTAGACACATGTGTATGTTGCGCGATGCTCGTGCGTTCAAGTCTCCATGTACAATACCGGTGTATGTTCTGTGCGCCAGGCGGCATCGTGGTCACACTAGACACATGTTGTTGCGCGATGCTCGTGCGTTCAAGTCTCCATGTGCAATACCGGTGTATGTTCTGTGCGCTAGGCGGCATCGTGGTCACACTAGACACATGTGTATGTTGCGCGATGCTCGTGCGTTCAAGTCTCCATGTACAATACCGGTGTATGTTCTGTGCGCCAGGCGGCATCGTGGTCACACTAGACACATGTGTATGTTGCGCGATGCTCGTGCGTTCAAGTCTCCATGTACAATACCGGTGTATGTTCTGTGAGCTAGGCGGCATCGTGGTCACACTAGACACATGTGTATGTTGCGCGATGCTCGTGCGTTCAAGTCTCCATGTACAATACCGGTGTATGTTCTGTGAGCCAGGCGGCATCGTGGTCACACTAGACACATGTGTATGTTGCGCGATGCTCGTGCGTTCAAGTCTCCATGTACAATACCGGTGTATGTTCTGTGAGCTAGGCGGCATCGTGGTCACACTAGACACATGTGTATGTTGCGCGATGTTTGTGTTCAAGTCTCCATGTACAATACCGGTGTATGTTCTGTGAGCTAGGCGGCATCGTGGTCACACTAGACACATGTGTATGTTGCGCGATGCTCGTGCGTTCAAGTCTCCATGTGCAATACCGGTGTATGTTCTGTGCGCCAGGCGGCATCGTGGTCACACTAGACACATGTGTATGTTGCGCGATGCTCGTGCGTTCAAGTCTCCATGTGCAATACCGGTGTATGTTCTGTGCGCTAGGCGGCATCTTGGTCACACTAGACACATGTGTATGTTGCGCGATGCTCGTGCGTTCAAGTCTCCATGTGCAATACAGGTGTATGTTCTGTGCGCCAGGCGGCATCGTGGTCACACTAGACACATGTGTATGTTGCGCGATGCTCGTGCGTTCAAGTCTCCATGTGCAATACCGGTGTATGTTCTGTGCGCCAGGCGGCATCGTGGTCACACTAGACACATGTGTATGTTGCGCGATGCTCGTGCGTTCAAGTCTCCATGTGCAATACCGGTGTATGTTATGTGCGCCAGGCGGCATCGTGGTCACACTAGACACATGTGTATGTTGCGCGATGCTAGTGCGTTCAAGTCACCATGTACAATACCGGTGTATGTTCTGTGCGCCAGGCGGCATCGTGGTCACACTAGACACATGTGTATGTTGCGCGATGCTCGTGCGTTCAAGTCTCCATGTGCAATACCGGTGTATGTTATGTGCGCCAGGCGGCATCGTGGTCACACTAGACACATGTGTATGTTGCGCGATGCTCGTGCGTTCAAGTCTCCATGTGCAATACCGGTGTATGTTCTGTGCGCTAGGCGGCATCGTGGTCACACTAGACACATGTGTATGTTGCGCGATGCTCGTGCGTTCAAGTCTCCATGTACAATACCGGTGTATGTTCTGTGCGCTAGGCGGCATCTTGGTCGTCAATGGGCAGGACTCTACCTGCCAGACGTTACTGTGTGGATGCTGCGCGGGTTCAGCTAACGGTGATGCTGATTGTTGTCCGACTTGTGACGTCACATCTTGCTAGAACCCGGTGGGATAACCGGGTCAGTGGGGGAGAGGACCTGACGTGAACTGGCAAGTGCACGATTATGTTGATTCGGTTTGGTTGTTTCTTCAAGAGACAAGTGGCCCCTGGACGCGGCGACCAGCTACAGGTGGAAATGCCTACCTGCCGCAAACTAAGAACAATGAAACTCGCCGGTGGTCGTCGTAATTATAATTGTAATGGGCTGCCTTCTCGGTCCACCATAATTTTGACGGCGACTCGGCCTCAGAAATTATAATGCAAACCGCAATCACCATTTCCGTGGGAATATAAGCGCTCAAAAATAGAATGTTGGGTGCATAGGGTATAACTTGATTGATTTAAACGTGCTATTGTTTGAGCGTTTCTTTTGTAGTTTAAGGTAAAAAAAATGAAATTTGTTTTCACAAATTGTAAATGCTTTTACGCGATATTTTTTATTCAAAATAGCACCTACTATAGGTTTCTCTTTAGTGATTCAGAAAATGTTGCTATTATTTTCCGAAACTTAAACTACTGTATTTTCAATGCAAGATTCTTATGTCATTGATTTGTGTTAATATGTTTTATATCTAGGAAGAAATAAAAGAGAAATCTACACCTGTCCCACCATACATCACAGTCACGCCATCGACCAATCCGCATAATAAACAACTCCACACGATGAGTAGGCACAAGAATATCCGTACAGGGAGTGAAAACTGTTAAGATATTAGTCTGTCTCTCTAGTTTACCGTCTATATCTAATGTAATATACACGTGTGATTATTTTCTGTCGTGAACTCATCGAACCTCCAAATTAATCAATTTCCCACCAGGATTTTGAGGGACTTCCTAAAACGCGTACACAACAACGCAACGCATTGCAAATTTGTTTCACTATTTAAACGCAGAGCTGTAGTGACGCTCGTAACTAATCCAGGAAGTAACACAGACACAATATGTTTGTAAATGCACATCTATAATTTTCCTCATGTCCAGACATTCTCCTGTCTCCAGCACGTGCTACACTGTCATTCGAAATGGTCGAAAGGGGTCGATTGAAGGGTCGATTGGGGCAGATACAGGTCGAATTGTCAACCCTTGGGTAGAACTAGGTCTACAGGAGTAGAAACTGATTTTGAAAGGTTGAAAAAAGGAACACAAGGGTTCTTCTAATCGCTCTATAATATGAGGGGTCGATTGCTCGACCTAGCTAGTCCTTAACTAACCTCTTGGGGTTAAATAAATAAACGCCTCAAAACGAGCGAAAAATGTTCCCCATAGAGAATAATAATCGACCTTAAAGAGAGAAGGTTCAACCAAACAGGGTTGACCAATGCCACATAAGAGGTCTGCCGAAACAAACCTCTAAAACGCTATAAATCAACTGCGTAGGGTCGAATAATCAACCAATGGAGTCGAAAAAAAACATAGCTGAAGTCGATCGAGTTACACCCGTAGAGAGCTAGCAGTCGGCCTTGTTGAGTTGATTGTTCAACTCCATGGGCCGAGTAAAGTAGCTGTACAGGTTAACCAGTCACCGTCTAAAGGTCGTTACTTATCATCCCTAGGGTATGATAATGTTCCTTCAAGAGTCGAATAACAGACCACAGTAAGTCGATCGAGTTACACCCGTAGAGAGCTAGCAGTCGGCCTTGTTGAGTTGATTGTTCAACCCCATGGGCCGAGTAAAGTAGTTGTAAAGGTAGACCAGTCACTGTCTAAAGGTCGTTACTTATCATCCCTAGGGTATGATAATGTTCCTCCAAGAGTCGAATAACAGACCACAGTAAGTCGATCGAGTTACACCCGTAGAGAGCTAGCAGTCGGCCTTGTTGAGTTGATTGTTCAACTCCATGGGCCGAGTAAAGTAGCTGTACAGGTTAACCAGTCACCGTCTAAAGGTCGTTACTTATCATCCCTAGGGTATGATAATGTTCCTCCAAGAGTCGAATAACAGACCACAGTAAGTCGATCGAGTTACACCCGTAGAGAGCTAGCAGTCGGCCTTGTTGAGTTGATTGTTCAACCCCACGGGCCGAGTTAAGTAGTTGTACAGGTAGACCAGTCACTTTCTAAAGGTCGTTACTTATCATCCCTAGGGTATGATAATGTTCCTCCAAGAGTCGAATAACAGACCACAGTAAGTCGATCGAGTTACACCCGTAGAGAGCTAGCAGTCGGCCTTGTTGAGTTGATTGTTCAACCCAACGGGCCGAGTAAAGTAGTTGTACAGGTAGACCAGTCACTGTCTAAAGGTCGTTACTTATCATCCCTAGGGTATGATAATGTTCCTCCAAGAGTCGAATAACAGACCACAGTAAGACGATCGAGTTACACCCGTAGAGAGCTAGCAGTCGGCCTTGTTGAGTTGATTGTTCAACCCAACGGGCCGAGTAAAGTAGTTGTACAGGTAGACCAGTCACTGTCTAAAGGTCGTTACTTATCATCCCTAGGGTATGATAATGTTCCTCCAAGAGTCGAATAACAGACCACAGTAAGTCGATCGAGTTACACCCGTAGAGAGCTAGCAGTCGGCCTTGTTGAGTTGATTGTTCAACCCAACGGGCCGAGTAAAGTAGTTGTACAGGTAGACCAGTCACTGTCTAAAGGTCGTTACTTATCATCCCTAGGGTATGATAATGTTCCTCCAAGAGTTGAATAACAGACCACAGTAAGTCGATCGAGTTACACCCGTAGAGAGCTAGCAGTCGGCCTTGTTGAGTTGATTGTTCAACCCCACGGGCCGAGTAAAGTAGTTGTACAGGTAGACCAGTCACCGTCTAAAGGTCGTTACTTGTCATCCCTATAGGGTATGATAATGTTCCTCCAAGAGTCGAATAACAGACCACAGTAAGACGATCGAGTTACACCCGTAGAGAGCTAGCAGTCGGCCTTGTTGAGTTGATTGTTCAACCCCACGGGCCGAGTAAAGTAGTTGTACAGGTTGACCAGTCACCGTCTAAAGGTCGTTACTTATCATCCCTAGGGTATGATAATGTTCCTCCAAGAGTCGAATAACAGACCACAGTAAGTCGATCGAGTTACACCCGTAGAGAGCTAGCAGTCGGCCTTGTTGAGTTGATTGTTCAACCCCACGGGCCGAGTAAAGTAGTTGTACAGGTTGACCAGTCACCGTCTAAAGGTCGTTACTTATCATCCCTAGGGTATGATAATGTTCCTCCAAGAGTCGAATAACATACCACAGTAAGTCGATCGAGTTACACCCGTAGAGAGCTAGCAGTCGGCCTTGTTGAGTTGATTGTTCAACCCCACGGGCCGAGTAAAGTAGTTGTACAGGTTGACCAGTCACCGTCTAAAGGTCGTTACTTATCATCCCTCCTAGGGTATGATAATGTTCCTCCAAGAGTCGAATAACTGACCACAGTAAGACGATCGAGTTAGTCAGCCTTGTCGCTGTTATGGGAATTCTACCGTTCGAAGATACTATGCTCAGACAGCCGTGCGGTAAAACGCATAGGGTCTCTGTTCACAGGTGGAGTAAGAGAGGATGCAGTTCGAATCCAGCAAGGAGCGTAATAATTTAGTATGTGTATAATATGTTACTAATCTTAACCAATGTGTATGTATACTTGTACTATGGTCGTTAAAAGAATTGTTTCAGGATTTAAAGGTTAATAATCTGGAAACCAATAAAATGAATGAACATGTTTAGTTCTAATTCTACCTCCTAGGTTGCACCACTAACAGAATGCTGCGAGTAACAACCTTGCACTGCAGCTATATCCACATTTTTATTGATACCTCGTGAAGTCTACTAGTGGCATCACAGGGCGGGTATAATCAACCCGTTGGAGTCGAAAGAACGTCCGTGAAGGGACAGTACTTCGAACCCGTGAGGTTTACTAGTGACATCGCAGGGTGGGCATAATCAACCCCTTGGAGTCGAAAGAATTCTCTCAAGGGACTGTTATTCCACCATTGGAGGTCTTCTAGTCGCATTACAGGGTGGGCATAAGCAACCCCTTGGAGTTGAAAGAACGCCCTTGAAGGGACTGTGCTCCGTCCACGTGAGGTCACTAGTCGCATTACAGGGTGGGTATAATCAACCCCTTGGAGTCGAAAGAATTCTCTCAAGGGACTGTTATTCCACCATTAGAGGTCTTCTAGTCGCATTACAGGGTGGGCATAAGCAACCCCTTGGAGTTGAAAGAACGCCCTTGAAGGGACTGTGCTCCGTCCACGTGAGGTCACTAGTCGCATTACAGGGTGGGTATAATCAACCCCTTGGAGTCGAAAGAACGCCCTTGAAGGGACTGTACTTCGACCACGTGAGGGCGAATAAAATCACATTTGAGGATTGATTTTCGACTTGCGGAGGTTTAATCTTAGACCTGTTGGGGCACTATAATTGACATTAAGTGATACTTTTTATCGACCACGGAGAGTCGATTGATCAACCCTTAAAACGAAGGGCCGATTAGTCGACCCCATAAAAATAGGGGTTGATCCTGTGATAATCCCCCAGGGGTCGAATTTTCGACCTTTTCGAATTACAGTGTATGAACTATTCTTAACTTAGATTCTGAAAGCGTGTTTGTAGTTATATGAGCTTTCAAACTAACTTTCTACGAAAGATATTCTTAGAACAGGTATTGTTTATTCATTTCTGCCAACCTGTCACATACGACATAGATATGTTTAACTGAGAACGCGTTGTCTTATGGTTTATGCGAACAATATAAAATGAAAATAGCAAAGAGTCTTGGCTATGCTTAAAGTGTGAGAAAGTTAAATTATTTTACAATGTAACAATACAACTGTTTTGGGTGGAGGACGTCAATGATAAATTATTCCTCATACATTTTGCTTCTTCAAATACTTTGTCATATTAATCATATTAATGTGACCTGAAAGTCCTTTAAAGTTTAAATAGTAAAATCCTTAAAACTTATCTTAATTATATTCCCGCTCAATTGTAAAAAGTGTATGATACATGTACATAAAAAAACGTATCTACTGCACAGTTAATTACTTTCGTAATGTAACACTCCTAAATAATGAAACTAAAATAAATTAATCTTCAAAACGCGTATTTTATTAAATGACAGTACGACGTCAACTAGTTGACATCTTGTTTGTCAGAGCAACGTCTTGATGAAGCCGCGTATAGTGGAATAACACGTACACGCACGTGTCATGCATAATTAATCCTATCATTGGCCAGGCCACTCGCGGGCGTCATAATTATGTCGTGAGTCACGCGCGCACCTGCCACGTGTTCATATCTCTCACACTGATGATGGGTTTGCATTGGCCAACCCATCTTGACCTCGGCTCTCTCTTAAAAAATGTGAGTTTTCTCAAAATCTTGTCAACGTTGTTTCATTGACTCTTTCTCTGTGAATGAACTTTAGCAGCTCACAAACGCATTTTAATTTAATTTTTAATTTCAATATTCAACCTGATTTATTTTCTTATATCAAAACAGCTCAAAAGAGGTTTGTGGACGTACGTGTGAGGTAAATACAGGAGCAAGTATCATCTTTATGTTCAACAACGAAATGAAATGTGCGATTCTAATTCTATGCTTCTGGAAGGTAGGAGGCAAAAAGTGGTATGTCTATATTTAGAGTAGCACACTTATGTTTTTTTTTTTCACTTGTCTAGTTTAAATCCTTGTCATTGACCCTCAATGATACGGACATTTTTGTGGATGTTGTTGACTGTGTTTGGGTCTACGTGTTTAGTTTTGGTACAATCTTGTTTTATTACCTGGTCTTTCTACATTTCGGGAATCTGGCGTCCTCAGTTTCTGCACATAGGTCAAATGACTTCGCTAAATCGTTTAAATTCTCACACGGTTATATTTCGTACAACTGCTCGATGCCCCAATTTACTTCTCTCTTAATGTAGCTCACATAGGCTACTATTTTCACCTAAACTAATAGAAATTGGGTAATTGTACTTAATTCAACTTTTGTGACACAAAAAATGAAAGACACTATAAACAACTCAAATCACGCGTCTCTTTTCGTAATTTAAAGTCCGCACGAAGTTTTGCGTTTCCTTTGCGGTGACGGAGAGCTTCCGGTGTCGGAGCCGTTTGTAGTTGACATAACAGGAGTTTGATTGATTACATTATTGGCACATCTAGGTCAATCGGTGATCCTACCAATCAACGAACAACTACTTTAATGTCCAGTGTGTGTGTGTGTGTGTGCGTGATTGCTATTTGCTATCCGGTTACTCACAGTTCTACTATAAGGGATAACCGATAGAGGTGGCTCAGCGGTAAGACGCGAGACTAATTCGGGAGGTCGCCGGTTTGATTCCGGCCACCTGCAGTCCTAACTGAAGGTTTTTCCGAGGTTTTCCTCAGTCGTAAAAGCGAATGCTGGGATTGAGTCATACTATCAGCCATCGGACAATCCTTCCTAACTATCCAAACACCCCAATAACCTAGTTAGTCACCTGAAGAGGGGCACATCAGGTAAAGCTGGTGTGCACCCTAGAACGGGTATTCCTACAAAAATTATAAATGATTATAATGGATAGACCGTTCATGACTATCTTATGTTGTCGTGTTGATGGATGCACTCATCCACGTTGTTACGTGACGTCACTATTTAAAGAGACACAAAGCATTATAGCGCCTTTGTTTTTTATGTCCTCACTCCTTGCTACTCGTTTTCTGAAACAAATGCATATTAAAACTGGGATCTTAACGTATACTGTATAATGGACTTTCTTTTCTTTTAAAGTATGAATTGATAATAGAGAAATTATTAAATTAGTGTAAATAGCATATTTTAAAATTCTTAATAGATGTAGTTATATAGAGTTCAAACGGATTTCCGTGTTCATTTTAAGGAATTAATAGTGATCGGATAACAATATATGAAACAATGTTTCAATTACCTATATTTGTCATTGTTGATTTAGTATGGAATATGGATGAAAAATTGAAAATTAAAAAGTAATACATCAATCAAAACTAGCAATTAATTTCTAAATGTTATTTATTTGTTGTGTTGGCCATATAACGTCAGCAAGTAAATATTCAAAAATATATTGATTATGGTAAGGAGATTTGAAATATATAAATGTTTGATAACACAATATTATCTCGTAACTGTAAACCGAACCACAATTTCAGTAATAGGAAAGTCTTAACATTGCCTTACATGTTACATTTCGTAACACGTCAACGTCAAATTTATTACATTCGTTTTACATGTATTTCGAGATCACTCGTTGTACGATTGCCATAAATTACCAGCGGTTAATTTAATTATCTTACTGCATTATCAAATCTAAGTACTTCTAAGGCAGAAGTAAAATTCTTGTTTATAACGTAATGTGTGCTAATGAAAACTACCGTGAGTTGCTGCCCTCTCCGTCCCCCTTCTATCAGGATTCTTCTAACAGGATCATCTAACATTCGCCAATGAAAACAAGGATGCAGCGATATGGATGTTTTGTAAAGGACGTGACTCGAGTTTTTTGTTTTCATATATAATACTGTAACTGGCGTTGAGGTTTAAAAGTACGTCTCACAATAATGAACATAATCATAGTCATCACTATCTAAATCCCATCCAAAAAGTGTGTTCCTATTTTTTACTACTCATTCCTCGCATGACGACACGTAATGTGTGACATTCCATTGGCTATTTACGAGAAGAACGTCCACCTGATAGAGTAATGTTCTGACCCTAAGAAGATCACAAAATAATAAATCACTTTCTCACGGCGATGCCACTTTTACCGATCTTCCTCTTTCCTCTCCAGATCCATTATCCCCTTCTCCACTTTGTCTTATCGCAAGATATTCACAAAAAGATCCACCATTATCATAATCGGTTTTCTAGAGAAAGTTCTATGTTTATTAAAACGGTATAATTTAGCTTCTTGTAGATCAATCATTATTCGTTCCAGCAGCAGAGATGCTGTATCGTATCGCATGGCGTTGTATTGTATTGCCTCTGGTCTTGCGTCGCGCTTGGTTAGCATTGACCCTCGAACATTCACGGCCACCCGAAAAGAAAGCTCCAGTTATTCATCTGCACCGAAAAGAGAACGAAACGTGTGTGAATCGATCAATCCGGAGCAAAGACTGTCCGGCCGGCCGGTGTATGTCCAAGTGAAAGTAGATGCACGCGTACTTTCCACGCTCGGTCAGCGCTTCTGTGTCCGGAGGGTCTCGGTCTCACCCAACCCTTTACTCGTCACGCAATCACTCGAGCCACTGTTGGCTCAAGTTCATGCCAGAGAAAATCATCCTGACGATCTGATCTAAATTATAGGTGATTTGGACTTGTAGCCTAGATACGTTACACGTACACAAGATGTACATTTCTACAAGGTATTAAAACAATAATGTAATTAATCAATTAATTAATCGTCATATTCTGGTTATTCTGGTTGGTGCAGTGGACGACGGTAGTGTTGTGTCGTGTTTGTACACAACCGAGGGTACATTTTAGGTTCTAGTCCAAGGGAGACCGATGGAAGTGACCGCAGTAGCACAATCACGATTTTACCGCCACCAGAAATACTAAACTTTTGCCGAGGCAAAGCTGAAAATGCCGCAGGGCATTTTTTCCACTGAATTTATAATAAGTTGTTTGTACACCCCGAGTGCGACCTCAGTTTCCTTGAAATTGTTAGGTCCGAACTGTCAAAATATAATGAAATGTAATCGTTTGTTTGTTGTGTGAACGCCTATTACTTGACTAGATGTTGGGTTTCCAAGAAATGTGCGCATGGTTGAACTTATGTTATGGCTTATGGTGATGAATTCGGAGATTTTGTCTCATGTTTGTGCTAGCCAGGGGTGTACATAATTTGTGAAATGCCAAGATAGACGAAAGATCGACTGATTTTCTTGTTCTCAACTAAGCTACGGATCCACTGTACAGCACGTTTCTTTTTTAGATTTGTCTCTGTCCTGTTCTATAAACAGTCTTCGACCGTTGCTACCCCAACTATCCAAAAACCCTACCTGGTTCTAATCTCTCTGGTATTTTCTGTAGTGAACTAGATTAGACTTGTCGCATCATTGCAATACGGATAAGGCCACACATATTAACAGGTGGTCGTACCAGTAGTTTTATATAGTTCGGTTCACGATTTTATAAAACGACCACAACACACAATAGCCATTTTCATGTTTTGTGGTATGGCCCCTGATAGCTCATTTGAAACAGTAATATGACATGAAGTTCCAAGTTCAGGTGCCAACCAACTTAGTCAAACTTGTATTGCAATTGGTTGCCTTTACATGGCATTTGTATCACTATTACATTAAAACTGGTTCAATAGCATTCACTGTTTTTTTTTTCAATGTGTTTGTAATTCTACTCTAGCTCGATATTTTTAAATAGAACATTGAATTTTCTAATAGAGTTTTATTTTCAACTGTATGTACACTTTTGTGTTACAAGTTGATTCATAATAATGAAACTCGTGAGTAATCATATAAATGTATTAGGAACAGCGCCGATATAACATCAATATGTTCACCAGCTGCGACTTGAACTCAGTGACTCTGCTTGTCGGTAGCTCTCTGTCTATGCAACTCTACTTGGACAAGGAACACCTGTCTTGCCCTCACAACATGTTAGGAATGCTAATTTTCTCTGCTTTCTACAATTTGACATGTGTTTCCGGATGTAACTAAACTAAAGAATGTTAAGTTTACTTAGTTGTCATCTATTGTTGAAAAGGTTTCCAGCAATAATATGATGGTTTAGTCATAGTTTTATGTCCTCCGCAAATCATTAGTGTTCTCATTGTAATGTTACTGAGACATAAAAGTCTTCAATATGAATTTAAATTATTACTATCGTTATTGTTGTTACTCAAAGCCAACAATTTAGTAATCAAGTATATTGCAAATTAAATTGCAAAAGGCAAACATTTCCTCACAAGAATAGCATGACGTGTTAATAAAATTATAACTGCTTTCTACAATTTGACGTGTGTTGTGGATGTTAAGTATGTTTATGTAGTTCCGAAGCAAAGCTTACAGAAAGAAAGCCTTGTAAATTGTAATGTTATTACTTCCGCGGAACTCCGTAACCTTCTCAACTTTCCTAAGACCTATCTTCTCGATATTTACAGAAATAACTCTTTCAGCACAGATAAGAGATTGCTTTTAGTAACAAATTATAATATAGTTAAAGGAATGTGTAAGGTAAAATGTGATGAGATATATGCGTTGCTTTAGATTTTTTTTCGTTTTTCCAAATAGGAAAAGTTTTCGTAAAAATTAATAAATTTTGTAAAACAGTAAAATTACGTATAGGCTTTTGTCATATTGACCACAAAAAAAACTTAGTATAATTAAGTATGATGTTGGCCACAACAGGCAGAGCTACCTTAAACCTATTAAAACAGGAGACAGTAGGGATTCAGGTCGCAAAGAGGGTGAATGACAATGAAGAAAGACATGAAATGAATTAAAAGTGAGACAGACTGTGAGTGACGGATGAGGAACAGTAACGACTGAGTTAAGATATGTATATATATATATATATATATATATATATATATATATATATATATATATGTTGAGACGTAAAAGTCTCAAAGAAGGTTGTGAAAGAAGGTATGTGAAAAAACAACCTCCTCACAAAACGTGGACTAAAACCCAAAAACCCTCTCCAACATATATATATATATATATATATATATATACCCGAGAGCCCTCTTAGCGGGCACCTCACCGATTTGACGGTGAAAATTGCAATGCATTCTATTCTGCTTCCCTGGTCCAAGGCCAAACATACTCTTGTGTTTCAACCTATCTCACAGGTAATTACGACAGTGTTCTGTGAGATATTTGATTCGCAATGCTTTTTCCGTGTGGAAATTGTTGCGAACTTCGGATCCAGTTTACATTAAAAACTCATTTCTCAATCGTCATCAGTACGAATAAAACGGTAATTATCGTTTGGTAGATCACGGGATTGTGAAATTTACATGGACCGGTGATGACGTCCTCCAGCCTCCGATGGGGGGGGGGGGGGGGGGGAGCTTCCGACTCTTTTGTCCACGCAGCGGACCGGACATTGCTGACGCAAAACTGTGCGTGCGTCGATTGTCTGTAAATGTGTCGGGAGGATAGCACGATCTCAGTACACGTTAGAAGTATTAGTTCAACAGGTATTATAGTTTACTGGCGCGTGAACATTGACAGCGGATCCAATTTTTATCTGCATGTAAATTAAATAGTGAGAAATGGGAATCTATTCAAGTTAAATATGAACGATGTCTTTATAGATGAGTTAGTTAGAGAGAGTATATCTGGTAATTATTCCTACATTGTCATCAGGATTGAGTCAGGTTCTACACGTCACTCTTCGTACAAAGACTTCCCGGCGAGGATTGAAAACATTCAATTCAATTGTAGAAGTGGATTGTTAGTATCGCCATCGCATCGCGTTAGCATTGACACTTAAAGCGAAATAGTTACTGCGTTGTAATAAATTTATGTTCCATCTGTATGGGGAATGGGCATGTCCATAACCGTACACTAGCCATCCTTCCTTGTCATGGAACAGATTACTTACAAGAAATCGAGTTGATCCATTCAGACACTACGTCATGTGTTGCATAGGTATAACTTCAGGCTAGAATGGTATTAATATACAATTCATTTGCCATTTCCCTTAGCCATTGAAATTACTTAGACCACATTAAAGTCAATCAGCTTCGTGTAACACGTGGTTTCATGGATGAATAACTTTATTCTTTTGTGTTTTTTAAATGTTATAAGGGTCTTCCGAACTCGGATTAAAGCCCATGAGGACATAGCTAGCGGCAACGAAAACCCGTCTAAGTTACGCGAGAACTTGTGCCCGTTAGGCATGCGTGTATAGGACAACTTTATAACCAATTAAAGCAACACTTTCATACCTATGCTAAAAATAAATATTTGCGACGTCTAGACGAGGCTACATGAATATTTTTAGGTTCCGATTCAAAATATAATTGTTTGTAGAACATTGACCTTCTTAACGTAAACATATACCTACCACACTCGTTAAAATTGCGTATGTGAACTAATTTAAATTATTTAATACATTAGCAAATATACCGGTACTTACTGTTCAGCCTTCTCATAAAATTAACGTTTAAAAACGCAGTTAATTATTCTAAGGTCAACTCAAATGTAACAAGTCAATTTTCTGCAGGTGAGTTTTATTTTCAAAACAACTAACATATATATATAGGTTATATCCGAGAAAATGTTCTTGGGTGGGTATGTGCATCATACATGCAAGGAAGCAAGTTAGCTCATCTATCAATTGGCGGTCTTATATTACAGTTTATATGTTATTTCTACACAGATAATAAATACATAGCACATTCCAGTAGGTAAATGGTCATGTTGTGTTTATAAAAGAAAATGTCGACTCTTCGAAACCATCGACTTCATGTTGATATTGTTAATTGTGCTATAATTGTGAAGATGAGTATTGTTAAATGAAGATGGTTGTTAAATGCAGTGCCTAATTTATGAAAAAAGTGGAACTGCGTAAACAAGTCTTTATAGGCAAAGCGCCGGGGGGTTTGGGGGGCGCGGCCCCCCAGGTTAGCCCCGGAGGGGATTTTTTTTGTTTACCTTTTTTCAAGAACGTGTTAAAATGGCTTGAGATGGTCTTCAATACATTTTATTAGATTTACTACCGCGATTACCTCCTCAGAAAACATACAAAGTAAAATAGACGTTAAGAAATTGAAGAATATACTTGTAGATTTAGTATAAGCTCTATAAGATTAAAAAATAAAATAAAAATTAAGTTTTTTTTTCTATCAGTTCGTTTAAAGACTAATTCTTAACTGCGCAAATCACAAATTGCATCTGCGCTAATGACTTTTGCAACTGCGCAAACAGTGTCCAGCTGCGCACAAAATTAGGCACTGGTTAAATGAAGTTATGAAGATACGGTTTAGTGGATCATGAACACCACTATTTTATAAACGACTTTAACCCATGTTCATATATACTTAATACAACTAAATTCTTCAGTCCAATAGATGTGTGATAATATGAATGTGAGCTATTGACTACTGTCCATGAATTGAACATACATCCAATTCAAGTAGGCCCTATAAAGTAATTGGAACGCCAGCGTGTTCTTGTATACTTTGATTGAAATTGGCTATTTTCATTAGCGAATGAAGTCAAACAATTAACTCTTGAAAGCATCATGAATTAATAATTTGCTCTTGAAAACAATGTAACTTGCTTGGTTGATACAAATAATATACTACTGGCTAATTTTAATTTTTGTCACGACGCATGTTGACAGCCAAAATATAACCAACAGATCTCAACTAAAAATAAACAGTTCGTGCTATAAATTTCTCCCTCAAGTGTTCAAAACACTGTGCAATAAGCTTATTATTTCGTGATACTGATAGGATAAAAACCTGCGGTTAAACGTTTAGTCGATTCGTGCATCTCACGGTCAGCGCTAAGAAGGTATTTGTAACTATCAAGACGCGCTGCTCCACATTGCAACACATAGGGCACAAACGAGGGCTCAAATTATCGTCATAAATCATTGATTCGAGGCGTAAAACAAAACATGTGTTGAGAAACGTGATGACCGTGTGTTATTTTTGCGTTTCTTTACTTTTGTGATATTAAAGCAGCAGAAGTTATAAAAGGCTCAATTAGCTACAACAGCTTGTTAAAATAAACAGTTTGTTTATTCGTTTACTTCAATTTTGTAGGTGTAAGAATGTATATAGTTCATTATATCTCATCAAATTGTAAAATATACCTGAATTGAACCTTTAAGTCACTAATTATAACAGTTTTCACACCTTTCAACCGACTTTTGAATAGTCAAGTTACTATTTAGTGGAGAAGAAATAGGATGTCCTATGTCGTTGTGTGGCTTGTGCACGTATTGGCATTTGACCGTAGTCATGGCATGGCTCTTGGTCCCTGACAAATAGAATGGTGACTGTACATTCATCACGGATAAATAAGGGTACTACAGAAGAACATATCAACACATCTTCCGCTTAGTTTGTGAAGTAGAAGTAACAATATGACTCCCGTTCTGTTTTTCGTATTGCTTATTGAAACTTTTAAATACTTGTCAGCGGGTATTAAAATATGCTCGGTATATATTATTCGCTTCATTAAACGCGCACTAATTATATTACTGCACAGACTTATTTCATGTCTGATTCTTACAAAGTGCGTGTTATTTGAGGTTATAAAACACCTTAGAGATAAGCCACCCATGGGCAACCCGCTTTGCTTGGTAGCTTTCAGCTTTTTTATAATGTAGGAATCGCGAGTTTTCTTTGTAACGCTAAACATAGGAATAGTGTGACTATATTCACACATCCAGGAACTCGCGAACTAACCCGAAGAGGAACTGATTGGATGAAAACGATATCGTAGCTACGGTTGATTTATGCGTCAGCGAATGCACATTTGTTGCTACACCGTGATTATAATAAATGTAATACATTTTCATTCTAAGAATTATGTCGCTAGAAAGTGTTTCTATGAATCTACTTCTAGCTTGATACATTAGCGAGATGTATTTCTGCAGTGGTCATAAAATACACTAACAGAAGTTGTTCTGAATCGGCCTTGTTGATTCTGGTATCTGTCCGCAGGTGTTCGCACTGTTTAATTAACCACTGATTCACATATTTCATATTTAAAAATATCGATCTTTGATTGACTTTCGCTCACTCGTCGATGGTGTTTGGAGCCTACAGGATTGGCGTATATAGTGCCTTAGTCGTTTTAAATGCAAGTCCCCCACTGAAAGTTAGTTATGTGACTGAGTTGGGCATGGATTCTAAATAAGAATGTATATTTTTGTATTTCATTTTTTCGGAAGACTCGTGCGAACTTCATGAATTCTATTTTACAAACGTAGTGTTCATGTTGGTCAATTACGCCCGCTGATTCAATTACCAACGCCCATTTCATTTGGCGATGAAATTACACTTTCATACTACGATTGACACGGCGCTCACATACGAATGTAGTCATTATTTTGACAAAATTCTTTTTTCGGTAGACATACTTCACATTTTTAGCGCCCACTGCAATGGTCATAATATAATATTAGATTCAGACAAATTGTCCAGAATCTAGTCAAAGAAACCCCACTCTCACAGTAATAACTTAACATGTTATCTGTTTCGTGCATGCATGCAAATTATAACACTTCTGCTTTCCACTATTTAATTAATATGCAACTGTTGAGTAATTAAAACAACATTGCGTTAAAACGTGCGACGGTTTTGTTTCCGTGGCCCGATGTTGCGTCATTCTAACTTTTATAATCGTGTTTGAAAGTGATGCGTGGTCTGCGTAAGCGACTTAAAAGTCACGAGTGACATCCCCATTGTAAAAAACTTCCATGAACGTGATGGAAATACAGTTTGTGTTCGTTCATCCTCTGCTTGTTTCTATGGTAAGCACGTAACGCAACATAATATTTACGATAGAACGTTGAAACGTCTTATCAGACAAACAACTCGGGGAGTGAAGATATTCATAGCTTAGGGCATGATAATCTTGTAATAACGTCTTTGTCTCGTTGTTGCAGAAACGGTGGCGTACTTATCTGTGAGTCGAGGAATATGCGGCACTACTACAGGGTGAGTTTTGATTATGGTGCTTGTGATATGGTGTAGACTCTTTATGTCATCTTGTACGACAGGCAGACCTATTCTACCCTGGTTCCAGGATGAGTTTTAGAACTGTTGTAATTTTACAACGGTGAGTGTCATCTTTGAGTATCTTTGAGCACATCTTTGGGTTTCAAATATATAATGCAACGGGTGAATATAGTGGTCTATGTCACTACCAAAATAACGATTTTACACTAGTGGCCGGTTTTAGTTAAAGACGGAAAATTTGTATTGTTGACACATTCAATCAATACAATTTACAATCAAAATCATGAAAGTTTGCATACAAAAACTATTGTTACTATCATACAACGTGTTTTTTTTTTTTTCTCACTCAAAGAGCACGTATTCATAGTTAACCCCTAGCTCATGGAAGCCCATGGCTGCTACTTAATTGTTTTGTGAATATTGTTCACGTATATCATGTAAACGTTAACTGATGTGCCCTTATAGCAACGAGGCACATAATTTGATCAATTTACCTTGATGAAAATACTATTTGTACCGATAAGAATGTATATATTTATTTTCATGATTATTTGTTCATTTATTTAGACATCAAACTTGTTGGTCAAACTATCTTTTCGCAGTGAATTTTGAATATTAAACGGCTTCTCATAGGAAATGGGAATATAAACTTATTTCTTCAAACCACTTGAAAAGAAATACTGACAGAAGATCCAATAACAAATTTATAGAACTGGAATCTGAACTGTGGTTAACAGAAAAACCCCACACTAATTTTTAATTAAAAAATATTAACTGTTAATTTCATCTGGTTAACCAACTCGCTTGCACATTCAACTTAGTTAACATTGACTCTTTCTTACCTCAAGTGAGTCAAACAAACATGTTCGAGCTGTGAATGTAACCCGCGTGGTGCTTGGGCATAAAACCCTTCCAACTGGTTCACTTGATGAAAAATGTCAACTGATGACTGAATTTGCATTTCAATCCATTCAATTTTATACATTGATGATCCAACTGACTTAAAAGACCTGACATATGACCAAGCCGGGCTTGTCGTGCGTATAGGAACGTGTGAGACGGTCTTTATAGAATATACACTTTACGTGATTCAGCTGCTAAATTCCTTAGTCGAGAGGAAAAGGATATCAGAAAAAAAAATCAAAAGAAGACCAACAAAATTCCACATTTATCACCCTTTAGTTATCGTCTCATTAAAAATACCCGTCGAGCTCCGTGTATGTTATTGCTATAAGAACGCTGGCTGGCATTTCCGCCGCGTCCGATGGCCCGTGGTTAATCATGCCATTCACCGCACTTATTAGCCACGTTAGTATTAGAAGATGGTGCGGGAACCACAAATACTAAATCCCAATCAATTCTATAAACCAGAACATCTAATGAGTAATAAATGACACAGTACAAATACATGACATCCTCAGGCAAGATGGCGACCAGATCTATCAATATCAGATAGATCAGAAGAAGCCAAGCAATTATGCGTGTGTTTGATTTATTACACAATTAATCCAAATAACATACAGAATTATTTAAAGATACCCATAAAAAAATACGCGTCTTCTGATGTCATTGACAATTTTTGTTTCGTAAATTGTATTTTTGGAATTATGTAGTAGGCCTACAATCACTTTATTTTTTCGAGGAAATTATTTAAGTGCATTGTTGTAATAATAACAAAAAAGTTGTACGCTGGAAAATCGGTCCGGACTATTTGATTTGTGTATAGACAAGAACAATTTTGATTTTACAGAATAATTTTGATTTTGTAGATTTCTTACTGGTATTATTTTCTGCAATTCTATTATAAATTGCATAAACCATGTGTTACTTACAAATCTGAGTAAACCGTTTGGAAGTGGTAGCTAAATACAAGAATAAATGAGTATAGTTGACTCCGGCCGTGAAAGCCCCCGAAATAGGTTCGTAGCTAAATGTTTGTAAAGTTTATTCAAGATTTATGTCGCACTAACCAATTTAGTAATTTGTGAATGATGACGTTTGTTTAATCACACAATTGTAAATTAACCGTTTGGTGTATAATATTAGGAAACGAATATGACCTTTTTAAATTTTAAATTGACGACCTCTTTACCTTTCTCGCAAAAAGGTTCAATTATTATAACTGTTGACGTCTTTGGGAAAATATTATAATCATGCGATATAAGCTGTTGAAGTAAACTATTCTAAATTCTGTTATCATTCTACTCCAACAAGGGCAAACTTTTTATACTATTACTTTCACTCCATGATTGTCCTGTAAACAGGCCTGTAACGATTGTTTGTTTTTATAAGTAGTATAAGATGAATGGAATTGTGACTGAATGTCAGTCGTGAGAAGAGAATGCTGTCTTGGTTCAACGCTCCAGCACCCTTCCTTTTCGTACCGTGAAAGGCCACCGTGTTATGATATACTATCACGTCCGTACGATGAGGAATAGGGAGAAACTCTTGAAGGGCACGTAGTCTACTCCTGTCAACTTGCAACATGCACTTGACTCGGGAGCAATGGGGAAACGATTATGTTTGAAATGTAGGAGGATCGACTGTGCATTGTCACACAATGAAAGATATACACTAAACAGTGTAGAACACCTTGTTATTTCCATACTGAGTCAACGGGTTCATCAATGTAGCTAAGGCACTGTAACTACTCAGTACGCACGAAGACTGTATTACTAAATTAAATCATGATATAGATAATGTATAGCGATCAAGAATGTTTGAATTTTACTCCTAACAATCACTGCTCACCATATTCCAATACCCCGTATTAAATGCGTATAAAATCTGTTAAATAACATACTTGACTGTGCATTATGTGTGTACGTTAACAATCATATTCATAGGTACTCACAACTTAAAAAATTACAACTCACTATTTATTAAACAAGAAACAAATATCAATATACTTACGGTTGTTACTGTCTCATACAAAAGGATTAATTATTTTAATTTAGTTGCCAACAAGTATTTAAAATCATGTGTCAAGTAACGTCTCTTATTATGTCCTTGCTCAAGTTTGCCGTTGTGTGTGACAGACTGCGTAGCGAGACGAGGCTAATCGCGACGAGTGTGTGTGTTTGCAGTTCA
This sequence comes from Isoperla grammatica, assembly GCA_945910005.1. Lineage (NCBI taxonomy): Eukaryota > Metazoa > Arthropoda > Insecta > Plecoptera > Perlodidae > Isoperla > Isoperla grammatica. The sequence goes on from OX246738.1 coordinate 62,772,774, forward strand.
TGGAGTTGGAGCCTGTGATGGAGCAGGAGGAGGACTCTGTTGGTGAGGCGTCGCCGACGTCGTCCGTGGGGTCCCCGTCGTTCTCGCCCCCACCCGACGCCTGGGCGCAGGTATGGTCATTTATACCGCATAAACGTGATAGGTCATTCAAGGAATGGACCAGAGAACAATTATGTTTACTTACTAAACAATCAATCGTCAGTTCAGAATTTCAATGTTCAATTTTTTTATTTTTTTTATTTGATTAAGTACCTACGAAATACAATCCCATGTGTAGAAGCACAGATAGAGTAATATATTATTATCTGTGGTAGAAGTGTAATTATAATATCTGTGGTAGAAGTATGTAATATAAACATGATACAACGACCAGAGGTGAATACATCTACATTAAGGTAAAGCACATAGCAATATTAACACCAACATTCTAGTAATCATAAAACATCTTTAGTTCGGTACTGAGATGTAATTGCTGATCTATCAAGTCAAGTTAAGATTAACATTTTCTCGCGTAAACATAGTAAAAGAAATACTTTAATCTTCCGTATTGTTGTGGGATATAGATACAATTACAAGGCTGATGGTAGGAGCATTAGCGTCGCACACGGCAAAACAAGCTACATACGCAATGAAAGCGGTAACGAAAGAACTGAGAATGAAGAGAAAGGTTGTAACAGTAATCGAGTTTGAAGGTAGAAACGATTGAGTCTCCCCTTAATCTCACGTGCGATAGAGAAAATTCTGAGACTTTTTAAGATATGGTTGGTAATAACGACGTACATAAAAATGAAGTGGGTTAACTGAGACAAATTTAGACGACGTGTCTACCAGGGACATCCAATTCGGAATTAAAACATGACTTTAAAATATTAACACCAATACCATGTAATAAAGAACGTGTTATAGTCCTCCCAACGAATCTATTCTCATGCTTTCGTCATAACCCCTGAGGCCTCAAAATAAACTTCCGCGGACGGTTTACTGCCTGTGTTCATGCGCGCACTATTGCCGAATACTAAGATGGCGCTCGACGAAATTAGCAGCTCCTGCACTGCAATCACGTAACTTTCCTGGCGGAGGCTTGTCGAACTCGGGAGTTCGACGAGCCTCCGCTAGGTGGAGATCAAGTAGACCTTGTTGTGTAGCCAATGAGAGTTGGAGAATTCAAAAAAGTTCACAGGAACTATCAAAATCCAGCAAGCTGTGAGCAACATTGGCAGTCTTTTGTTTTTATTGAAAGCCTGTCAAAATGTATCAAAATTCACACTTTACTGAGTAGATCCATAAAGTAACTACTCGCAGCAAGTATTTATTCTAATATTCCACTGTGTTCTAGAGGTAGGTCTAAACTGTAAAGGTATAGTCCGTCCTACTTTAGTTTTATGAAATAAGTTGTTTAAATGTCGGCGTTTCCGCCATTTCTTGGTATCGAAAGCTGTGAATGGCTGGGTTCCCGTGATCTATTTTCAATTATCACTTCTCTCCACACAGGATTTATTGGTTTTGTTACTACAAACTTATATTTGTATTTAATTTTTAAAAATATTCGTCGTGTAATATTATTAATAGCAACCTACACAAATGAGAGAATTACCATTTATCAACGTCGGACAAGTTGGCCAACTCACGAACTGAGACAATCCGACGCAATCTTCCATCAAGCACACGGAGGAATGACAAGTTAAGTTGCCATTCTGGACATGGCCTGTGATGAAAGCATGAGAATAGATTCGTTGGGAGGACTATAACAGATGAGTTGTATTCCTTTATGAGTTGTACGGTGAAGTGTTGGAATCATACAGTTTATAGGCGGACTATACCTAATATTTTTTCCAATATAACGTTTTTCGGGAAATGCGATTATATTATTTTAGTCAATCCTCTGAAAAAATATAATACATTTTTAATATACCTATCTTGCTCTGGCAGCTACGCCTGTTTCTGAAATGAATATGAACAACGTAAATTAACTGTCAGTAGATAATCTTTTTTTTTTTTTTTTTTTTTTTTTAATTAAGATTTATTGAAATTTGTTTAATATCAATACCTTGACTAAGCTTACAAATAACTCACAACGTAAGCTTAACACAAACACTGTCAAATCAAATCAGCTGAACATTGTTGTTGGTTGTGTCGCGGGATTCAATTATATACCGGTATTCAATCTGCAGACAGCTTTCATCGTTTAAAATAGCCATTAGCTTATCAGTGACATTAACTTGGAACGGGGTTGACTACACTTCTTCTGGGTTATTTGTATTTCCATCTCAAAAAAATCTTTCGTTTTATCGTGTTTTTACAGTTGAAGTTTTCTACTAAAAGTAGGCCTACCGTACCGCGCTTTTGAACAGAATCGACGGTTTCGCTTCTATGAAAAGTGGAGCTATTTTGCATAATGAAAATCAACGGCATTTCAATGGCATTTCAATGGAATATGCGAATCGAATCGAATCGCAGTGGTAACGCTTGAGGCCGGGCCGTAATAGACTGGCGATCATTACAATGGCGGCCAACCCGACCGGCAAGACTGATAGGTTCTGAGTGTTCGTCTTTATGTTTGTCATCGTGTAAACGTGTGAGCGATTTCCATCCGTGAAACATGTCCATCAAGATCGACCATTACACCAGGCGTGGCGTATTGAGTCATGAGATGATCGTGACAACGAAACAACTTGTTCAAGACGGTCGGTCATGGTGTCGCCAGAGATATCAATGGTAGCCCAAAGATGCGTGACTTTGGTGGTCCGTGGTCTATGCTCGTTTCTTGCGGCGTCCCTATTGCATTATTTGTTTGGGGTTTTTAACGAGCACCGAACTATCTTTTCTCTTGATAAATTCACACAGGAATGCACAAGTCTGTGTAAATATATGTACTTACTACTTTTCAAGGTTTTTCGTGGTAAAGTTTGTAGACTATAAATACAATATTCTTTATTATTTATAAATACAAATGGATTTATGTATGTATGTATTTATTTATTTATTTATTTATTTATTTATTTATTTATTTATTTATTTATTTATTTATTTATTTATTTATTTATTTATTTATTTATTTATTTATTTATTTATTTATTTATTTATTTATTTATTTATTTATTTATTTATTTATTTATTTATTTATTTATTTATTTATTTATTTATTTATTTATTTATTTATTTATTTATTTATTTATTTATTTATTTATTTATTTATTTATTTATTTATTTATTTATGTATTTATTTATTTATTTATTTATATATAATTTATATATTTATTTATTTATATATTTATTTATTTATTTATGTATTTATTTAGATACGCTGCGTTCGTTCCCACAATCATACTGTATTGGTTTATTTATTGTGGTTTACCATACTCAGAACGGATATGGAAGGTATACTAAAGCATTCATGCCGCTTATAGAGTTAACTATATAGGCCTAGTCTGATAATGTCGCGCGCTCACAAAATTACTATAAATATGGCGATAATTGTTATCTTTGAGCCAACTGAAATTGTAACTCACGTCTTATGATGACCCGAGTGATTGCTTGCCATTGTGAACACAAGGTAGCAGAGAGTTAAGCATTAAGTTGGAAGCATAATATTATAAAAATTCTTAACTACTAATTGTTAAATGTTAAAATTAAACATAAGTAAAGTATCTTTTGAACACATTCCCTATCCTCCAAACTACGTGCACTGTGTTCGTTTGTTGCTTCAATTCCTAATATACGAGGTGGAATTGAAGCATCAACAAATGATATGTAAGGAAAACTATAGAGAAATACATAACATATTTCGCATCAACAAATGATATGTAAGGAAAACTATAGAGAAATACATAACATATTTCGCATCAACAAATGATATGTAAGGAAAACTATAGAGAAATACATAACATATTTCGCATCCATTTTTGTCAGCTTAAGGCAATTGTTTCGCGTTGCCTGTACGTCTAACGTTATCAACCTTGATGGCTTGATGGCAAAAAAAAGGTTTTAGGTTTGCGGTAATTTTTCTAAAAATTTATATTACAAACAACATTAAATATTGTGGCAACTTTCAACCAAGCCGATTGTACCGCCATAGTGAAAAGTTAACATATTGGGTACATCTTGATAACAGTCTTGGGCTCTAGTTTATAGCGCTAATGATACTAACATTATCTACTGCAAAACAGCGTCTTCATTATTGCAATCATACGCTTATTGAGTTTAATAACACTTTTTTTGGATTGCTTTACCAAAACAAACGTATTTGTATTTGCTCATTAAAATACAGTTAATTCAAAATTGTAACACATTGTCGTCAAAAGCTTTATTAAAATCAAATTCATTAAAATGTTATATCTTGTAATTTAGGCTTAGCTTGGCAACATTCAATCTATAGTATATGGCGTTCCATTATTTTTAATTGACGTTTACAATATTTATATAACAAACTAGGCCTATTATGTTGAGGCTCACATTCAGCGAGTAGTCGTGCTATAGTCATTTATTATACCACAAAGAACAGCAATGCTTGACATGTGTTTCTAAATTTGATAAATACCGGTTCACAGTAACAAGAAAGGTGTATACGTATTTTAGTTTAAGGATGTGCTTTTGTCCCGTGCGGTAAGGATGGTATCGTATGGTGTATAACTCAACGCTGATGCTTTGACATTTCTAACCTTGCAATAACAAGCAAGAGCGCCTCTCCCTAGATGAAGAAACTTCTAAAATAGATTATGACGTACGACGAAGACATGTTTGCCAGACAATGATTTATCTATTGTAATAATGACATTGACATAGAATCAAGCAACCTATTCGAGCGGAAACAATAGAAGGTGGTGTTTAGTATAGAGCCTTCCAGAGCACCACCCAGTTTACATCAACCCTATGCGCAGCGCCCGGATTGTTACCACATCCAACAATTGCTCATGTAATGTTTCTAAAACTATGTGTTGGTGATGTTTATGTGACGTAGGTTATGTAAAGAACGTTTGGTTGATTTAATTTAAAAAAAGTAAACTACCGTTGCGTAGATGACTTGACTACCAGTAATGAGACAAATTCAGTCATAAGTAAACGACAGGAAGAACATCAGCACACAATGAAATGACTGGGTATAGTGCCCTTAGGAAGCTTGATTGAGCCACAGTTAACTTCGAAGGCTATTTGCACTTTTGCAGCTTCACGTGTTTTCGTTCACAACTACCTTCGAGAAGAAAATAATAGCTTCCAAACCATTGTTCAATTACCGTAATTGTGCGAAATAATTGCCTAGTATAATTCAGTTTGACCATATTGTTATAGGACACCACTGAAACATGCTAATAAATTAATTTGAAAAAAATAACCTTGATTTAAAAATTAGGTGTGTCATTATGTTATTGGTTCAGACAAAGTGATAGCATGCAACCTGTAATTCAGCAATGTATTACAATATTGAGAAATAACTTCACTGAGGAATATCCAGCTTCACAGACAAATTACAATAAAGGGAACCTGTTATTTTTATAGTGTTTATCTTTCTTTTTATTTGTTTCTATTAAAAGCTTTGCCATAAGTTATGCGATTCTTGACGTTACTGTTTCTGTTAGCAGTGATGGCACAGCGTCGGCGCCGCCATCGACAAAACACCTTTCGCACTAGATTTTCTTTCTTCGGTCGATTCATAATTAAAATAAGAATTGCAATAAGAAACAGTGAAATAGTGAAATAACAAGCAACTGGTTCACAACCGACGACTAGTTGCTTATTTCAGTAGTCAAAGCAGCGCCTTATTTGTGTACTTACTATCATTGACTATAACAGCAAAATATCCGGTGCTATTGTTTTTGTTTTGATTTCCGTAGTTGACCTTCTAGTATGGCTCTTCTGCGTTCTGATTGGTTCGTCATAAGGTGCATCATGAGAAGTTGAAATAAATTTCTTATGACTATTTCAATCACTGTGACGGATGTGAACCACAACATTGTTATTGTTTGTTCCATTTCACTAAACCAACTCTTATTTCAATTGTGAACCACGCTTACATGGCGCTTGCTAGAAGACATAATGCATTTTGTTTGAACTTTGGTAACCAGTCCGAGATTAACAAAGTAATGCAGTCGAACCTTAGCAACGCAAAACTTGGAGAGTTATCATCGCTGTGTTACATACACATTGTCAAATTCAAAATATTGTCTTTGTTCAAATGTTGTTTGATAATTTATTATGTTATACATTAACGAATTTAGTCAAGATATAAGGATAAGTATGATATCTGCTTAGGATCTTTTGCAAATCCAGACCCATTCCGAGTGTAGCATAGCCTGCCTTAAGGGGTAACTTTCTAGCCCCCGTTCAACACCCAATTTGTAAAATGGCAATGCATGATTTGGCCGTTGTGTAGGCATTTTCTCTAAAAATTCACCGGTTGCATATAAGTACAAACAACTAATTGATTGCGCAATGAATCATGTAGAGTGGTAGTAGTTTACATGTGCACACTGATATCTGCAACAGGTCCAATAACTCCTTTCACTTTTTATATACACCTGTAATGGACACCAACCGAAGCGGTATCAGAAGGGTCATGAGCGTAAATCACGACATTGCGAACTAGCGAGATCTCTTGCGTGCGATATGTTAGGCCAGAATGCGTCACTCGGAGACTAGAAAGTGAGGAAAAGCAACCGTCGCGAATTGCTCGTGGGATTCTTCTCACTCACTCCTTCGGGCAAAATCGTTTCCAAAACGTTTAAAACTTTGCATTTTAGGCGTTTTAAAGTGGCTCGTCGCTCTCTTACGCCTACAAACGCATGCTTAGAGTTGGGCAGAACCGAAGGCGGGCATTCCCACACTCGTAACACTAAACTCGAGATCCACATTCTTCGAAAAGCATTTATATTTATTCACGAATTTAATTGTGTGAGGCAAGTGTATCCAAAACTGATATATTATTCCACGAATGATATTTAATTATCTATTTTAATTAGAATGCCCCAGGACAGGTAGGAAAAGATAACATAGGAGGCTGGAGAAACACGAAACTCGTATAGTAAAACGCGTAGACGTTGGAATTAGCAGACTGGTGTGTTTCTCAAAAAACAACAAGGGGGCGTAGAAAGTATAAATCACAGGATAGCATCACTCATATGTGTGGGGGAAGTGAGGGGGGGGGGTACATGACTCTTGGAGGCATTGCAGTCCCGAGGCGATAGACTATCTCAAGCATCATAAACAAGTGTTTTTTTATCTAAACTAATGTATTGATTGATATTTTGGCCTTGGCTTGCCGTCTCTAATTATAACGCAAAATCTGTTTGTAAATAATCGAGTCAATGGACCCTATAATGGATGATAACGGAGAACCAGAGTATAAGCAGTGAAATGAACCTACACTCCGGATATACCATGCAGCAGCCACTGGCGACTGTAATCAACCGGTTATGCACGTAGGTACCGCCTGACAGTGGTCGCAGTGACTATATGCGGATAGCAATCGTGGAGAGCGCCGGTGTTCACTGTTCATTGAGGAGATCACGTGATGCGTGCGCATGGAGAGTACACGAACTAAATTAGGCCTCGCTTGAATAACTAATGCATGGATTTGTTTGAAACAAATCTCCATTCTTTGCTCTATTTTGCCAGTCTTTTGTTTCATTGTTTACATGAGTACGCACACATATGCCCCGTACGCACCTTCACGCATGGCCGCCTCGATCCATGTCGTTATTGACAAGGGCGTCAACGGTGTATTGTAAATTATAGGTCAACGTGCTTCCGTGCACTACACTCCCATAAACACAATCAAAATAATCGGACTATCAGTTATAAAAAACAGTTTTGGTGATCCTACCCGACTCTATAGTTGGTACAGAGACAGATGTTGATTGATATAGTATAGATTGTCTAAATCAGCGGCATTATCGGAAATTTCCATGATATTGCAACAAAAATCAAAGCCCTTGAACGATATTCTCATCGATACAATACAATACATACGTTTTAGATCTCATAATAGCTACTATCGTGACGTAGACATCTGGATGAAGTGTGATGTAAATTGTTAATTGTGTAACAATCTCAATCACTTTTTCGATGAACGACGAAACCGTGACCGTATGCCTACCGCGTCACATAATTTTACAACACAAACATTGAAATAGTTTGTGAAGAGATTTATAAAATAGTTTCGTTGCATTGGCGATATGTTGCACTGTGCCTGTGTCACGTGAACTATATGTATCGGCTTAAGCTGGATTCGTGACATTGCGTTGTTCTGTGGGACGGTGCGCGACGGAGGTTTTGGGCCAATCAGGAGCGACCTAAGTGCACGCAGGTCGCTCCTGATTGGCCCAAAACCGCCGTCGCGCACCGTCCCGCAGAACAACGCAATGTCACGAATCCAGCTATAGGCGTTATGTTGGACTGTGCTTGTGTCATGTAAACTATGCATCGGTCTAGGCGTTATATCGTGTGCTGTGCAGTTGTGCTGTGTGTTGGCGCTGGCGCTATGCCAATTTGTACTTATGCCTTTATACGAACAGATGACGAATCATAGGAGGGTATGTAGGCGATTCCTTTGCGATCTTGCCATTTTCACAGTCGTACATTTTTTGTGTTGTTATTGTGAATGCCTATAGTACAAACAACACGATTACAGGGTAGTGACGATGCCAAAATTGAATTTTCACTTTTAAAGAAACCCATTAAAATTAGTATTAAAACATAAAGTTTGATGCAACTGTAAATAAACAACTCCGTTAGCTAATTTAAATGAAAATCATATTAACTTTCATAACGTTATCATAGCAACAAACATCCGGTCGCAGAGAACAATGATGTAACACAATCTCTAGTCTGTTAATCGAACCGGAAATTGGGCGTGTATAAATGATGCAACAGAGTTAAGATGGCAGGCTTCTGTGAGCAACGTAGGCTTGTAATCTCTTGTTGCTTGAGTGCCTGCCTACTGCGGTCTCGCGGTCTGGGTTCAGTTCGTTCGACGAGGAGAGCTTTCGGTATCGAAAACGTGGCTAATCAAGACAATGCATGCAAAGAAGATTTCAAAGTAAACTCAACCTGGCAATTTGTGACCAACTTAAAGCAAAAAAAACTTTGCAATTTAGTTTAAATACATCCAACACCTTTTGACCCTCATGCATATTAAATAATATCAAATTCTAACCCGAGAACCACTTTCAAAATTTTTTGAAAGTGCCGTTAAATAAATCGTATTTCTCTTGGTTCATGTTTGTTAAAATTATTATAGATAATATGTAAACTTTAAATTGGTTACAGTTCACAAAACCTTCTTAAAAGTTTTATTCGCGACGTAAGGTCGTCAGTGCATGAACGGAATAATATATCAATGTAAGCTACATTATATTTTTGCGTTACCTTCTAACATTCCATTTGACAGGTTCTGCTCGTTGTTATATCACATTTCATTTCAGAATCCCGTCATACCGTAGACCTATTGTTAAGCCAAGGTTCGTGCTGTATGGCGTGAGAACATCCATGTGGAAAGCAGCTTTACTCCCACATATTTATCCTTGACCCATCTTACGTAAAGAGAACCGTATGAACTATAGGTTCTCTTACCGGAGCTGATAAGGAAATGAAATCGTTTCCTTCCTTGTTTTATTAAAAGTAGTAGGAAATTATTTTTAAATATGCAAATTGAGAATTTAATGCTTTGCGTAACGGTTTTATTCAACTACCTATACTTCCAAAGTACAGTACGCAACGAAAAGTATTGTAGGCACTTCGGTTCAATTGGGAAGAAGATGTAGTTATAGATCATGTTGTGGTTGAATAGTTTTTCAAAGAAGAGATGGATGCGATGTAGAAAAACCTCAAAAAAAAAGGGGGGCTTGACGAGATTTGCCGGAACAAAAATAAAAATTAAAATATATAAATTCACATTTAGACTTTACCCACTCAGTATAACAAGATTGATTTCCAGTGGGGGACTTTAATTTAAAGCGACTAAACCAACCCTGAAGCTCCGGACACCATCCACGAGTGAGCGATAAGCCGATAACCAATCAAAGATCGATATTTCAAATATGATACATATGAATCAGTGATTGGACAGTGCGAACACCTGCTGACAAATGCCGGAATCAAGAAGGCTGATTCGGAACAACTTTGATTTTATTGCGTGTTTCGTTGCTAGGACGGCCCCAAAGTGGACCTGGACGGAATGGTTTGAAAAAAGAGAGCGATTGTTTGTTAAAATAATGGCGTATATAATGACATCTAAGCTCTTCTATCCAGACTTACAGTCCTCTCAGCGTCAACACTATACCGGTGTTTAATATAATTCATACTTTCAAAATCTTTTTCCCTGAGTATCAGTATAGTTCATTTCTCAGCATCGTTTTCATCCGTACAATAAATGCAATACTGGAAAATAGGCGATACAGCCATTTAATTAATTATAATATAATTAATATTATTACACAATATCAAATAATGGATGTGTATTGTGAAAGCGCAATAAATGGGGCAACATTTTTATAGCTTGTTTATTTAGCCGACATCAGCCTACATAGCATATCCATAAATTCTCGATGTAATTATTTTATATATTACGTAAGTTGTGCAATAAAAGTGATCACTGGTAAAAGTTGCATTTGGCAGGTAGAAAATTTAAAGTTCGAAATAAATAACACTTTTTAATGTTCATAACTTTCATCGTAATGAATCGAAACAAGAATCGTCCAATGCGGTTCGTAGGTCCATGAGCAAACCAACAAAGAACGCGGGTTCGAATCGCGTGCGTATATATATTAGCAGTGGATTTTTGTATTTGCTCTTTATGATTAGTTTTCATCCATTCATTGTCAGGAATAGCAGATTTTGTATTGTAAATTTGTCCTGTATTTTTGTGTTTAATTCATTAGTTTCATTTAGTATCAATCATATTTCATAATCATTTGCATTGCTATTGACGGGAAAAATATAGAGTTGCCTTAGAAATAAATAAAAAATTAGTGAGTGCGATTGAAACTATGTTTGCGACATAACGTGTGCACGCCAGCCCACATCGCAGATCCAGACCACGAGCAAGTAATCAATGAATGATGATGATTGAAGGAGAAGGGATAACCCGATATACCGGTACTTGTTTATGTAGTATGCCCCAGTTTGGGAGTTACAAGTTTGACGACGGATCGGCGACACATCCGAAACAAGTTCACAATGTTGTAGCATCTTCCATCAACATACTGGGTTTATTTTTTCAGACAGAACGTAATGGTGGGCGTCTTCGAAGTTAAAATGGATGATTAATTATTTAATATACTGTACACACTCAATTATAAAATCAAGTTCAATCATATGTTATTAATTGTGCAGACACAATTATGCCCGGTGCACACTTTGCGAAGGATTATGGCCAATGCAAGAGCGAATGCCAAGGTTTTCCGGTGCACTGCACACACATTGCCAGAAGTAACAATGAAAAAAGAAAAAATTAATTGTTTTTACAGTAATTGTTTAAAAATGATTGCAGAAATAAGTGTGACATTTGTTTTCATTCGTTTCTCGTAGAACCGAATAAACAACGTAACGTCCTACATTATGATTGGCTGAACTAGCCCCGTGTAGCGCTAGTCGTTAGCCTTAGCGCTATAGCCGCTAGTCGAAATCCGTGTGACACTAACACACGATTTTATAAGTGTATCTACTAGCCATAAAGTGGGTGCACCGGTCTTGAACGTGTATTTCAGTTGAACCAAAGACACAGAAGTTATGCTGTGTTTTAGAACGTGTCTGTAAATATTCATTGTGCTGGCTCAAACGTTTCATATTCAGCGCAGGTAAAGCTTGAACCCAGCTGGTTGTTATATAAATGATCGTTGTTCCAGATATCCAGCAAGGAGTACCACGATACTCTGTCCAACCACCTGCTGCAGGAACATATGGACCTGCAGCGGGCGTATCGCCTGCTGGAGGTGCAGCTACGCAACTGTGATACCCGGGCGTCCAGAGACTTGCAGCGCCTCAAGGAAGCTCTCCCGAACCAGGATCGCCTGAGGGAAGAGCTCCAGAGGGCCAAGGAACGCGAGACGCTGCTGAGGGGAGAGATCTATGACCTTCAGGAGCAGAACGAACTATTGGAGTTCCGGATACTCGAGTTGGAGGAGTGCCATGAAAACGTAAATACATATATAGCGCAGTGGCATGACCGGCCACGGGTTACTACTAAAACAGATAAACAATATTGGCTTTACTTTGTATTTCTCCCGTTTGCATAGTGCGTTTATTGCGAAACTAGACCCTCGTTTAAACACCATATTAAGATGAAGACTAATATATCATTCCCTAAACCACTGGATCAGTTACATCTGGTACTGGAGTTAGCGCTATGTTGTATGTTGAGTTACGGGTAAATAAATAACTACTGCTTCTCTCTATGAATATATATAGATTTTTGAAGTACTTAGATAATTATTGTTAAGAACTGCTGGAATGACTATTTTCTGGGACCCCTCGTCGCTAGCCCATATTCACCTGAGGGCCGAGGACACTCTTTGATAAACCTTCCAGTCGAGATTAGTGAAGGCGAGAATTGAACTAGCGCTCCTCATAATTGAGAATCTTGTTCTTTTGTGCTGTTGTCTCCATTGTCGCTTCGAATATTATAATTTAAAGGCCCTCTTAAACGTTTAGGCTAAAAATTATTTACGGTCGGGGTCAGTAGACGTAAGCAATGAGATAGTCAAACGTCAGCTTAATTCCTTTTTATTTTTATATGCTTATACATGTGGAAACACTTATTTTTGTTTCGTGATGCACTGAAAGGCTGACACTTATACTGACGTGGATAAAAATGAGCCCTTTGAGTGTAAGTATATAATTTATGACTTAATACGTAAATATACTCTAGAGTCTCGACCCTTATACAGTTACCATTAGCGATTGCAGCGACATTTAATATTGACCGTCAGAGGCTCACACGAGGAATAAAATCAATTTAGTGCCCATTGTAAAAGAGTTCACTTGTATATGTGTATTTGGTTGACCCAGAAGCGCAGCGACAAGAAAGACCTCTTCGCGTTGTAGCCTACACAACATTATTTTTTCCACATTTGAATCGATTGGTTTAAAACAAAATTATTAAGATATGTAGAACAAAGCCTTGGATTGAAACATTCAGTAATATTGAAGTAAATATGATGAAAAAAAAACATTTTAGTTCCCAGAGAGTTTCATGATCATGGTTGTTTACTTGAAACGTCTTCATGATTTTCCTAATAAGCTTTTTCCAACATTATAAATAGTGGTTAACAATTTTAGACACGCGATTCTTAAATTCTTAACCTCATTCGAGATGATAATCATAGAGATAAGTACTAGTTTTGGTTGTTGATAGCTTAACCGTAACAATGGGAACACACCGTGTATGCATTGTTGCACATGATATGGCCCTACTATATATAGTTGGCTCGCCGAGAATCAATATTGTCAATATTGCGTCTGTTTTGTTTCGTGTAGAATAATTTAACCTTTGCAATTTAAGTGATATTTGAAATAATGATTTGTTTGAGAGGAAATAGTAATATGAGTGATAATAATACATGGTGTGTGTGTATAGCTTAAGGTGTGTGTGTATAGCTTAAGAGTATAGATGCGCATCCAAGCGTCCTATTCATGATCAAGTTATAAGCTAAGGCGTTTCAATTGCAAAGCAAATACCAAGTATATTAGGCATTCTCTTCACGATCTATAAATTCGGTTTGAAATAGATAAGACGGAAGACGCCGCACATAATTATATAATATAACAGTCACATTCAATATAGGTCTATAGCCTTACGACAAACACTCCATAATTCTGTGTCCTTTCTAACGTATCGCCAAATGTCAGGCATGATTGCCCATGACGCATGACGGAGCACTGGACATACTTACGCCTACGCGACTTCTCAGTTTAGTTATGTAGTTTGTGTGCCAAGTCCCTTCTATTAGACGTGTACTTGAATCAGCATGATTTGCAAAACTCGATGGTTTTAGAGGGCAACTTCCGGTACGAGTAGTTGTTGATTATATAAAATAAAATATGAGAAGTATAGCTATCTTTGATAGCCTATCTTTGTGGCTACGTGTTATGTCACACCTTGCGGAAATGGAAGAGTCTGTACTCTGTACTTATGTATTAAGTTGTATGACTAATTAATTGGCGAATGATGCATTTTTACAATACTTATCTAGTAGTAAAAAATTGTGTTTCATCACGATCGACTCTATCTTCAAAAACCACCAACAAACCTTGTAAAATCTTAAATTACATATTTAAGGTTATAGATGATCTTGTATGCATTCATGAACCTGGATTCGATTCCCAGCGGGGTCGGTTTTTTACTTTCTGTCTGATGTAAGTTGTAACATGTAATATATTTGTAATAAATCTGGGGTTGGTGTTTCAGTGTGTATGTGCCGTGAGTGTAATGAATGCTCTTTCTGCTTTCGGTACGGATCTAAATCTAACCATAACAGTACTGTTCTCATTGTCAAATGTGTTATTTATATACGGGCAAATTCACTGCAAGCATCATTATCGTTGGGCTACAAAATCGTAAATTCTGAGAATTGTGTCACTCATAAACAAGATTCATCGCTGGCCGCAACACCAACGCGTATGTGTGGGAGGAGAAGACAGAGGCTTTGTAATAGTAATAGCCCGTCTTTATCGTTCCGACCGGTACTCAACACCTGTGCTAAGTCGTCAAGTATTTTGATGGGAGCCTTTGTCGCCCACTGGTTAACATGTCCTATATATATATATATATATATATGGATTTATGGATGGTGAGATCTTCAAAAATTATATTTATAATCAATCAGTAGCCCAAGCTATTTTTCTACCGTAAATTTCATCGGTGTGGCACACATATAAAGGTCATAAGAACATGTTTACTAGCATTAGCATTATTATAAAATGTAATTATTATTTTATTCAAGGACTTATTATGTTATCTATGCTTTCATATTTTGATAGCTGCATGGCGTACTTGATATGTTATTGTAGTAGGTTTGTATTATTTATCGTTCATTAATAATTATTTTATGTTTCCCATCTCTTCCCAGGTATCAAACCCAGCTATAGCTCATCGCTTAAGCGTAATCTATACCCGTTACGTTAAGTTTCCGTTCGAAAGTAGGTCTTTATAGAAAATGCTACATAAATTTTACCCACTTTCCAGAGCAAGAATATGTGCTTTACAATTTGATGAGTAGTGCACACCGTAGTAAGCCGTTGTATAATTACAGTAATTTATCTCTAATTCATAATGCGTCTTGGGTTGACCAATTTTAATGTATTATTCATTAAACTTGTGTTCAATTAACTTATCTCTTGACTCATGATGCGTTTTTTTTATTTCAAGACAACCTCGGTTATTTCTATCATTGTAACACATTTCTTTTCTTATTTTATAGTATAATTCAGGAAAATCGTGACCTTGTTAATAGATTGTTATTAACTAGATCGAAGATATGAACAAGTTGATACGGTCTTTGGACCAGAACGTAAATCAGCCGCAAACACAAACAGTTGTTTTTATCCAAAGGGCAATCTTAATTAATTTTTAGTCGCACATAAAGTTTCGAAAGTAATGACGTGTGAAAGTATGATGTAGTTGTTCATCAAATCTGTAGATTGAACTCCGCTGACCAATATTAAATTATAGTCCACGGATCTTGCTCAAAACAACTATCTAATTCGGCAATTTGAATGTAATACAGCTCGTAAATATATTTGACTTAAATTAAAATGTATAACGCTATGTATATGTATATGTATAAATTGTATTTATGTAAGTGTATAACATTGTATGAAATTGTATTTCTGCAATATGTATGTGTACGGCCTATCAGAATGTTTGACCTTGATGCTTGACAGTTGGTCCAGATTATCCTAAAAACACCGAACTGCATTATGTCAATTAGTATGTATATTTACTTAATTTGGTAACTAATGAGAATACCGTTACAGCCAAACGGCAAACACAATGATGTTGCAAATTGTTTCTCATTCAACTTAAAACCTTTGTAGTTAATTAAATCTAAGGAGTAAAGAAACAAACCATTAGTTACCGTATAAAGCGTGTGAATTCATTCTTAAGTTCACGATAACATTTTAATTGTGAAGTAATTATGCAAATGTTTGGCTCTATGTACTAGACTACACATTCACGAGTAACAAACTGTATCTATGAGGTTTGAGGTAACAACTACAGTAACAACGGGTTCTCCTCAATGGAGCAGATCACGTTATGATGTTTCGCCAACTACCACAAACAAACTACGTATTTGACCACCTAATTTACTCTGAGGTTTAGTGCATGGCGTTGTTTCTCTAACAGTAACCGTTTTGATATTATCTTTAAAAATATCACACGACCATTTCTTACACCTCCCGTCTCATGAGACGAGACTTCATTAACTCGACGTAACGGTCTTAACTCATTAAATACTCGGCTGAAGGTGAGAAGTCGGTAATTAATATTTCAAGATAAATCAAAGATGAACTATCAATTACAGCTACGGTTAAACGCGTTCCGGCTTGGCCAACTCTTGAAGTATTATATCATTAACCTAATTACACCTCCCAAATGAGTTTCAATCGGTCACATGCACTCGTTGTTTGCAGGCGTCTGTACGGAGCGGCAACCCTGCATTAGCCTACGTGACGTGGCTAGAGCTGTGACGTCACAGATATGATAGGTCACGTGTACTTGTTGCTTGCAGGCGTCTGTACGGAGCGGCAACCCCGCATTAGCCTACGTGACGTGGCTAGAGCTGTGACGTCACAGATATGATAGGTCACGTGTACTTGTTGCTTGCAGGCGTCTGTACGGAGCGGCAACCCTGCATCACGTGACGTGGCTAGAGCTGTGACGTCACAGATATGATAGGTCACATGTACTTGTTGCTTGCAGGCGTCCATACGGAGCGGCAACCCCGCATCACGTGACGTGGCTAGAGCTGTGACGTCACAGATATGATAGGTCACATGTACTTGTTGTTTGCAGGCGTCTGTACGGAGCGGCCACCCTGCATCACGTGACGTGGCTAGAGCTGTGACGTCACAGATATGATAGGTCACGTGTACTTGTTGCTTGCAGGCGTCTGTACGGAGCGGCAACCCTGCATTAGCCTACGTGACGTGGCTAGAGCTGTGACGTCACAGATATGATAGGTCACGTGTACTTGTTGCTTGCAGGCGTCTGTACGGAGCGGCAACCCTGCATTAGCCTACGTGACGTGGCTAGAGCTGTGACGTCACAGATATGATAGGTCACGTGTACTTGTTGCTTGCAGGCGTCTGTACGGAGCGGCAACCCTGCATTAGCCTACGTGACGTGGCTAGAGCTGTGACGTCACAGATATGATAGGTCACATGTACTTGTTGCTTGCAGGCGTCTGTACGGAGCGGCAACCCCGCATTAGCCTACGTGACGTGGCTAGAGCTGTGACGTCACAGATATGATAGGTCACGTGTACTTGTTGCTTGCAGGCGTCTGTACGGAGCGGCAACCCTGCATCACGTGACGTGGCTAGAGCTGTGACGTCATAGATATGATAGGTCACGTGTACTTGTTGCTTGCAGGCGTCTGTACGGAGCGGCAACCCCGCATTAGCCTACGTGACGTGGCTAGAGCTGTGACGTCACAGATATGATAGGTCACGTGTACTTGTTGCTTGTAGGCGTCTGTACGGAGCGGCAACCCTGCATCACGTGACGTGGCTAGAGCGGTGACGTCACAGATATGATAGGTCACGTGTACTTGTTGCTTGCAGGCGTCTGTACGGAGCGGCAACCCTGCATTAGCCTACGTGACGTGGCTAGAGCTGTGACGTCACAGATATGATAGGTCACGTGTACTTGTTGCTTGCAGGCGTCTGTACGGAGCGGCAACCCTGCATCACGTGACGTGGCTAGAGCTGTGACGTCACAGATATGATAGGTCACGTGTACTTGTTGCTTGCAGGCGTCCGTACGGAGCGGCAACCCCGCATTAGCCTACGTGACGTGGCTAGAGCTGTGACGTCACAGATATGATAGGTCACGTGTACTTGTTGTTTGCAGGCGTCCGTACGGAGCGGCAACCCCGCATTAGCCTACGTGACGTGGCTAGAGCTGTGACGTCACAGATATGATAGGTCACGTGTACTTGTTGCTTGCAGGCGTCCGTACGGAGCGGCAACCCCGCATTAGCCTACGTGACGTGGCTAGAGCTGTGACGTCACAGATATGATAGGTCACATGTACTTGTTGCTTGCAGGCGTCTGTACGGAGCGGCAACCCTGCATCACGTGACGTGGCTAGAGCTGTGACGTCACAGATATGATAGGTCACGTGTACTTGTTGCTTGCAGGCGTCTGTACGGAGCGGCAACCCTGCATCACGTGACGTGGCTAGAGCTGTGACGTCACAGATATGATAGGTCACGTGTACTTGTTGCTTGCAGGCGTCTGTACGGAGCGGCAACCCTGCATTAGCCTACGTGACGTGGCTAGAGCTGTGACACCACAGATATGATAGGTCACATGTACTTGTTGCTTGCAGGCGTCTGTACGGAGCGGCAACCCTGCATCACGTGACGTGGCAAGAGCTGTGACGTCACAGATATGATAGGTCACGTGTACTTGTTGCTTGCAGGCGTCCGTACGGAGCGGCAACCCTGTATCACGTGACGTGGCTAGAGCTGTGACGTCACAGATATGATAGGTCACATGTACTTGTTGCTTGCAGGCGTCTGTACGGAGCGGCAACCCTGCATCACGTGACGTGGCAAGAGCTGTGACGTCACAGATATGATAGGTCACGTGTACTTGTTGTTTGCAGGTGTCTGTACGGAGCGGCAACCCTGCATCACGTGACGTGGCTAGAGCTGTGACGTCATAGATATGATAGGTCACGTGTACTTGTTGTTTGCAGGCGTCCGTACGGAGCGGCAGCCCCGCATTAGCCTACGTGACGTGGCTAGAGCTGTGACGTCACAGATATGATAGGTCACGTGTACTTGTTGTTTGCAGGCGTCCGTACGGAGCGGCAGCCCCGCATTAGCCTACGTGACGTGGCTAGAGCTGTGACGTCACAGATATGATAGGTCACATGTACTTGTTGCTTGCAGGCGTCTGTACGGAGCGGCAACCCTGCATCACGTGACGTGGCTAGAGCTGTGACGTCACAGATATGATAGGTCACGTGTACTTGTTGCTTGCAGGCGTCCATACGGAGCGGCAACCCCGCATTAGCCTACGTGACGTGGCTAGAGCTGTGACGTCACAGATATGATAGGTCACGTGTACTTGTTGTTTGCAGGCGTCCGTACGGAGCGGCAACCCTGCATCACGTGACGTGGCTAGAGCTGTGACGTCACAGATATGATAGGTCACATGTACTTGTTGCTTGCAGGCGTCCGTACGGAGCGGCAACCCCGCATTAGCCTACGTGACGTGGCTAGAGCTGTGACGTCACAGATATGATAGGTCACGTGTACTTGTTGCTTGCAGGCGTCTGTACGGAGCGGCAACCCTGTATCACGTGACGTGGCTAGAGCTGTGACGTCACATATATGATAGGTCACGTGTACTTGTTGCTTGCAGGCGTCTGTACGGAGCGGCAACCCTGCATCACGCGACGTGGCTAGAGCTGTGACGTCACAGATATGATAGGTCACGTGTACTTGTTGCTTGCAGGCGTCTGTACGGAGCGGCAACCCTGCATTAGCCTACGTGACGTGGCTAGAGCTGTGACGTCACAGATATGATAGGTCACGTGTACTTGTTGCTTGCAGGCGTCCGTACGGAGCGGCAACCCTGCATTAGCCTACGTGACGTGGCTAGAGCTGTGACGTCACAGATATGATAGGTCACATGTACTTGTTGTTTGCAGGCGTCTGTACGGAGCGGCAACCCCGCATTAGCCTACGTGACGTGGCTAGAGCTGTGACGTCACAGATATGATAGGTCACGTGTACTTGTTGCTTGCAGGCGTCTGTACGGAGCGGCAACCCCGCATTAGCCTACGTGACGTGGCTAGAGCTGTGACGTCACAGATATGATAGGTCACGTGTACTTGTTGCTTGCAGGCGTCTGTACGGAGCGGCAACCCTGCATCACGTGACGTGGCTAGAGCTGTGACGTCACAGATATGATAGGTCACGTGTACTTGTTGCTTGCAGGCGTCTGTACGGAGCGGCAACCCCGCATTAGCCTACGTGACGTGGCTAGAGCTGTGACGTCATAGATATGATAGGTCACATGTACTTGTTGCTTGCAGGCGTCTGTACGGAGCGGCAACCCTGCATCACGTGACGTGGCTAGAGCTGTGACGTCACAGATATGATAGGTCACGTGTACTTGTTGTTTGCAGGCGTCTGTACGGAGCGGCAACCCTGCATCACGTGACGTGGCTAGAGCTGTGACGTCACAGATATGATAGGTCACGTGTACTTGTTGCTTACAGGCGTCCGTACGGAGCGGCAACCCTGCATTAGCCTACGTGACGTGGCTAGAGCTGTGACGTCACAGATATGATAGGTCACGTGTACTTGTTGCTTGCAGGCGTCTGTACGGAGCGGCAACCCTGCATCACGTGACGTGGCTAGAGCTGTGACGTCACAGATATGATAGGTCACGTGTACTTGTTGCTTGCAGGCGTCTGTACGGAGCGGCAACCCTGCATCACGTGACGTGGCTAGAGCTGTGACGTCACAGATATGATAGGTCACGTGTACTTGTTGTTTGCAGGCGTCTGTACGGAGCGGCAACCCCGCATTAGCCTACGTGACGTGGCTAGAGCTGTGACGTCACAGATATGATAGGTCACGTGTACTTGTTGCTTACAGGCGTCTGTACGGAGCGGCAACCCCGCATCACGTGACGTGGCTAGAGCTGTGACGTCATAGATATGATAGGTCACGTGTACTTGTTGTTTGCAGGCGTCCGTACGGAGCGGCAACCCTGCATTAGCCTACGTGACGTGGCTAGAGACATGACGTCACAGATATGATAGGTCACGTGTACTTGTTGCTTACAGGCGTCCATACGGAGCGGCAACCCCGCATCACGTGACGTGGCTAGAGCTGTGACGTCATAGATATGATAGGTCACGTGTACTTGTTGTTTGCAGGCGTCCGTACGGAGCGGCAACCCTGCATTAGCCTACGTGACGTGGCTAGAGCTGTGACGTCACAGATATGATAGGTCACATGTACTTGTTGCTTGCAGGCGTCTGTACGGAGCGGCAACCCCGCATCACGTGACGTGGCTAGAGCTGTGACGTCACAGATATGATAGGTCACGTGTACTTGTTGCTTGCAGGCGTCCGTACGGAGCGGCAACCCTGTATCACGTGACGTGGCTAGAGCTGTGACGTCATAGATATGATAGGTCACATGTACTTGTTGCTTGCAGGCGTCTGTACGGAGCGGCAACCCCGCATCACGTGACGTGGCTAGAGCTGTGACGTCACAGATATGATAGGTCACGTGTACTTGTTGCTTGCAGGCGTCCGTACGGAGCGGCAACCCTGTATCACGTGACGTGGCTAGAGCTGTGACGTCACAGATATGATAGGTCACGTGTACTTGTTGCTTGCAGGCGTCCGTACGGAGCGGCAACCCCGCATTAGCCTACGTGACGTGGCTAGAGCTGTGACGTCACAGATATGATAGGTCACGTGTACTTGTTGCTTGCAGGCGTCCATACGGAGCGGCAACCCTGCATTAGCCTACGTGACGTGGCTAGAGCTGTGACGTCACAGATATGATAGGTCACGTGTACTTGTTGTTTGCAGGCGTCTGTACGGAGCGGCAACCCCGCATTAGCCTACGTGACGTGGCTAGAGCTGTGACGTCACATATATGATAGGTCACGTGTACTTGTTGCTTGCAGGCGTCCGTACGGAGCGGCAACCCCGCATTAGCCTACGTGACGTGGCTAGAGCTGTGACGTCACAGATATGATAGGTCACGTGTACTTGTTGCTTGCAGGCGTCTGTACAGAGCGGCAACCCCGCATTAGCCTACGTGACGTGGCTAGAGCTGTGACGTCACAGATATGATAGGTCACATGTACTTGTTGCTTGCAGGCGTCTGTACGGAGCGGCAACCCTGCATCACGTGACGTGGCTAGAGCTGTGACGTCACAGATATGATAGGTCACATGTACTTGTTGTTTGCAGGCGTCTGTACGGAGCGGCAACCCTGCATCACGTGACGTGGCTAGAGCTGTGACGTCACAGATATGATAGGTCACGTGTACTTGTTGCTTGCAGGCGTCCGTACGGAGCGGCAACCCCGCATTAGCCTACGTGACGTGGCTAGAGCTGTGACGTCACAGATATGATAGGTCACGTGTACTTGTTGTTTGCAGGCGTCCGTACGGAGCGGCAACCCCGCATTAGCCTACGTGACGTGGCTAGAGCTGTGACGTCACAGATATGATAGGTCACGTGTACTTGTTGTTTGCAGGCGTCCGTACGGAGCGGCAACCCTGCATCACGTGACGTGGCCACAGAGACGGAGACTGGTGAAGTCACAGATCACACATCACTTCCGATTGACGCCCAGGTCACCGGAGAGACGCAGAGTGTTCAGGTAACTCATCGGAGGACACTTCCGGGTCGACCCGGACTATTGTGTTCTAAATCACATTTTTGAAATCAAAACAATGGTGTGTGCATTCTTGGAGCTCACATGGTATAGGGTATAACTATTGTGCCAGCCAGGGTATAACTTATTGTGATGTGAAATCGAATGGACATAAATTACGTGTTTTAATTTAATGCTAGATCCCCACAAAAATTATAAATTTTACGTAGCCTACGTTTATACGCCAACTTGATTAATATACGAGATCGGGCTTGTATATTTGAAGCCGGCTTTTTTTATAATTTTCGTAACGCCTCATTACAGTGATTATCTGTAATAAATCATTAGCCTTACATCAACAATAATTATTCGGTCAATTAATGGTTGATTACCAATCATTCAATGCCATTAGTTTGTGTATATTTAGATATCACATGTTTTTAATCTCAGACCAGCTTGTGCCCATTATGTGTTGTAATAGCATTTTGCAACACAAGTTTGTTTGCACGGGCTATGGCCGAACCACGCTTGTCCGGCTGAACTCTTTGCTAATTGAGCTGTCACGGAACCATTTATTACCCAAATCACAATCTGTTCTTTCCAGTGCAATACATTTTGACGCAATTGAAAAGTGTCATATTCATTCATCGATCCTCGTGGTTCAAAACTTTCCTGTTCTCCACTGGGTGGCTAATCTTTGGTCAGAACCCACATATGGCTATATACTTGCATTTCAATAGTATTCAATTATCTCGTACATTATCTAATTTGTGCTCGATAAAACATTTCTTATTGTGTCTTCGTGTGAATTATGCAACGGGGAAATGCTCAAGCTTTGTGACCTGCTGCAATTTATGTGAAATAAGGAATAAAATGCACCAATAGGACATTTTATTGAAATAATTTAGTACATTTCACATTGTTATTTTCCTGTATAATATTATACCTGCGTAATTAATTGCAATGCATGTTTTCTGATGTTTCATGATGGTATCACCCGTTATTGTTTTATGGTGGGTTTATTAATAAGTACCATTCATTGTGCCAGGTCGCCATGTAATGTAATGGAGTCCTACTTAATAGTAGTTACGAGTGAAATGAGTTTATCGAGTCTAATCAAAACCTATACAAAACACTTTAGTTCCCAGTAAGTGAAATACAAGTCCCACCCATGATAAATATTTCTCAATCGGGTCTATAAGTTGTGACCTGGATCTCTTGATCTCTGTTATGTTATACACCGTGAAGCAATGTTACTATTCTCTGTGCATTGCAGGCGAGATTAGCGGACGCACCTGAGTCCCCACTGACTTCTGCAACCTGTGGCCGCGACCAACGGACGGATCACGCCGACCTCGGAGACAAGGAACGGATACAAACGTAAGACATAACCATGGTGACGTCGTGTCTGATACAAGACAAAGGCAGGTCGATGAGCTGCCTGTAATACGACTCACGTGTAAAAGACAAAGCCGTTGTTGACATGACTAAGAGTTGAGAATGTGTACACAAAACCGTTGTTGACATTGAGAATGCGCATTCAAACAGTTTTCAGTCACACTAAAAAGTTTAATTAGTAATTAACATTAATTTCTTATGCTTTTTAGTTTTTCATCAAACTTGAACATGGTGAACTGGGAATAGAACTTAGAACTTGTGCATAGATAGCTGTACTTGAAAGCATGGTAACATCAACATGCATGACATAATTCAGCGCTGGCAACCAGCGCAGGTAGCCAGTGCAGGTAGCCGATGCACGTAACCTGCTTTCTTTGACTTTGTACGCGCACCCTAACTATCACTGTGTCGACTCATTTTGGTCAGCAACATCGGCCAAGGAAATGTTCCTGCTGTACCAGGTATACGATTCTTAGTTTTAAGAACATACTATTATTTTAGTGTCAGTGGTAGATACACTGTAAAATGTATTTATTTATTCATAATTAAACCTACACACATAAAACCTTCAAGTTTAACATTATTGTTGTTGGATTTTTTGTATTCTTTATTAAAATTGTGATTATTATGTTTTAATTAAATAACAATATTGTAAAATTTCTCGTCGACGTGAAAATGGTATATCGTAAGTACTACACCCAAAGCCAAAGGTAATACGGTTCTATATTTACCAATTACAATTTTTTGCTATATATAATTAATAATAAATTAGGTTCGTATATTAGAAGTGGTAGTAAGGAGTAAGTAAGTAGTAAGTAAGGTTCCATCTAGGTCAGTCTTAATATCTAACTAGTCAGTCTTAATAAGAACGAGGTTTACCATGAGTTTGAAGTTGGTTCATATTTCAGTCGTGTAAGATGTCTGCATTGATGACTTCACGATTGATGGCAAGAACATTAATATAGAAGCTATAATACATTTCCTCGAGAAGTGAATGTAGACAATCCCCACAGATGGTTGATTACTTAATTATGGCACTCTCAAACAAGACGGTTAACTACTAATAAGCAGCATTCAAACCTAGTAAAATAAGTAAAGAGAAGAGATAAAACACGCCGTAAGGGCTGACGTATTTATGTCGGGATTTTTAGCTCCCATTCGTCTCAACAGGTAGTATTGCTTGAGTACAGCTTGTTATGCCACTTATTGACAGGAGAATGTGATTCGTATCAAATCAGTACTTTCATATTTCACAAATTAAGTTCGCAGCGGGTTTGCAGATGTCCTGATGTTGTATCGACAATTCAATCATAAGAAATAGCAGCCATTTTGACTGAGCTGCTGCCCCGACAAGTAGGCAGCGCTGCCAGTACAGTGGGTCCGTGGCTTAATTGAGAACAAAAAAATCAGTCGATCTTGGCATTTCACACATGTTTACACCCCTACTAAAATTTTACCTTACTAGCACAAACATGGGGCGAAATCCCCGAATTCATTACTGGAAGTCATAACAGAAGTTCAACCATGCGCACTTTTCAAATAATACTCTCAGTATAATACTCAGTCAAATAATAGGCGTCCACACAACAAACAAAAGATTACTTGTTGACAGTTCGGACCCAACAATTTCAAGGAAACTGGGGTCGCACTCGGGCTGTACAAATAACTTATTATAAATGCAGTGAAAACAATGGCCTGCGGCGTTTTCAGCTTTGTCTTGGAAAAGTTTACTATAGTCAGTTGAAGTAGCTAAAAAACAAACTTTGCAGCGGTTTTCTGCCGTTCATTTACCACGTGCGAGTTCGCCCTTACCATCCTGTATACTGTATACGTTAGTTTCACCTGTATTCAATCAACGGTTTGATTGCCTTAAGAGCTTCTAAACATAGGTTCTAAAATAATGCAAATGAGTAACGGGTAATATTTTGTTTGCCATATTATAGATTTCACAGAAAATGAATCTTGTTGTGGACCATTACAAAACTATTTTCTTGATATCTCAGATGAAGATCCTTCGTGTTCAGAACATTGGAATCCGCTTCTTTGTTGTATCGAGCATAAATACTTCGTGTTCCACGAAATGTAAATACATAATTGGATTAAAGGTTCATCGTCCCTGCGTTCACAATCCTAGAATGTTTGTGAATGAATGACTGAATGAACATATATCGCGATGACGTCATTGTTTTGTAGAGTGTGTATTTCACAACAAACAACCACTCGCTAACCGGCCGACTAGGCCTACCGACGCCCGCCTACTGGTGTGTGACGTGACGCAATGCACAGCTCGAATGCAAAGTATGCGTCACAAACAGACCGCAAGTGAAGTGTCCTCACGTAGGATAACTTATTATCATTAGTAAACCCATTCCTAACCGCCGACACTGAGGGTGTGTTCCAACTTGACGTTTTTCGTAGTGGACTAAGCTTAGTTATACTAATCGAAAGGAAGTGACATCACAAGCAGGCGACCAATGCTCCTTATTTGGCTAGTGGTTAGTGGGTAGTGGGTAGTGGCCGAAAGTGTACACTACGACACCAATTGACCCACTAAACCAAGATGGTTGATACCAGCCATCACAGCTGATACTTTTAGGTTAGGAAAATACCCAACCAGTGAGTGGAAGTATTATTATCGTATTTATTTACATTAGATGATTAATAACAATAAACTTTGTATTAGCATACTAGGTGGCGTGCCCAAAGCTGTTAGCGTTTAGTGTGTAGCAGGTAGTGGTTAGTGATTAGTGGTTAGCAGGCGAAAAATCAAGTTGGAACGCACCCTGACTTGTGGTCTCGTGACTCGTGTCAGTAATGACATATTCTTGAAATCCCCTCTCATCCGCTCATGTGTTAAAAATACTAACAGCGCTTGCAGGAGGCAATGATACCCCTGATTAAGCAGGCCTTATAATATTGTGTTAATTTAATTAATTGAAACTATGTTTCTGGAACTAATGAATGTATTTCATGTATTTAACTAACAAAATCTATATAAGCAGGCTCATTTTTTTCAATATTTGTATTAAAATAATACAATCATTACAGATGTTTCTATTCGTCTTATAAAACAAGAACACAAATAAATCGTGTCTTCAAAAATTTTAATGTTTGCACCGAAAACATTACTTACTGTGAAACACCTATATATTCTTGGATTCGCAAAATAGTCGACAAAGTGATAACTTGCGAGTCTTCAGGCTTATTGTGTTATGTTTTTTATTCAGAAAATTGCGAGTTCAATTTCCGACTAGGACAGATATGTACTTAACTATGAAATTACCTGGTTGAACGTCGATGTATACGGTGACTTCGGCGCCCGGATAGCAACGAAGCGCGTCTTATACTTAGTGATCAATTTACCCCCAAGGACCTAAATCTGTTACGCGGTTCACTGAACATCTGCTATGAACTTTTGTTATGACCCCACTGAAAGTAAAATTGCGCGGACGCGTGTATTTGTGTATGGATAGGCGATAACCAGTAGCGGATTTAACGGTCAGCCGGGTCAGCGAATGCTGACCGGGCCCCGGCCAATCCGGGCCCCCCGCCCCTTAGCGACCCACTCAAAAACACATGAGCTGAACCCATTATAGCAAATACTACCAATAAAATTATATTTCAAAAAGAATGTTTCAAAAAGAATGATTCCGTTTATAGGGCTCAATAAAGCCTTCGCCCACTTGTTTGACGGTACACAGCGGCGGAAACAACCCCACAGTTCAACAATGGAACTTTAATCCTGCCGCTTTACGTTGAGTCACGCTAATTTATAGAAAAATCTGGAAATATTCGGCAAATATGAGGGTTTATATTTACAACCCAATAACTGTAGGGCCTATATATGTCTATAAAATGACAATTACTTGCTTTGAAACACCCAACCTCTCCTCTACTCAGTATCAGTCGGTTTCTGTGTCTCGTGTGAAACAGGCCAGTGCAACTTAGTTCGTGTGACAACTGTGTTATTTTAATTTAATTTAAACGAAAGTAAAATGT
Source organism: Isoperla grammatica (assembly GCA_945910005.1). NCBI lineage: Eukaryota > Metazoa > Arthropoda > Insecta > Plecoptera > Perlodidae > Isoperla > Isoperla grammatica. Next base: position 62,800,747 of record OX246738.1, read on the forward strand.
GAGTGTGGTATACGTTTGTTAAAGATGAGTGAACAGACAAAATACAAGCATAAAAGCGAAAAGATAAAGATCACGCACTTCTTGTAACTGCCGGCAATGACCCTAAACAAAGAATATTAAGTTTTTGTGTTGGCAATAATTCGCGTGTGTCAATTGGCGCTGAACATCAATTAAACACGTCAAAAATTCGAGTGAAATTCAAACCCCTTTGGAAATCGAAAATCAAACCTCATTACACACATATAACAGAAAACCATAATCTTGTAGTAACACCCCTCAAAACAGCGCAAAACCCATTTCCTCTAGTAATGACGATACAGTGAATGCAGAAGTTCAAGTGGAATCACAAAGACCTAATGTAAGGAAAGTGTAGATTTTGCGTTGTCTCAAAACTACGTGTCCTGCACCAAAGTAAAAAAATTGCAGACCAATCTAACATGTCTGAGCAAACTTTTCTTGACTGATAAAGCTCTGTTCTGTGGATCAGTTATTTCAAATGATCAACTTGACATTCTTATTGTTAAAAAGCCTTTTCAACCCATTGGAAGTGGCATGCCATATTTAATATATCTTAAAGACGACGGCAATCGTAGTTTTTCGTCCTTTTGCTATTTCAAAATAAATTCTACCAACGAACTATGGATCCTATACACTATGAAACAAACACGGCTAATTGTCTTGCGGATATGAATCGGAAAAAACTGTCGAGAGTTCGGACTTATCCTAACTGTTGAAGCTTTTGCCTGGAAAAACTCCAGAAGGGGGTGTCATTTTAAGAGCTTTGGTGAGTAATGAATTAGTATTATGCTATATACATATATTAGTTAGTTTGTTAAAAAAATATGCCAAACGGACGGGGCCCCTTTGGTAAAATGCTGACCGGGCCCTTTTTCTTAAATCCGCTCCTGGCGATAACTCGGTGTATGTAAGACAATATCAATATATTGCTGAATGAAACCACTATCAAAACACCTGAAGTAAAAGCTTTTACAGATTGTATATATCTGTAAGAGCTCGCATTAGCTTTTTAGAATTCTTATTTCACAACCGGAAGTTTTCAAGACACAAACATAAACTTTATTAGTTATGATGAGGATGTTATGTCGTTCACCACAAGGGTCATATATATATTATGTATTCTGTATTCTGTTCTTACATCGATGCCACTATGGGTGAAACTCGCTATCATTCAAGCGCCATAAACAAATCTTCATTCGAGTCCTACACAATCCTATAGTGTATTGCAATGAATCTGTGGTCCTACATCCCGCCCACCTTCCCCTACTTCACTCCATACCTCGAATCGCCGGCTCGAGCCAGCCGCGAGGGATACCCCGCCGAGCCGGCGATTCGAGGTATGGAGTGAAGTAGAGGAAGGTGGGCGGAATCCTAGGACCACAGATTCATTGCAACACACTGTAGAAGTAATTTAGAAAGCCAATGAACTGTCTGTAAATGGCATCATCCAATAAATGTTTTGATAATAGAATATTATGATGACTTGTGATGGTAAATATCCATGTGCTTGTGCTCTTTAGTTCAATGTGATGATGCAGACTAGCAAACACAGGTTCTATTCATTTCGTCAAGTCACATCCTAAAATGTGATATCGGGCGTGGTATTCACACATTCCCTATGGGTGTAACCGCGTCAGCCTTGCGTGTAAAGGTATGCAGGCTAACTATCACACTATCCATGACACATGCGTACATTGTGTTCCAGGCTGGATCCCCAGTCTGACAACCAAAGCACTCCACAAGAACAAGTCCAAACAAGGCAGCAAAACGACACGCAGGAAGACGACACTGTATCTGTAAAACCACCCCCCGAATGCAATGAATTCTCTTCAAACAGTCACACTTCTTTGAGTGAGGGAATAAGTTGCACCCTATGCAGAAGACTTCCTCGAAGGCGCTCTTTCCATGGTCCCTCGCAGTTTCCGGTCCTCGACATTGACGGCAAAGACGGTGAAAACCAAAGAGATTCTTTAAGGAAATCAAAGTCTGATGGGGAGATTAAGGCGCGCCATGATTCTCACACGACTTGTGAATCATTGGAAGTAGATCAACATCACAGTCCGGTTAGAAAACGGGAGGACGAGCTTGACGAGGAGAGGACGCCGGAAGACGTCCAGGAATCTGCGAGGAAGGTCGACGCTGTGTTGTCTTCGAGTGGGGCGGATCAAGCGGGAGCCACGCGCGTCACCGTCAAAGACGAGGGGGTCCAAGTCGACGTCTTTGGTGAGCGGAGGAGCCACTTGAGCGGGACGAGGGTGGAGGAGCAGGTGAAGACCATGAGGACCATGCTCAACGCCATCTACGACGTTCTCAGGGAGACCCGGGTGGAGGTGGAGTGCACCAATAGCGAACTGAGGGAGGAAGTCGAGACTCTGGAGACGACTGTCCAGATACTGACTGAGGAGGTGGAGAGAAGAGGGGTCGTGGCGAAGGAGGGGGGAGGCGGCGAGGCGGCGACATTGCCGCGGACGAAGGGCCCACCCCTGGTGCGACGCAGCAGAAGCTTGTCCTTCTCCAAGGTGAGTTGAGTCAGGATACTGACAGTGCTATGAACATGGTACATATTATGTTAAACATTTGAGGCAACCGTGAAATTTACCGTGATTTACTCGATTTGTTTTATTGAGAATTCAAAGCTGTCCGGAAGGAGAGTAGCAGAGTTAGGAAGGGGCAGAGATAAACGTGGCAGAGTTGATACGTACCTCTGTCAACTCCATCCTAATAAAACCCACAATGTATTTGGTAAGCGTGCATCCATGACCGGTCATGGCGTTAGGAATGAGATATGGTAACCGTTTTCATTTTGTTATAAATTTGGTTGATTGTTTAGCACGTCTGTAACATGATTGAGGAAATGTGTGTTTATAAAATGATGTACTTGGGACAAGCCAATCGATAGTGTAACTGTAAGTGTAAATAGAATATTGAGAAGCTGAGGAATACCGTTTTGATCTTATTGGTTTTAATTTAGTTCAATCAATACTAAATTGCATAACACTATCACTACTGCACATCACTGAATACGGAAATTAAAAAAGGAGTATTCTCAGTGAAAGAGGTAAAAATATGATATGTACAAATATTACAATCCGTGCACACAATGTTATATATATATATATATATATATATATATAAAGAAAGGATACATTTTACGGTTAAACCAATCTAAATTTTATTTTTAATGATAAAAAATAGAATGAGAGTGTTGCTGTAATGCTTATAAAATTCATGAAATCGATAACCGAGTTAGCATACTTTGAGCTTAGTTGATACTTGATAGTTATGTATAAGAAACTATCATTGTTACTTCCTTCTACCACGTGGAACAAGTGCACACATCACCGCTTATGTAAGCTGTTCATTCATGTGTAAACGGGCTGGAATTGAAAGAAAGTTCTGAAATGCACATATTAGACCTACACCTGATTGTATAAACAACGAGACATGGAAGGGACAGTTACGTGTATGTAGGGTATTTGTTACAGTCGATATTTCATAGTCATAGCGTATCAAACTAGCACAATTCTGATGTGATGTAGGCCTAATTGAGAAATAATGATAATAATGAGTGATCGGATCGGTTATAGTAAAACACAGGGTTGGGGACACAGACAATTGTCCCATTTAACTGCACTGATGCGTTTGCGAAACGTTTGGTGAACATTCCAAAATATTACCAAACCGCGAAGAAATATTACCAAACCGCGATCGATGCAAACATCGATAATCAACAGATTGATTGATTGCAAACTTTTGTGTCGGAAAGTATGAATTCTAAAGCATTTATTTTACTGATTCGTTGACGCTGCACCAGAGTGTTATTTTGTCTTCCTTCAGTGCAACCATTATGTTTTGCACTTGCGACTTTTCCGTGCTGTACAATAAGAAAGCTATCATACTAAATTTAAAAAAAAAGACTCAAAGTTGGAAGATTGTGGGCTCGATTCATAAATTCGACAGAAGAACTTTGTCCTCTACCGGGACAAATGCTGGGGTTGAGTTCTTAGAACAGCTCTTGGATATTTTCAAATACCTTGACATACTACTCATACTGCATATTCATATACATACATACTATGTTATTATTCATCTGAAGAGATTGAGATGCGCGTAACGCAAACTGATCTGCATCATGTAAAGCAGGAATATATTCCATTTTAACAGAACTTTGTAATCTTAAACCTTTCATCGTGTAATTGTAAATACTATAAATAGTTATTTAAAAGTGTCTTAAACTGTAAAGATGGAATTAACTCTGCAGAAAAGATCTTTATTGTTATGATTTCGTCTGGTATTCATATCGTAACCAATAACAACATTTTGTTTGCACAGGATTGCTATTGCTGCTCCCAAGAGTTACGACCAACACTAGAGGAGGTTATCGCCAAACTTCAGCAGTTGATGGACTTGGTCGTCGATGCGGCCGCAAACGCAACAAACGAACCCAACAAAACAGAAGTTACAAACACAGAAGAAATTGAGAGTTGTGGCGAAGATCCCTCAGAAGAAACAGACTCAAGCGTAAGAGTGCCCAACGTAAGAGAAGCAGAAACATTACCCGAGTGTGTAACAGAGGAAACTAAAGCTGTTGTAGGGGAAAACCCCAGAATTGTGGAAGAAGCAGTTGTTATTGACGGGTCTGACGCACAGCAGGGTGGATGCCAGCTAGAAATCCAAACCAAAGAAACCCTAAAGCTGCCAATTTCTGAGCAAACGGTTCTGCGTAAAGTTCAAACGTTGAACGATCAAGTAAGACCTTTTCTACATCAAGAAGGGTGGAAATTGGCACCAAGGATTGATGAACAAAACTTCTTGAGTAGGAGTTATGAAAGTCAAGCAATATCAAATGTAGCTAAGACACAAATAACGGAAATAAACGTCAATAATGAAGAGCCTTCTGTGAAAGACGACATATCGATTCCACCTCTCACAGCAGTATTCGATATGAAGTACCCAGATCCGAGAGCGAGATTTAGTGAACAAGATGCGAACACCGCAGAAGGAACGGAGGAAGCAACAAACCAAATAGTTATGGACCCACTACCCGAAGAAAAAACTGTGAGTATGCAGGTTACAATAACTTCTTATGAAGAGTGCATGAACAATTGTGTCTCGGCCACCTTTTCGATTTTAAAAAATGAGACTAGTGTAGAGTGAACATTAAATCGGGTTTAATGCAGTGTTTAAACATAATACAAATATGAAGATTGGACAAAAAATGTACTTTTAATTTCTAGCGGCCTGTGATAACGATGCAAGTATTTGAAACTTTTTGAATCGAGTGTTTCATTTCTTACGAAACTACAATTCGGGCATTTATCACTTTTTTAATATTGTGAAGCGTTCTCAAGACAACTTTAAAAAAACGTTAATTTCGCGGTATTTTGATGATAAGACTACCCTCTACATACAAAGTTGATTCATAAACTGCGTCAGAAAAGCAAAGGGAGCTTCAATGTAATCTTGGAGGATAGTAGTATAAATTGCACCCTAATCTAATCCAGTGTTTTGTCGTTGCTAGAAGCCTGTGCTGCGACGCTGGAGAGAAGTGTTGCTCCCTGATCTAATCCAGTGTTTTGTCGTTGCTAGAAGCCTGTGCTGCGACGCTGGAGAGAAGTGTTGCTCCCTAATCTAATCCAGTGTTTTGTCGTTGCTAGAAGCCTGTGCTGCGACGCTGGAGAGAAGTGTTGCTCCCTGATCTAATCCAGTGTTTTGTCGTTGCTAGAAGCCTGTGCTGCGACGCTGGAGAGAAGTGTTGCTCCATGATCTAATCCAGTGTTTTGTCGTTGCTAGAAGCCTGTGCTGCGACGCTGGAGAGAAGTGTTGCTCCATGATCTAATCCAGTGTTTTGTCGTTGCTAGAAGCCTGTGCTGCACGCTGGAGAGAAGTGTTGCTCCATGATCTAATCCAGTGTTTTGTCGTTGCTAGAAGCCTGTGCTGCGACGCTGGAGAGAAGTGTTGCTCCCTGATCTAATCCAGTGTTTTGTCGTTGCTAGAAGCCTGTGCTGCGACGCTGGAGAGAAGTGTTGCTCCCTGATCTAATCCAGTGTTTTGTCGTTGCTAGAAGCCTGTGCTGCGACGCTGGAGAGAAGTGTTGCTCCCTGATCTAATCCAGTGTTTTGTCGTTGCTAGAAGCCTGTGCTGCGACGCTGGAGAGAAGTGTTGCTCCCTGATCTAATCCAGTGTTTTGTCGTTGCTATAGAAGCCTGTGCTGCGACGCTGGAGAGAAGTGTTGCTCCATGATCTAATCCAGTGTTTTGTCGTTGCTAGAAGCCTGTGCTGCGACGCTGAAGAGAAGTGTTGCTCCATGATCTAATCCAGTGTTTTGTCGTTGCTAGAAGCCTGTGCTGCGACGCTGGAGAGAAGTGTTGCTCCCTGATCTAATCAAGTGTTTTGTCGTTGCTAGAAGCCTGTGCTGCGACGCTGGAGAGAAGTGTTGCTCCATGATCTAATCCAGTGTTTTGTCGTTGCTAGAAGCCTGTGCTGCGACGCTGAAGAGAAGTGTTGCTCCATGATCTAATCCAGTGTTTTGTCGTTGCTAGAAGCCTGTGCTGCGACGCTGGATAGAAGTGTTGCTCCATGATCTAATCCAGTGTTTTGTCGTTGCTAGAAGCCTGTGCTGCGACGCTGGAGAGAAGTGTTGCTCCCTGATCTAATCCAGTGTTTTGTCGTTGCTAGAAGCCTGTGCTGCGACGCTGGAGAGAAGTGTTGCTCCCTGATCTAATCCAGTGTTTTGTCGTTGCTAGAAGCCTGTGCTGCGACGCTGGAGAGAAGTGTTGCTCCATGATCTAATCCAGTGTTTTGTCGTTGCTAGAAGCCTGTGCTGCGACGCTGGAGAGAAGTGTTGCTCCCTGATCTAATCCAGTGTTTTGTCGTTGCTAGTAGCCTGTGCTGCGACGCTGGAGAGAAGTGTTGCTCCCTGATCTAATCCAGTGTTTTGTCGTTGCTAGAAGCCTGTGCTGCGACGCTGGAGAGAAGTGTTGCTCCCTGATCTAATCCAGTGTTTTGTCGTTGCTAGAAGCCTGTGCTGCGACGCTGGAGAGAAGTGTTGCTCCATGATCTAATCCAGTGTTTTGTCGTTGCTAGAAGCCTGTGTTGCGACGCTGGATAGAAGTGTTGCTCCATGATCTAATCCAGTGTTTTGTCGTTGCTAGAAGCCAGTGCTGCGACGCTGGAGAGAAGTGTTGCTCCCTGATCTAATCCAGTGTTTTGTCGTTGCTAGAAGCCAGTGCTGCGACGCTGGAGAGAAGTGTTGCTCCATGATCTAATCCAGTGTTTGGTCGTTGCTAGAAGCCAGTGCTGCGACGTTGGAGAGAAGTGTTGCTCCATGATCTAATCCAGTGTTTTGTCGTTGCTAGAAGCCTATGCTGCGACGCTGGAGAGAAGTGTTGCTCCTTGATCTAATCCAGTGTTTTGTCGTTGCTAGAAGCCAGTGCTGCGACGCTGGAGAGAAGTGTTGCTCCATGATCTAATACAGTGTTTTGTCGTTGCTAGAAGCCTGTGCTGCGACGCTGGAGAGAAGTGTTGCTCCCTGATCTAATCCAGTGTTTTGTCGTTGCTAGAAGCCTGTGCTGCGACGCTGGGGAGAAGTGTGGCTCCATGATCTAATCCAGTGTTTTGTCGTTGCTAGAAGCCAGTGCTGCGACGCTGGAGAGAAGTGTTGCTCCATGATCTAATCCAGTGTTTTGTCGTTGCTAGAAGCCTGTGCTGCGACGCTGGAGAGAAGTGTTGCTCCCTGATCTAATCCAGTGTTTTGTCGTTGCTAGAAGCCTGTGCTGCGACGCTGGAGAGAAGTGTTGCTCCATGATCTAATACAGTGTTTTGTCGTTGCTAGAAGCCTGTGCTGCGACGCTGGAGAGAACAGCTTCTGGTTCGAAGAGATCGAGTCCAGCCATGGAGGATCGAGATGCTAGACTTCCCCAAGAGGCTACCCTCGGTAGTGTGACGTGGTCCGCGTCACGACACTATAGAAGGGGAGGAAGTGGATGTATCTTCCACGTAACGTGACAATATATGGGGAGGAAGTGGAACTATTCTTGATTCGATCCACCTTTGCACGAGGCCGATGGTGAACTAGTGACGCATATTACTTGACAGACAGTAGAGCTCTCCAGAAGTGATCACTGACAACAATAACACGGAATAATTAATATGAATATGAATGGAATTCTGTTAACAGATTATTCAAGCCTTGTAGAGTTTCGTATATCATTTTAAGTGTGAAGCAGAATTTCCCACAGATCAACACCATCAGTGCCTCTGATATTATTCAAATTCATGATTTTATAGTCCTAGATATAATGTTCAAAAATGAAATAATATAATAGTTGAGAGTTAAGAATTAAGTATTCTAATTAGAATATTAATGGTCTTGATAAAAGAGTGCTAAGTTATTGCTCAGATTTACAGCTGACCTCGCCCACTGCAAAAACATAAATAGAAGCAAGAAATATTGATGGATGGTAAAATCTGTGTCAAACATTGCCATATCTAATGAAATACTTTTAGATTCCTGATACGTATTACATAGTATTATGTGTATATTTTGCATTTTCTGGCTAATAAGATGAATCACAGCAAAGTTGACAGTAAGACCATGGGCACTGAACAACGCATAGGTACAGTTATAAATTTTTAGAGGAAAGCACGCAGTACACCTCTATTTTTATATTGAACAAACCAACAAACTCGATGTATGCAATAAGTATAGGCTACTTAATTTGTATTACAAAAATAACGTAGATATTAAAATATATGTACACAAACTTAAGGAAAATTAAGTGGATAATTTATAGTCATTTGATATGCTTATGACAACGTACAAGTTAAGTAGGGCGTTAATTTAGTATACATATTAAAAAGCTGCTTAAGAATTTACATTTAATTGTGAAGATCAGGATATTTGTATACAAAGCAATAATATTATGATGCATTAATTAATTGTCATTTGTTGCTGACGTAGAATAAGCTTAATGCCATGTTGGACATAACTTGCATACTTGTACATTTAGAATGGTGCTCTTATTTAGTTTTTATATTATTAAAATGATGTTCTTGTTTTTATGAACTACAATGTATGTACCATATTCCATACTTAATCTTGTAAGTTAGAATCAAGAATGATTATGTTATTACAAATTAGGGTCAGTTAAGTGTTATTTCTTATGTGTTAAGTAAAATAAAACAAGTGTTCTTGCCATATATGACGTTAATCTTTTTTAACCTTCATAAGGTTGATCCTGATAATATTTTTAAGTTTTCACAAAGAGTCAAAGATATAGAAATAAGTTGAGTGCTCACATCCGCACCCATGATAATTATCATGAACGACGTAATGCCTACCATATTCGAAATGTAATCGTTATTTTAGTTGAAACAAATAGAATTGGCCCGGCATTAACAACGCGCAAACATTCGTATCGTAACTATTAGAAAAAGTACATCATTTTTTGGGGTGAACATCTTTCCCTGGAATAAGTTTTATTATTTCGAGAAAGGAGTAAGAAATCCCCAAAAATGTGCCAACTGTAGACCTACAATGACAGCTGTAGCTGACAGTTGCCTGTAACAGTAATACGTATGATAATATTTGTTTGCTACCGATCATCAGATATACTTTTATCCTCAAGAGTCCGAATATAAACGTATTTAATTAGGTATTAGAAATGTATCATTTTTCGTATGAGTATGGTGTTAAGTAGTAGGCCTAAATTAAAAAATAATGTGTGCACAAGAGTATGAAGACAAAGCTTGAATGGCAACATTGTTTTATAGGATTTAAAAATATTAAAAATATTAATATTATTTTTACTTAAAGTCCTCTTGTCAGTCTTACTATGCAGTAGAATCGGGAAGTGTACATAGTCCACACTATTTTGTGGGTAAACGTAAACTCTAACCATAGTCCAACCATATCCGGGCCGGGACGATCTTTGAATTGTAAAATAATAATGAATTTATGTCGAATGTTAAAGAATGACAAAGGTATTTACTAAATTTAAAAAATTCCAAAGTTCAAGTAGAAATATTACCGGGTTATAATTTTAGATGACGAATGATGTAACTAAATTGTTCGTTGTGGTTACAGGATATGATCTACGATTACAAAAGTTATGTGATTAATTTAAAATCGAAACCATCCTCTCAGGAATCAAGAATTTTGTGTATGATTTTCTATTCATTGTACAGTAGTTGGTAATAGTGTAATTTGAAATCCTTTCAAATCTGAACAAAAACTGTACACATTATATGCATTGTTTACTTTACCGGAAGTACCTGCTAGTTTTTGTGAGATACACTTCGGTGATATATTTTGGGAGGTGAGGGAACTTCCCCATAACTACATGATAGATTACGTTTATGATGTTGCTTCCAAGTAATTTCGATATTCTCTGATTACCCGTGTATTTAATTTTGTGTGTAAATCATTACAATGTATTTTGTAAACCTATTGTACTATTGTCCGATTCTGATACGTGTTTACAGGCGTTTAAAACGTCAAATGTAAAAATAAAATTCACGCAACTATACACCTAACCTGAATGTAGTGCAGATACATGTCTATTAGAAGGTCTACACAATAGGTAGGTCTAACCCAAGGAGGTTTTATATAGTGTAACATGTTACTATATAAAACCTCCTTGGTCTAACCCGATATATACATGCAGGGATGTGCGGTCTTGGTAGGCTAGGTACAAGGAGTAAGTTGAAACAATGTGGAATAGAATTAAAATATATCAACGGTATAGCATAAGCAGGGGCGGCTCGTGGACGATATTTGTGGAGGTGCACAGATTCAAATCATAACAATAACACGCAACGAGGTGGCGCGGAAAAGCTGGGGTCTGGGGCGAAGCCCCAGCCGCCGGAAGTTTACAGCAGTAGGTTGATAATTTTTGAGACCCGCATTATGTTTGATCTACTAAAACGCGATATCTTACCCTCAAAACGTTCAAATAGAATGCTAGTGGTATACTTCAATTCAGGTGGTCACAGATAAGGTTCCCTCGATAATACATAAAATTGTAATAAGTAAAGACTAATAATACTATATAAAATTGTAAAATTAAGTACCCGCAAACATTTTCTCTCCACTCCTTCGACACGCGCCTCGCCCCCTTCCTAATATGTGTGCATTTAGCTGTAACCGACACTTGAACCAAATCTAATTTTGGGGTTGGCCGGCCTCGTGTTTTTATTGGTAATACTAATATTGTTCCTTTAATGTTTTTCTTGAAAACTGTTTTTGATTAGATCACTTATTATCGACATCATTATTTAAAACTACATGGCACCGGGCATATCACTTCACCTACGAAATTGGACTCATGACTCCTGCCGAATATGTATGCTCTGACCCGGCCATAATAAAACATTAGTTGGAAATTGAAATTGAAAAATTTGGAAATTAAAAATTGGATATGAAATTTATTTTTTGTTTATTTATCGCAAATATTTGGGGGTGCGCGTGCGTATGTGCGCATATACACGAGCCGCCCCTGAGCGTAAGCTAGCTATGCTCGTACACATAAAGTAACAACAATAGTTTTTTATGCATATCGTAAATAACTACACTACTCGCAAAATCTGTCCACTGAAAGGCTCAACTATGAAGCATCTTTGATGGCGTTTCTTGGCTGACAAACATTACCACTAAATGTTTTTACAAAATGATATAACCACCATTAATTGGGTCGCAATGCTGCCGTCGTTTGGTTACATTGCTGGTCAACCTTCGCTATACGTAATTCCCTGGCTAGACAAAGTGTACACGTCATTGCTCGTAACTATGCACTCAACACGTAGATGTTGCATTAAAACGCATTACATGTGAGTCAAGGCAAGGTGTGCTGTGACGTCAGAGTCACCTTGCACCCACATCGACAGAAGTGGCTCAGAGCAGCGCGTGAATCAATGGTCGTGTCTTTGATTCCCGCCACCGGCAATCTTGGAGCTCATCGAGGTGTTCCTAAATTAGGGGATTGACTAATTGATGTAAACAGCTTTTCAGCAAGTCAGTCAATCGTCGTGTCTTTGATTCCCGCTACCGGCAATCATGGAGCTCATTGAGGTGTTCCTAAATAAGGGGATTTGTACTTGCTAAGACTGATTATTGTAAACAGCTTCTGGAGATTTATTAGACTGCCTTTTAGAACGCGGGAGTTTGCGATAATATGTTGTATTTGAAAACAAGTTGTGAAAATATGGGGAAATGATTCCAGTGTAGAGTTGATACGGAATCGAGAAATCATAGTAAAAAACGGGATTTCCCGGGACATACGGGACATGTGGCAACCCTAGTGAGTCAGCCAACCAACCTCTGTAACTGACCAATGGTGACACGACCTAACCACTGAGCGCGTCGGCTTTATCTGCAGAGAATTGAAGACTCCCGCAACAGGTAAAACTAGGAGAACATAAGAGAAGCAAGATCGACTTTGTTATAACATTTGGGTTCCAAATGATGTTGATTTTGGTGAAACTGAATTATTAAAATATAATGTATCGTAAGCCAATGGAGTTGAACACCTTAATCTAGCACTACCAGGTAATATATAAATTATTAAAAGTAAATTTTCACGTATAAAAGTTTTCTAACGGTATACTGTTGCTGTTGTATTGTCGATCGTAAAAAAATAGTAAATAATTGCATTATTTATAACTGTACTTTATTTTACTAAATAATTATCTCTTAAATTCGTCATTATACTACTATACAAAACACATTTATACAATTCTTCATTTAGACAACACCAAATTTAAGACAATTTAGATTGTTACACCTTATAAGTCGTATATATAAACGAGTTTATTGAAAAACCTGCACCAATTTGCTAATCTTTTAGGTATAATGAACAAACAAAAACAACTCAAACGTGAATGTGCATTATTATGGTTTTTGGTAAAAGTGTCATATTTTGTTCTTTATGAGTCCCTGACTCACCCTTTAAACATATTGTGGGCTTCAAATACATTGAAAAGAAGATTACGGAGGTTATAAATTAAGAGTCATGAATAAATACAAACTATTTTATTGATTCATAGAACATTTTTTAAGCACGAATTTTGTCAAAAATATTAGGGTTGACAAGAGGCAACTCTTCCAATAATGTATAAATGTGAGAACATATTGCCAAATTGTACACATAGTAATTACATTTACATTTACATAAAGTAGTTTAGAAAATACACATAACGTCGCGCTGAAATACGACCCATGTACAACGGCCTTACACAAGAAGTGTGACGTCAAACCGAGTAGTATCGAGATCATCGCCGGATAAGAACGCAGGGTTGACATTTGCCGGGCAGGAGGAAGGCGGGATGACACTGTGGACAGTCCGCGCGCCGCCCCTCTGCTCCGCGCACCCCCTTGAACCGCATGGCGCCGTGGGGCCGCGTGGAGGGCACCGAGATCTTGAACACAGTCTCGTTGTTGGAACTGAGCATCTCCGCCTCGCGGGCGGCGCTGTCCGGGATGAAGAACATGCGCCGCGGGTCCGGGAGGCGAACCTCCACGGTGTTGTAGTCGGCCTCGTCCTCGCCGGGGGCGGACGGGAGGACCGCGTCGGGCCCGGTCAGGAGGCCGTCCTTACTCGAGCCGGGAGTCGTGGGGACTGCGCCGCGACTTGACAGAACTAAGCCGCTACCACTAAAGAATCCCCAACTATCAGTAGGGACTGAGCCAGTACCAGAGGGGACTGAGCCAATACCTGTAGGGAGTGAGCCACTATAAGTGGGGACTGAGCCACTTCCAGTAGGGACTGAGCCAATCCCAGAGGGGACTGAGCCAATCCCAGAGGGGACTGAGCTAATACCTGTAGGGAGTGAGCCACTATAAGTGGGGACTGAGCCACTACCAGTAGGGACTGAGCCAATCCCAGAGGGGACTGAGCCAATACCAGTAAGGACTGAGCCAATCCCAGAGGGGATTGAGCCACTATTAGTGGCGACTGAGCTGCTATTAGTGGGAACTGAGCCAATACCAGCTTTGATTCCCCCTCTGCTAGAAACGCTTTTCTCCGGTAAAATGTGAACTAGTGGACTGAATGACGTCAAACGCCCGTCGGGGACCTGAGCGGCGTTGACAGTCCTAAAGCGGAAGCCTCCAGACGTCCTCTGCAGACCGCCAGCCCCCTGAGTCACGTTGGGGCGATATTGGTCACTCCCATATTGCGGGTTGCCGCCTTGAGTAGCGTTCAGAGTGGGAGAGGGAGTGACGCCCATTTCGTGCGGGGCAGAAGTAACAGGTGTGGGTGACGCACGCACGTCGGTGCGTTCACGCTGCTTCAAGATCTCATATTGGGTACTCAGGGATGGTTTCGAAGTGAAATCTCCGTAATAGGGAATAACTTTCGAGAAGTTATTTAGCAATTTAGGCGTTTCGGTTTGGGTGAGATGATTCGAATGACCTTCGGGTGTCACGAAATTGTAATCATAGGTCAACGGGACCGCGGTAGTTACCAAAGTAGATGTGCGTCGTTGTTGATAGTTGGGAAACGACGGCGTGTTTCTCGAGGTGGGCGTGGCTTCCCTTATCGGAGTTGTTGAGAATGAGCTCGTTGCGTTTCGCCTGGGGGGGAGGGGCGACGCCGTGGTCCGAGGGGCCCCAGAGGTCGATGTGGGGTCACGGGGGCCAAGAAATGTCATCGAGCCGCGGTCACCTTTGTCGGCAAGCGACGCGGGAGCTTGGGTTAAGCCGCGAAAGAACGGATTGTTGGTAAATTCTCTTGGCAAACTTCTTTCGGTCGCAGCTTTTATAGAACCAGTAGGTGTTGAAAACTGAGAGTAATCTCTGTTAGTGGCCGGCGTCTTTGATTCTTTCTCCTCCGGCAACTTTTTTGTAGCCGATTGCACAGCCGAGTGTTTGGCGAAGACGCCCTGCTTGATCTCGTTGGCACCTGGCGGCTGAGTGCGCTCGTCGGAGGACGCCGACGCCGACGTACCCGCGTAGAAGGCGCGACTCCTCGACGGGTAAGACCTCTCCTCGTTGTGGCCGCTCCCCTGCTGAAAGTGCTCCACAAACTGTCGGTCCTTCTGCCCGATGAGGAGGTTGGCGCCGAAGTGGGCCTCGGAGAGTGAACAGTTGACCATGAACCAGTGGTCGCAGATCATGACTCGTTGCTGGAACCGCGTCTGGTTGGGACACGAGTAGGTGTATCGTCGTCCGCCCGCGTCGCACATGTGATAGTCCTGCAACAATCAACGTAGCACGATTATACTCCAAGGTCGTTGCTTGCGATGAGGAGAAGCTCGAAGCCTCGCGAGTGACATAAAGTTCACCGGGCCACCTTCCTTCCTTACCTGACAGCCGGTCTCGAGGTCCGCATAGTAACCCGGTGACCGTCCTCGACAGGAGAAGGCGGCGGCTTTTGGACCATCCTGTTAGTGGGCAAACAAACCACGCGTTAGTCATGTATTCGGCTATGGCAAGAACAAGGTACTGGAATATGAATGAAGGATATATCACCGATTATATCTATTATATTTTCGTAATTATTCTTTCTCACAGTTTTTTGTTATTCATTTGACAATGATACGCCGTTATGTGAAAATAAAGAAAGAAAAAATACACAGGAAAGAAACCAAAACTTTGTACATAGTTTTATTGTTTGTTATGACTCATTCATTCATTTATTTTTTATTGACACTGTTTGATAACTGCAAGACAATGGAGCAATCTGTGGGGGCAATGAAATCATTTAATTATTGGTTCGGTATCTGTGTGAATCAAGAATGCGCGCAAATAAATTATCATCCTACAAATTACCATATAGTTGTTGGATACTTCACGACAACTGTAAGACAATCTTGTAGACGATCATTATACTTATTTGTTCATTCTTGGCACGAGTAGTAAATAAGATGAATGTATCATGCATTAACATAACATTTCTCATAATGTTTCCTGAACATTCTTAGTTGCAGCAACGATTTTATTATAAACCATTCACGCATTGAAAACGTTATGAAAAGGGTGTGAAAGACTGAAGACTGAAGTGTGTTTTTAAGTGCAACAAACTGGGACGATACTCAAACCCAGGTCTACGCGGAATGCCGTGCTCTAATATCCGCCTTTTGTGCTTTAAATCATCTCTTAGGAGATAGAGGAACATGCTGCCAAATGTTGTGTCAAAATTCCCATGTTATACTTGGCCCAAGATTACCTTACACAATCATGCTTTCGTCACAGGCGAGGCACTCATAGCCAACCAGCGAACCGCCCTAGACAAGCGCGCGCAAATACCGATCGCTGATTGGCTACGAACCCGTCACCTGTGACGAATGCATGTGTAAGGTGTCTTAGGACATTTATACTACGGAAACTAACTACTGTAGATATTGCTTTACTTGAACAGTATCTGTTGGTCATAGACTGGTAGATTACTTCCCTAAACTTTGACTTTGGTTAGCTTCATTCGGCAAACAGATCAGTCGTTTACTCAAATTAAAATAATTAATATTACATAATATGCATTATATGCTACATATTATTTATCGGTCATGTATACAATGACCTTTGCATCCAAGTCTTCTCTACCACTAAACACTTACAACTAACCCCAAACCTAAGTACCCTCCTCCCAATATTAGTCTCGGCATCTCTATGACGATACTGTAGCGAAAAGTATAGGTGCAAGTTAAATTACGCTTATTTGCTGAATTTATCGTTGCATAACCACTTGATTTCCAGAGTTAAAATTATTTTTTAATGGCGAACGAAGTATGTGATTATGATGATGACAATGGGGATACCCATGGTAATGACGGGTGTATCTTTTCAAGCTTGACTTTCATCCCACGCCCGAGTCACAGGGCAGATTGGCAATGCGGGCAGTTTCGGGTAAATGCCCGGCAAACTGATCGCCCGCAGCCGAGTATATCTTCACAATATTACGTAACTTTTTGCAAAGCGATGAGACTACGCAAAGTCGTGATCAACTTGGAAGAGAATCAGAGGTGCCTTCAATACTTTGAATACTTCTTTGAAAACAGGTTAGTCATACTCATAGGTAGTATACAAACAGTAAGGAAACTTTGTTTTATGTATAGAACGAAACAATAGAACCATATGGATCAACTTAGTTGAATTAGAATGAGTAAAAATATAAAGCATTCTTGAATGTACCCAAATTCCAATACCTGTCCGCCCATCTGTGAAGAGACATTTTCATCACACCCAAACTTCAATATGCCGTATGGAAACGTGTGGTACATAAACAATTTTAATAAATTATGCAAATGTATATTGCAAGTTAAAACCTCATCCACACTGATTAAAACTTGGCTATCGGGTATCGCTGCGTCCACTGAAATTTAAATTCTTACATTTCGGGCCAATAGCATGGCCAATCGTCATAATTAAAAATCATGAAGTGTGCAAACATAAAACAATACGGCCCAGCTCGCCTGTGATTGTATGCTCATGTTTGTATACTCTGAAGATGGGCAATGCACCCCTAAAAATAAGAATTTGGAATCTAGCCTTGATTTATGGGGGGGGGGGGGCGGTTTCATGGAAGGCAATTGCCAATTATTATAGGGGGGGGGGGGGGGCTTAAGTACATGCTATATATACAAGTTTTGGGGAGTAATGTGCATTATGTTTAATTTAATCAATCACATTTTCAAAACATACTTTACTTCAGTCAATACTGACATTGGCACATTTTGGGTGAAGCAATAACATAGTTGTCACTTATGTTGACGTATAAACGAACCACACACGTCATATTTTTTTGATTTTGAGATAATTACGGAAGTTTCAGGGGTGTCATTCGGAAATAACGTAATTTCACACTAAGTATCGATTTGTAAGTGAACCTGAGAATATTCATTTAATTTGATTGCTTTTAATTAATCTCATTTACATCTACTTTAAGGGTATATAAAGTATAAACAAACGTGCGTGACATACCACAGATTTTGAGATGATTACAAAAGTTTAACGGGCTGTCAGTGGAAAATAACCTTATGTCACACGCAGTAGCGATTTGTAAGAGAACCAGAGTATATTCATTTAATTTGATTCCTGCCAATAATTTTCAATTAGATCTTGTTTAACTACATATAAACATACCTGCGTGACATACTACAGATTTTGAGATAATTACGTAAGTTCAACGGGCTGTCATTCGAAAATTACTTAATTTCACACATAGTAGCGATTTGTAAGAGATCCTTAGTATGACATGCGCATACGTCGGCAGGGGCGGATATACGGGCTCGATTAGTAACACAAAGCATGGCAACTTAAGTTCGGTAACGACTCCAAAATAATAATTATTCAAAATTTCCATTTTTTTTTGGTCATGGGAAGGCGGTCGCCCCCCCCCCCCGCCCCCCCTGTATCCGCCCCTGGTAACGGCACCAACCACTCAATTCTCTTGTCACTCGATCAATGAATGTGTGCATTCCTTCATTTGGTTCATTGCTTGTGTTAAATCCCTGACGTGGCCTTTCCTTTCTGTATTGACATTCCATGAAACAAGGAATTGTACGTCCCAGCAAACGTCATGTCAATATTGTGGACCGCATCCTTCTGATCTTTCGCAGTCACGACCCGGAGTTTAATTAAATATCATTTTCGCTCGATCGACTTTTAACTAGACAGACAGATAGACAGGCTCAATGCCCACCTCTCCTTCTCGCTTTCTCTTTCGTCTGCTCGTTGTCACCATTGTTTTGTCGTTGCCCGGGCTGGGGTCGAGTTACACAACAGGTCAGAGATCAAGAGGTTTGACTTTTAATTGATGCTAGTTGGTCGCGTGTTACGGGAAAAACAAATGATCGGTCTTGTCGTGGGCGTTGCTTAAGAGAGACATACGATGGGTCGACCTCCCAGGCCGTGCGCGTACGTCATGTGACGTGTGACGTACCCGTGCAATGTGGCGGGTGTTCCCTCCAAGGTCAACTCAGTTGGATTACAACGTAAACATGTTACTGGTTTGAATTTTACATTTTGTATGCCTAATCGTATTCTCTTGCTTAGAGTTCGAAATTTTTATATATATATCACAAAATACAAACTTTGGCGTATCTACACTATTTGAGAGTATATACTTTCGAAGCATGAGGGCACCAATTTAAAATTTAAGAAAATTAAAATTACGTTGTAGGTATCCTCAGTAAATTGATGGTTGGAGCCTTCTTGTTAACCAACGCAATCATTTTGGCATAAAAACTTGCTAAAAATACAACCAACACATACATAGTTTAGTACTATAGATCCACACAGCCAGGTGTTTTGTAACTTACATCATCAAATCGTATTTGCTTGCTAATTTATTTGTTGTGTTAACAAAACACTTATCTTAGTGTTAAGAGATAAACATCAGCGTAATT
Source organism: Isoperla grammatica (assembly GCA_945910005.1). Lineage (NCBI taxonomy): Eukaryota > Metazoa > Arthropoda > Insecta > Plecoptera > Perlodidae > Isoperla > Isoperla grammatica. The sequence goes on from OX246738.1 coordinate 62,820,109, forward strand.
AATAAATAACACGTTTTCTCGTAGTCTTTTGAAGAGGAGGTGCCTGGATAGAGTCATAAAATACGTGCTGGCTAGTGGTCTTGCCATTTTATTTAAACATCCATTTGTCATTCACTATCGTTTAGATAGTCCCATTAGTCAGGGCATGTTAAGCAACCTGCCAATCACGGATACCAAAAGATCGCGATCGTCAGTGATTGGCCATGATCGATGTTGCACGCAATTTATAAAATGTTTCGCAACGGTTGGCTAAGCTGTTTTCTGATGGCTACCATTAATTGAACCCTCGTGAGGGGCACTGATGAGTATAATATATTATACTAGTTCATAATATATTGCTGCAGCTAGAATAACTAGCTTGTATTTCCAATGCAATGCTTGTAGCACTCCGTTTGTGTAGTTTTATGCCAATAGAAAGCAATGCCAACCAAGAGTGATATATTTGTATTTGCATAGCCACCTCCATAATACACGAATAGTGAAGATGCATAACCATGAGGTGTCACCGTGTCAGTATAAAGTATGGAAGTAATAACGTAATCCGTAACTATTGGGGTTGCCAATACCAGTTGCAGTACCGTTACCGTCTTTGGAAATCTTGGAAAAGAATTTGATGGGGATGATTCAGTACGTGGTATAATTCTGAATAGTATTACGATAGTGGTGTTTTGCCCACGGCCAAACTATATTCTTCTACGTGCATTTTTGTTCACTATAAAAATTAGCTATAGTGAACCGTATTGCAGCAAACGAAATTTGTTTTTAATGTGCAGTGAATCGTGAGATAATAATTCTCACCTATACATATAATGTAGCAATGCCTAGAGCAAAACCGAGCAATTTTAATACATACTTGTCTTTGCTGGAACATAGCTACAATACAAGAGAAAACTTCTAATTTGTTTAAATCAAATTATTGCAAAATATTTTTACGCAACAGATTAGATTTGATACTGTGCCGGCGATAGTGAAGGTGGATCCTTATTGTTTAGTCTGGTAAACCTTGGTTTCATGCTTCGGTAGGGTATGAAAGTCATGACATTTTTCATCTTAACATAATAACCTTATCAGTATCACCCTCCCATTTCTTCCTTTACCATCATCGCCAACTTATCTAATGAAGTTCAACTAACCTTGGTTTCATACAATACTTGACATATTGATAAATATAAATATTATTATTAATATGTACAGTGGTTAGAGCGATAACTGAAGTAGTGTGATTTTGTTCGCATTGGTGGACAACGTGTGGATAATTTATTGGATTTTTTTAAGTATCAGTAATATGTTTGGTTACTGGCTTTTTTATTTAGGTTTGGTATAACGGTTTTCATAAAATGTGTTTTTAAGCACATTGAATTTTTGTATGAGTAAACAAAAACAACACATTTCGTTGTAAGCCAAGAAAAAAGATTGTATTTCTGTGAATATTACTCTATTATCAATTACATTTTGATTTTGGTAAAGAGACACAAATATGCATCAACCCCTTAATCTACCTCAGTTGTTAAACACTCAAGGCTCCTTGAACAAATTGAGTTATAATTTACTTTCTTTGTGAGTATGTATACTTGAATTATGCGAACGGGAAAAAGAAGAGGAAATCAATTAAAGAAGGAAATTATAAAAATCTGTTCTACTTGACACGAAGAATGCATATAAATCCAATACTAAGGTAAATGCGTGTAAAACGTGATCTTTTTATGCTTTTCTGTGCGACCCGATACCAAATTCATATGATTTTACGCATAGATGACACAACAACTGAAACAATGCGGGGAAAGTAATATTTCCTTGAATCACTGATCGGCCAAAATATAGCCTTCAGCTTGACAGTGAGATGGGAACACCCAGCGTTAATTGGCATTACTGCTAATCGTTTCATGGAAGTTAATTAGCCGTAAAGAAAGATGTACATCAACATTTTTAATAGCTATCAGTAGCATGACTTGATACGATAAGTACTTCCAACAACAGAATAAACAATAAACAATCATTTGGGGATTTAAATTAATGTATGGACGAAATGTTACATAGTCAAATCACTGGTTCGTTAGGAATTAAGACTGGCAAAAGTTTTTATAAAAGTGAGATTGCATACACTTTTGGATTTGGAGATAGTACACAAAGTTTGATGTATTACGAGACAAATTTCTACGGAAAGGAAGGAAAAGTATTCGACATCATGAGTATAATTGATTAAATAATTTTTATAAAAGCAATCTCTAGGGTAGAAGACAAGTTAGGTCCAGCCCCGACGGGGATTGATAACAAACAGCACCTGGTTTAGTCATCTTAAAACAATTCAGCGAGATAAATCATTTGTGGGTGTTGCTACACATTCACAAATCATTATTTATATTATTATATATTCCAGTCTCGTAACACAATGTTTACATTTATGAATTTGTAATACGACAATGCATAACTTGTATCGGTAGGATTTGCTTCGTTAAGATGACTATTTGTTGAATGCAGACCCAGGTGTTATTGTTAGGCGTTTTGAACCAACTAAAAATTAAAACCTTTACTACTTATCACCATGTTCTCACGAATTTTCGAAATAAAATGTGCCCAATACTATTTTGATGAGCATTTCCCTGGATATGCAACTGACGTTGTTTCAGTAACCTTCGCGTCCCATGAGAGTGTTCCCAACTTCTCATGTGTGCACCTTGGGCCACAACAGCTTTCCATGCGCAGAATTATAATACTTGTTATAGAGTGAAATTAAATGAAAAACAATATCATTGTTATTAAATAAAATCGTTTTTAGGGTACTTTGTTAATTGTAAATTAAATGTGTAACAAACGTTGTGTAATGTTCGATCACTAGTGAAATGCTTGAATCTGGGTGATAGGCTGATCGCCGTCCTCGAACATAGTAAAATCTAAAATCATTTTCGAATACAGTTTCGGAATAGCAATTTGATAATTTCATCTCAAAGTGAGATAATAAGTTACCATCTCGAGTGTGAGACGAAAGGTGAAATGAACGAAATTGCAAAAATTGCACAATAAGTGCCCATGGATGGGTTGTGGCTTCCACACTAATTGCATCAGTAACGTGGCAATGCCCTGTCGTGTGGGGCGTGGCCATGATGCTCGCCAAGGCCGTATGACGTCACACAACCCTTGGCTGCCAAGTAGAACACGGCCGAGTATGTTCGATGTATTGTGATGTTCGGATCTACTTATTGGAGGTCGTAGGTTTGTCATCTAAGGCTAAACAAACGTCCTCCGCTAATAAAGTCGCGAATACTCAGCATTTTTATTTATTCTTAACCAACTTACAGAAATACAAGGAAAATAAAGTAAACTGTTGTTCTGAAATAAGCAATACAATATATGATGTGATGTCTCTTTATTTTTCACGTTATTTTGTACAAAAATGTAAATTTACATCGAAAATCGTGATTTTCGCAACCCATGCCACCTCAAATAACCAGGGCCCTCATTCCAGATCAGTTTTAGGCGGTTGAAGCCGGCTGGAAAGTTGCGCCCCCTTTTCCGTAACCCGGGCGCAGGCCCGCAGTTACAACTTACGTACTGGAATTAGGTAGGACCCATACTCTAACGGCTAAACCACGTATTTCCAAAATCCTTTTCATTCTCAAAATTCATCTTCAAAATTATTTTCATTCCTTTTCATTAAGCTAATAATTGTTAACAATTTGTATTTTAAGTAGATATTTCTACATTTGAAGCAGATTTTAAACTTTTAGTCTTCATTTTCGAAAATCTCTACGTTAACGTGGTCCAATTACACCCCTTCGCGACCCACCTACGGGTCGCGATCAACGTGTTGAGACATTACTTTAGGCAACGGAATGGTGCGGAAGTCGAGTCCACAATAGAAAACACTTTTGTATTTTCTTGTCATAGATAGTTGAGGTATACGGTATATACCTACTACAAATTGCGTCAACAATACATACTCATACAGTAATGCTGAATGCTGTGAAGGGTGTTTTGATATAGACCAAACATGTATATTTTGTATTGAGTGGTGTTTTAATATTGTATGGACAGTTTCTTTTTTGTTTATTTGGGTCAGCCATTTGATGGCTTGTGCAGTGGTTTCAGTGCGCAACATAATATATATGTTACGACATTATTTATCAATCTAAAGGTCTTTAGGATTGCACCCTTATTATTTCACAAAGGTATAATTCATTGCAGCATCGTATATGCTAAATAGTTCCATTAGTATTTGGATAGCTCGGGACCCCTTTTGACCTAACCAGCAGGGACACCGTCCTACCGGTTTATCAATGAGGACGAAGCAAAGATGGCGGCTCACTTGATTGCTTTATGATTCGATAAATGTGTTTTCGTTATCACTTATCAGCTGCCTCTTGTACGGACATGGCGCTTCCCGTAGCTTCTGACCGTAGTTCTATTGAAAACCACTTTCATTCAACAGACAAAAAGAAAAAAAGATGTTTTAGCCTATTGATTCTTGTTTGTGGTATCTTGACATGTTTATGATAGTTGCTGTTGTACACAGCGTGAGAAGCAACTGGAAGAATAATAACTACAAAACAAATAACTTATTTTAGAAAAGAAACGTCAGTGAATTAACTTAGGAACAATAAGCAATAAGTGTTATGGTTCATATATTCTAAACTCTCACGGATCGTAGAACTGAATCAACGTGTCACTGTCATGTATTTCAGGATGTTTCGCTGCATCCTCACTTGCTCACACACGTTTTCTAGTGGAGATGCGCTCTCAATATTTTTAAAGAATCCGAAACATCTCATTAGTGTAGGCCTAGTTATCCGCGACCAAAATTATAAAATACGGAGCTAAGGCATGTATAACTGCATGATAACCATCTGCCGATGTTTCTTAGATCATTTTTACTTTATTTGCAATTCATCCTATCGGATACAAACGGATAAGAATAAAGTGCACACCTAGTATTGCACTGTTTAGCTAATAAGCGTACCTACAACTTAATATTTCAAAAGGAAGTTTCATGGCTGTTTCCAGAACTCAATCGCACTATTCGTCTTTCACGAAGAAAACCTGGCAAACCCCATCCAGTCAGGATTGCCGGTTTTTGTGAATCGAACTCTCAGCCTCCAGAGTCCTGTTCATGTAAATATTGGGCAATTTCTCTTCTTGGAGTATGTTCAGTAATCGCGTGGATACTTAGGCCTATAGCTTCTATGAAGATAGATTGAGCAACTTATACCGAAACATCAGCTGTATCATAAAGTTAGATGCGGCGTAGTCTGTGTTTTATGCTGCTATTTTCCTTGTGTGTAATTCTAAGATACAGACAGGTAGGTAGACCCATGGCGGCTGTCGTTTCATTCACAGCTGAAATTTTTCATATTACGTTTTTCCAAATAATTCTCCAAAACAAAACTGTTTCCACAATTCACTTACAACTCGATGTATGCATGAGTTGCAGGAGGAAATAAGGAAATAATTATAATAATGAATGAGCAAATAATGCTATGGCATTGGGTTTGTAATACAAACCCAATGGCAATGGTGGTAAAATAAAATAGTAAATGAAAAAAAAAGGTAAATATTATATATGGAGGTACGAGGTGGCGGAATAACCCGCAATTATTTTAATTTTATTGACATATATATATATTAAAACACTTAAGCTTTCTTGGCCCGAGTTATTAAAATTGAAACATTTTAATTTTAATATATATATATATATATATATATATATTGTTAAAATTATAAATTTATAATTATTTATTTATTTATTTATTTATTTATTTATTTATTTATTTATTTATATTATTTTTATTTATAATTTTAACAATATTAACAGTCACGAAAGTCTAAGTTCAGTAATATATATAGATATATATATATATATATTATTATATATTATTATATTATATTGTGCATGCGCGTGGCCAAGGTGCGTGCGCGTGGCTAAGGTATGTCGTACAGTATTACGAGGCGGCGCCACACTGCGCACCTACCGCGTTACGTCGGGGCGCATGCGCAGTGACCCGAACATGTGGACACCCGCCCGACAACGGGCGGCCATTTATTATCAATTATCATGTGTGCTCTCCCACAAGCTAACAGGTCCTGGTAGAAAATAAATAATCGGTATGCGTGTAGAGCGAAGCCTTCAATTACAGTCGCTCTTGTCAACAGCTTATACAGCTTATACAACTTATCATACAGCGACTGATGTAGCTGGTTCTACTTTTCAGTTTATGAGACATTGATGATGGTTATTCATATCCTATGACCTAATGAAGGAAAACCAACTTTGCGGTGTTTGTAGTTGGTTAAAATTACATATATATATTTATATTTGCCAAATATTGAATAAAATCAGGGGACCCTTGGATAAAATCAGTATAAGTTAAGTGTTCACGAGATGCAGTAAGCCTACATAGACTCCCATGATGAATTCTGACTATATAATATGTTTCAAAGAAAGTGGTCTGGGGTGGAGCTTTAGCCGCCAGTCGCAAACGTTTCTTCACAACAACCCGGAAATGAGTTTCGATAAATTATATTTGCGTTAAGAAGGATTATATTCTTTTAGTAGGTTACTATAAAACCATGATAACATTGGTGCAACTGCTTGGACATTGTACCATAAGACGCTCAATTAATATGAAAGAAAATACAAAACTAAAAATATTTCGAGTATGTCTACATATAACGTTGCTTGGGTAGGGGGGGGGGGGGGAATGGTAATTCAATCACGGAATTTCGTTTACCACAGTAACAAAATTTATTTATGAAAGCATACACTTATCCTGTGTTACATACTATCTTTTTGGCCGTTCCAACCTTATTTTCATCAATTAATATAGTGTGCGCGTATAATTGTATTATTTTTTTAACTTATTCCTTAATCATTATTCATTCATTACCATATACATTTTAAATCATCCTGTATTACTTTTCATTATCTGTGTGTACATTATATACAGAGCTTCGGCTGCAGTACGTTTATGTTGTCTGTATTCTAAGCTGCAAGTCTTGGATTTTTAAGAAGGCGCTTGCGCATGATTATATAACTTACAATGAAATGTGAAACCTCAATATATTGTAAGTAATTACCATTTCAAATTTAAACAATATCTGAATGTAAAATACTGTTGACGCCCCCCCCCCCCCCATGTACTACGAATGCAAACATAACCAATGCGTTATTAACTTTGCTCGTTGATCTAGTTAGTGGGTTTATTCCCGGTTCTAATGCAGATGGTCCAGAATTCGTAACGATGCTTGAACAAGGCCATATTGAAAGAACTTCTTTAGATCTCACATTAGTGGTGTTCGCCTTGCTTCTGCTGACGCTATAAGAAGACACGTGTGAACAGCGCATTAGGCAGCCACAATCATTAATAGCACATGGCGCAATGCACAGTAATAACTAATAACCACCATCATCTTGGGAGATAAACGCAGGTATGTATAAACGCAACACTATACAGTGTATTCCATGTAGAGATTACAGTAAGAAGTTGCATTTCTCTGCCACTGTCTAACCCCACGCACCCCTTGTGGTGAGTGCAAAAGCTAGTGTGTGAAATAAACCTGTCAAGATGTCCCTTATAGTATTTTGCACTTGCCACAAGGGGTGGGGGACGGTGGCAGAGAAATGCAGTTACTTACTGCAATCTCTACGTGGAATACACTTCAAGTGGAATGTCTGTCTTGCGAGATGCATTGAGTACATAACATATGTTATTTTGATGATATATTCAAAGGCTAATAAATTGTAGATCACTCAATCTCAATCAAATTTTAGCGGTATAAATTGAACGTTCTTCAAGAATGGAACAAAAACAGTAATCGTAATTACAAACAATAATTACTGTACATTTTTTTTTTCAATTGAAAATGCAAGGGGGGCCCATGTACCAACTCCCCCACGAAAGTAGTTTAAATATCGTGATAATGTACAAAATTGAACCACCATATTGTTAAAAAAATTACATGTTTATTATAAAGGTATTTTGTTTTTGTAAGAGTAATATGATATGCAAATGATGTGTCTGATTTACAAAGAAAAAATTGCTCATCTGGCAAAACGGAGCGTTTTTTTAGTGTATAAAATAATAATTCTACAAGTTTAAACGATATGCAAAATAAAAATTATGTAGGATATAATCACGGTCTAGAGATGATCTTCAAAAAAATTATGCAACATTTTTTGTATTTAGATTAAAATACGACCTTATACCAACCCCAATTCAGTATCTAAGATTATATTTTGAGACGGTGATCAATCTCATACAAATCCAAAATAATTTCGATTTTAAGGTACAATGTCGTTAAAAGATACGAATACCCAACGTGTTGTCTAGATTTTTAGGGATCTCTATATTGAACAGTCCAGAAATCGTAATACGTAACCCAGACAGAAACACTTTAGTGACAAAACACAACACTTTAGTCTTTAGGGGGAACGATAATGTTTGCCGGTGTTAGAATAGAACGTGTACCCGCATACCTCATACATCCTGGACCTTAAAGATTATTTTCTCTCATCACGCAATTTTTCGTTAAATGTTTTAACAATTCTGTGTTATGTAATTAATAAGGTTAACCAATTTTACGTGGTTGTACTGAATGCGGTATAACTGAAATAATTAAAATAAAATATCTTGTGTATTGTGAAACTAAAATAGGGTATCTCTTATTTAATGTAATGCATATCCACATGATTTGATTTAATTTAATTTCTCAATTATTTTTTCTTGTTCTTGATTTTTTTTATAGTACAGTAGTTTGTTTTATTTTTGTTGTTATTGTTATTTATGATTTCATTATTATCAATTGTTTGCATAGCCTAATTTTATTTAAGGTCCTGCTTTGTAAATCAGTTTTATAACTGAATAAAATAAATAAAAACTATAACGAGTAACTTGTTTAAATAATAAACTGCACGTAAGCAGTTTTTCTAAGAAGATTCAATGATTTCATTAAAATAATATTGCCATGTGCAATAATATTTATTTTGCCTGGCGAGTGTTCTCTCAGTCTCGAGCATATGATTGGTGGCTTATTGTAGTTTATTACGTCATGAACACGTAAACGCTAAATTTAGCACGTTGATTAAATAAAGGTTCAAGCAAACCAATCAAATAAACTAGACAATAAAAGAGTTTCTACGCAGACAAAAAATATTAGTCTTGATGCCATTAAGAATAGTTGGAACACGTCTACACAAAGACAAGGCATCACATCTTTGCTGCTTTGTATGTGTTTTGTACTGCATATTATTATACAGCACAGAAAATTGACAACTGCTAAAAATTTATATTCAATCCAAACTCAGAACTTAATCAGTTGTGTTGGAAATAATATGTAATTTATTAATAAAGCTAACACTTAAACACCAAGGGCAAGTGTTAAAACCTTAACTTACATATTCATTCTAAAAAGATTTATAATGCTGATGTTTCATCTTCTTACTCTCCAAATACGTCACTATCGATCAACTCTGTAGTAAAATCACACACAGGATTTCATTTATCTTCGTTCTTCTAGTATGTATTGAACAGACTCTAGGCGTCTGATTAATTGATTGATTGATCGATTGATCGAAAATTGATTCATATTGAAAGATTGATATATTTACTACTGATTTTAAATCGGGCTAGATCTTTACCGGGACTGGCACCATTTCGAGTAGACCTGATCCAGGATTCTGATATTACTAATTTAATGACTGGTAAAGCTATTTCAACTAAGTTTAAAAAACAAACATTGTCGCGGAATGGGTAAGCTATAAATAAATTATGAAAACTGTAACTTAATTACAAGACAGTATAGTGATTACCGGAATACGGATGTTTTTCTGAGTGACATAAACGTTGCTGAACAGGAAGTGGGATTTTATCCTTCTGTGTGTGAGGAGGGTGGTGGGGGGGGGGGATGAAGAAGAGTAACAATCTATTAAAGTTACTAGGAAAACGCTCTGTTTGACGCGTTGATAAGCGAGCGCGTTAATATCTACGAACTTTCTGGCGAAAAGTTTTCAATGCTAATACGAACAACAATTAACAACAATTCAAGAATGCGCATTGCAAAAATTGTTCTTATTTCCATGGCTTTTATACTTTCCGACATTGTTGTACGCAGTGCAATGTGCGTTGCTAAGAATTTTCGTGGTCATGTTTTCAACACGGTCCGCCACCGTTACTAACACTTATTGACAGCAATAGAAATGAAATTTCTGCCTCTAATACGTATCGGATCGCTTTTACATTAGTATATTCGTGACCGGACAAACATTTACTATAAGATAGCCACCTCACATTTTGCCGTTACTGCGTTTTAGAAAAATATTTTCGAGTAACTTTCGTGTAATTTGCCAATACTTATCAGATCGCCATTACATTAACATATTCATGACCGGAAAAATCTGTAGAAAAATCTGGCTATCTCACATTTTGCCGCCATTTTGTTTCAGAAAAATATTTTGCAGTAACTATGGTGTAACTTTGTAACTTTTCGAACGATTTTGCCTCAAAACTATACACCTTCAATCCACATCGAGGCTTGTGGATGGTCCAAATTTCAAGTTGATCGGACCTTCCGTTCGACCGCTGTCGACGGACATAAAAAAAAAAAAAAAAAAAAAACAGAAGTGGAAACGCTCGCTTCGCTCGCTTGATTACTGTATAAGTTACTAGGAAAACGCTCTGTTTGACGCGTTGATAAGCGAGCGCGTCAATATCTACGAACTTTCTGGCGAAAAGATTTCAATGCTAATACGAACAACAATTAACAACAATTCAAGAATGCGCATTGCAAAAATTTTTCTAATTTCCATAGCTATTATACTTCACGACATTGTTGAATGCAGTGCAATGTGCGTTGCTAAGAATTTTCGCAGTCATGTTTTCGCCGCGGTCCGCCACCGTTACTAACAGTTATTGACAGCAATAGAAATGTAATTTCTGCCTCTAATACGTATCGGATCGCGTTTACATTAGTATATTCGTAACCGGACAAAAATTTACTATAAGATAGCCACCTCACATTTTGCCATAACTGTGTTTCAGAAATATATTTTCGAGTAACTTTTGTGTAACTTTGCCAATATTTATCGTATCGCCATAAAATGAACATATTCGTGACCGAAAAAAAGTTTAAAAAAATATGGCTATCTCACATTTTGCCGCCATTTTGTTTCAGAAAAATATTTTGCAGTAACTATGGTGTAACTTTGTAACTTTTCATACGATTTTGCCTCAAAACTATACACCTTCAATCCACATCGAGGCTTGTAGATGGTCCAAATTTCAAGTTGATCGGACTTTCCGTTCGACCGCTATCGACAGACATAAAAACAAAAAAAAAAAAAAAAAAAAAACAAACAAAAAAAAAAAAAAACAGAATGAAGTGCCATAAGAGTCAAGTGGAGACGCTCGCTTCGCTCGCTTAATAACTCCAAAATGTAAAGTTAATTAGTATTCGACTGATTAGTCAGTAATTGGTTGTAACAAAACACACTCGCACAGTAGAAGTCCAGTAAACATATCCACGGACAAGGTGTTTGTTGAAACTCTGGGACAAACCTTTCATCAATTCCACCAACATAATTCGTAACTTGGCAAATGGTATTATACTAACTAATCGCAATACTTCCATCGACGACCGCATTTCTCATTAATCTGTGTTTATATTCATGTTACGCTATACCTGCTTTAAGCGAGCAGAATATATAATAGTATAAAGGTGACAAAGTCAATATTTAAACAAATACATTTTAATTTATTACCTTTTTATTTATTTAGTTACAAGAACTTATTTTCATTGGGGGACATATAGCCTCGTTCCTGACGGCTCCAAAGTCAACGTTTACACTACACCAGCATTATTTGTTCCGACATTGTAATTTAAAAAAAAGTAATTTCCATAGTTATCGTCCGCAAAATATAGATCGATACCGCGAAAACTATCGAATATGTTTTACCCAACCGCCATCTTATCGATATCACAAGTTAAGGCGGAACAGCGTAGCATAATATAAAACGTGATACCATAACAAACTCAACGGTGATACTGTAGCTATATGCATTGTCCAAAAATGTGTGTTATATTGTGTTGTGTGAGTTGTTACGCCACTTAGGTCCTTTCTTAAAAAATCTGTTTATGGATATTAAAAAACCGATAAGTATTGTAGACTAGTATTATTTTTACATTGTATGACCAGCATTTTAAATGATATTTACTTTAAAACCAGTGGTGTTCAATGTCAAACAAAGAAATGCTATATAACATTGCCTGAAGTAAGCGGCAGCAACGGCTCATAAACTATGTGTGCTATAAGTAGCGCAAGTAATTTGCCAACAACATTTCTTTTAAATTCACTGCATGGTGACAGCTTGAGTTGTTAATAAGCTATTAATATTCTTAAATATAATTGAATGATACCGGTAATGTGATGTAAGATGTAACGCCACCCACATGGGTTATCACTTGACTGACGCTCATGAGACACTCACTGATTACGTCATATGTGAGGCTAGTTCACAGCATCGATTGTGAGATGCGTTTAGTAGACATATATATTTGCTATACATACAATGAATTTAAATGTCATTATGCCCCCCCTACCCACTTATCACCGTCTAGGTCTTTAAAAACGTAAACACGTCACTGCTCACTGCTCAGTCAAATCAAAAGTGACACTAGATATTCGGGAGACGAAAACTATCTTAATTTTTGCTAAGGAATGTAATATTATTTTATTTGTATTGTTTTTATTTATGTATTTATTTATTTTAATTAATTTATTTATTTATTTATTTTTGTATTTGTTTTGTATTCATATATTCTATTACCTTTTTACATGTTTCCATTTTTCAAATAGTAAATTTTGCTTCTTAGGTAACTTGTTTCAGTCTACCATCTAGCGTTCATTTAACGTATGTATACCGGTAGCGCTTTTTTTATTATTCTCTTACAAATAAAGGTGTTATTATTACGAGGGTGTATTTGAACCGCACACCGATTTTAGATACAGATCGAACTATGCTCTGTTGGAGAACAGTATCGTGAAGTAGTTCATTCACAGAACAATAGAGCATCTAGATAGATAAAACATTGTGCGTTACCTTTATAAGCGACGCACAAACCGTGTGGCTACAACACGATATAGCTAATACTGAGCTCATGTAGTGTTTAATCATCATTAAATCACTCAACGATTAAGAAGCCTCATCTCGGTGGGTTTATCTTCACTGGTGGTATGTTTGGTTGATGTTAGCTCAGTAACCGGTTCCAGTAGAAATGATGAAATCATTTAGGCTGAAATAACGCGTGGCTATATAGTAAATTATGTATAGTAAGTCGGATGACCAGCGACAGATTCTCACATGAGTAAGCAACATTTCAGAGAATAGTTGTCACTTTGTTATTTCAAAAGACCATGGGCAGTATTCAGTAATCTGCAACTTTTTGTTGTATATCCTGAAATGAATCGTCTATGTTGAACTGGAGTCTGAAATACCACGATTGCAATAAGATAGACGTAAAGCAATACGAATATCTTCATAGAATTCAGACAGAATTCGTTTCAGGATACGCGATACAGTCACAGAATATAGGGAGGGCCTCAGCCTCTTGGACTAAACAAATACAAACATTACATTTCATTATAATGCCGTCCTGAATAGAATTTTAGAACGCAACTTTCTTATTAATTATTGTTATTATCGCTGGGCTGTAGGTGTAGACCGGAGGCCCAAGTGAATGGAGGGAACCTCTCAACCCCTACCCCGCTCGATTGGGCACTAATAACCATGCCGTTGTGTAACTATACTCAACTCAACCCCTACCCGATTTCAGAGTTGGAAACAGGGACAGTCGCTGTCGCTGTCGCTGTCGCTGTCCTTGACAATATGCAACAATGATACCTACACAAGGCTATACCACGACCGGTACTGGTTAATCCCTTCACGCGGTTGTGTTGTTTATTATATTAAATATAACTATGGAAACTGTAGCGATGTAGCAACTTTCACTGACCGGGCATCGAACCCAGGTACCACACAGGCCGAATGCGATCACAATTAGGTTGCATGGCAACATGTATGTGTTATATAAAATGTTGCTAGTATACATTTTCTTCGTATTAATATTATTTCTAGGAAATACTGTCATTGTTTATAAAATACTATATTGATACTATAGTTATATGAAGGTTGTAGAATTGTAACTTTGCGAGATATCCATAACAATGTAGTACATGAAATTAAATTAACTAATTCGACGTTATACACATTTTATATTCACTTGTAGTTTTGTTTTACTCTGTGCAACACGCGTACGATTTTTTTTGTTAAACCAAACACTTAGTTTAATAGTATTAGATACAAAAAGTATATTAATGCAAGTCGCACGTAAAAAAGAAATTTTTAAATAGGTTTAATGTGGTCGTATTTATTGAAGTTTAAACTCGGGGATCTGAAACGCGTACAGGTGGCTGTGACGCAATGATTGTGTAGACGTGGCGTAACAGACCAATCGCTGAGGCGGTGAGCGTACGCAGAACAAAACTATGACGTCAAATCCACTCTACATGGCGGCGGCTCGTTTTTCGCACCCTTTTATTTATCGTTACTAAACCAATTATTTTGAGGCATAGACTGATCCGTTTTTCAAAATTCAAAGACACAAAATTATTAAATGAGAGACAAGGTATTTAAAAATCGATTAAAATTTTCATACGCGTGATCCCTATTGCCGGCTACATACGCTTTCATGGACTAAACGGAAAATAAGGGTTTCCATTCACATTTTCCCTGGACACAAGTTGGATAGATAAAACTCAGGTATGAATAGAGCGGGTGCAGTGACCGTCATCCAGTGTTATTTAACCTATGACCTCCACGCTATGTATCTTCCACACTAGAGGATGTTTCGCTAATCATAATTATGTCTTTAATTTGAACAATTTGGCTTTGCACAGTTGAGTGCGCTTTCCGAGAATGAATAACATTGGTCACAGTGTTGGCTACACTGTAAAACCGTGATTCAGTGCGGCCTCCTGGGGAAACACCCATGACAACTTGGGCTACGTGACGTTATAGCAGAAGTGGATTTTCAATTAAACGTTATTCTCTTATTGGTTGCCAAGTGCACTCGGAACGTGCTAGATATCAATGTGTGTCAATTGCCAAATTTCAGTCGAATTGTGCATAGTGTGATTATGGAGGATTGCGGAGTGGAGGCACAATTTGAAATATGACCCCATCATGACCATATAGACTGTTAAAAACCCACAACACATTTCATTAATGGCGGGCCAATAAATGTATTGTTTATTTGGCAAACGCAAATCGTAAATATTGAAGTGATTTTTGGTAAAGTTGAGACCCAGAGTGTACACCACAGACTTAGCGGCTCTCGCACTTAGTTTTTTGCAACTCAAACCGCTAAATTTACTCTTCAAGTGTGCACAACTATTCCTCATAAAATGTAAGTAGAGCATTTTAAAAAAAATTAGGTAACGCTTGTTAAGGTAAACGTAAAGTATACTGCTATAATCTTACATGAAAATTTTCTTGCTCTTCCACAGTATCACCATGTTATCTGTTGTATCACCATTGTCCTTGAAAACTGTTGTCTCTTCGATGCTAAAATCCAATTTTCATGTCCATTCCATAAATAAAAAAATAAAAAATATTGTAACATCAGAGCATGGTTTTACTTATTTTCAATTTAGCGTTGGTTAATTAATAAAGATTGTGCATTTGTATTCTGTTTTTGTATAAAGACGTAATATATTTTTTCTGTACCACGTTACCGTTTGTTACCTATTTCAGTTTTATGTTTTATATTGAGCATAGAATCTCCAAGTGTGTACAATTCCATAAAACGAATTACACTGCTTTTACTTGCTGCTTGCGGAGAATATTTATTGGAAGTCAAATTCTGGCGAAAAAACCATACACAAAAACAACAGTCTTGGTAGGTATGAAAGTGATAATATTTTGAACACACGCACACACATGGGTCACTGCCTTTTCTGCTTGTTTCATAATGTGGCAGCTTGATTTATATAAATCTAGAAAACGTTGTTAAATAATTTAAAGACTAATGTTACATAACATTATTGACATAATATGCAAATATGTATGTAATAACATTATTTTGCATTCCTGAAGTTGGATTAGGTACGAGGCCAGGCCTCACTTTAATGCACTTGTTTCTTGTATGAATGCCATCTTATACGGATCTATAATCGTCTCAGAAATAGACTCGCATGCAGACAAATCAACACGCGTAATCTCTCCTATTCTGCACTGATGCAGGCAAAGATTTGAAACGCCAACTTTGTCAGCGGGTTTGCAGCGAACTTATGCCGAATCTCACAAGCCATGAAGGCTCTGATAGACTCTTTCGACCTTCTCACCTCCACCTAATCGCAATGCAGTTTTCTTGTAGGCTACAGATTTATTGTAGTAAATGCACACATCGATGTGCCAACTTACCACACCATTCTGTGCCGTTATAAACTTAACAGATAAATCACTTTTAATTCGCACCATCAATTTTATTTTAGGGACAAATTAATGTCGATACGGTGTTTGAAGAACAGTGATTTCGCATGGGAAAAATAATACATAGGTAAATTTATTTGCGGTTTTCTATTTTTATAAACCCAGCTCAAAAAGTTAGATTGCCAACTGATGAAACTATTAAAATTAAATAATATTTTAATGCACAACTTACATAGGTATTTTTTTTCTAACAAACTATATGGTAGACGAAATGAGCGATAAGTAGAAAAACAGGTACTAAGAATTATCAACGACACATTGGTACTCACAGTAAAAGTAAAATGGTACTTTGAAGCTTCACGAATACCGATGTTAAGTAACATACACCTAGGTCAGGATATGGGTGGGTGACCGCAGAGTTGTCCGACCTTTGCTTATAACATTTATTTATACGGGCCAACGCAATGTTGCATAATCGCGTAGGAATGTTCGCAACATCTACACATCTACATCTAGTGGATGGACATGTATGCATCCATGGCACATACTTCGCTCTCCTCTACTGTTCAATCCATGCCACATACTTCGCTCTCCTCTACTGTTCAATGCATGGTACATACTTCGTTTTCCTCTACTGTTCAATCCATGCCACATACTTCGTTCTCCTCTACTGTTCAATCCATGTCACATACTTCGCTCTCCTCTACTGTTCAATCCATGTCACATACTTCGCTCTCCTCTACTATTCAATGCATGTCACATACTTCGCTCTCCTCTACTGTTCAATCCATGTCACATACTTAGCTCTCCTCTACTGTTCAATGCATGTCACATACTTCGCTCTCCTCTACTGTTCAATCCATGTCACATACTTCGCTCTCCTCTACTGTTCAATCCATGTCACATACTTCGCTCTCCTCTACTGTTCAATCCATGTCACATACTTCGCTCTCCTCTACTGTTCAATCCATGTCACATACTTCGCTCTCCTCTACTGTTCAATCCATGTCACATACTTCGCTCTCCTCTACTGTTCAATCCATGTCACATACTTCGCTCTCCTCTACTGTTCAATCTATGTCACATACTTCACTCTCCTCTACTGTTCAATCCATGTCACATTCTTCGCTCTCCTCTACTGTTCAATCTATGTCACATACTTCACTCTCCTCTACTGTTCAATCCATGTCACATACTTCGCTCTCCTCTACTGTTCAATCTATGTCACATACTTCACTCTCCTCTACTGTTCAATCCATGTCACATACTTCGCTCTCCTCTACTGTTCAATCTATGTCACATACTTCACTCTCCTCTACTGTTCAATCCATGTCACATACTTCGCTCTCCTCTACTGTTCAATCTATGTCACATACTTCGCTCTCCTCTACTATTCAATCTATGTCACTTCGTTCTCCTCTACTGTTCAATCCATGTCACACACTTCGTTCTCCTCTACTGTTCAATCCATGTCACATACTTCGCTCTCCTCTACTGTTCAATCTATGTCACGTACTTCGCTCTCCTCTACTGTTCCATCCATGTCACACACTTCGTTCTCCTCTACTGTTCAATCCATGCCACATACTTCGTTCTCCTCTACTGTTCAATCCACGTCACATACTTCGTTCTCCTCTACTGTACAATCCATGTCACACACTTCGCTCTCCTCTACTGTTCAACTCATGTCACATACTTCGCTCTACTCTACTGTTCAATCCATGTCACATACTTCGCTCTGCTCTACTGTTCAACTCATGTCACATACTTCGCTCTCCTCTACTGTTCAACTCATGTCACATACTTCGCTCTCCTCTACTGTTCAATCCATGTCACATACTTCGCTCTCCTCTACTGTTCAATCCATGTAACATACTTCGCTCTCCTCTACTGTTCAACTCATGTCACATACTTCGCTCTCCTCTACTGTTCAATCCATGTCACATACTTCGCTTTCCTCTACTGTTCAATCCATGTCACATACTTCGCTCTCCTCTACTGTTCAACTCATGTCACATACTTCGCTCTCCTCTACTGTTCAATCCATGTCACATACTTCGCTTTCCTCTACTGTTCAATCCATGTCACATACTTCGCTCTGCTCTACTGTTCAATCCATGTCACATACTTCGCTCTCCTCTACTGTTCAATCCATGTCACATACTTCGCTCTCCTCTACTGTTCAATCCATGTCACATACTTCGCTCTCCTCTACTGTTCAACTCATGTCACATACTTCGCTCTCCTCTACTGTTCAATCCATGTCACATACTTCGCTCTCCTCTACTGTTCAATCCATGTCACATACTTCGCTCTCCTCTACTGTTCAATCCATGTAACATACTTCGTTCTCCTCTACTGTTCAATCCATGTCACATACTTTGCTCTCCTCTACTGTTCAATCCATGTCACATACTTCATTCTACAATATACTGTTCAGTAAGTTTCTGCGCTAACGTAGAAAACGTTTATTAGTTTCTTACGTTTGCCTTGTCCAAGACTCTTCAAAGTTACACCGTTCTTCCTTCTTGGCGATGTTACATTTTGTTTTGTTTTATGCATTGGAAAAAATGTGTTCCTCGAGTAAAATTGAGCAATACAAAACACAGTCACATACATACGTTACTAAATCAACAACTAAAGGCATGATACAGTTGTTGTATAGTACTTCATGAAAACATTTCTACCTCTATGTTGGTTAACGATTACATTATTATAATAATGTTTGATGAATGAAACGGAAACACTTTTAGACACGTACATGAATGTACGCACTTTGGTGTGTTGAATTGTTTGCTGTGGTTATCTAACGAGAACTCTAGACGTGCAAGTATTGGTACCACCTTTCCTTCCATTAATCATCCACAGATCGTCTTGATTACCTTATGTGGGGCGTAAAACCCACTAAAATAAAAAGAAATTAATCGAGAAATTAATTGTTTACTCGCACAATCCCTGTATCGAGTACTTGAAGTCAAAGTTCAGACATAACCGGTATTGGCAGGCAAGTTACAACAGACACGTAAATGGATTATAGGCGTAGGGAGCCCTGGCGTGATTGCTGGCTTTCAAAATAATACCTATTATTATTATTTTGATGAAGATTCAAAGCATTTCAAAGCAGTATAACTATAACGTTAACGTCAACAGTGCATGGTCCAAAAGGTCTTCATCATCTTATTTCAGCCACGTTTTAAGAACAGAATATTCTAATGTAATATTTGATTGATTGGGCGATAGTGATTTCTGCAAACAACCTATGGCTATTCTTCTGTACAGGATGTTCTCTGCTTCTGCTCTAGTGGGCAACTGCTAGCGTGGGGAAACAACCCGGCCAAGGTTGAGTTATAAAACAGTGCATGCACGGAGTGAGAGGTCATTAGCGTTCACATTGGATAACGTAAAACAATACCTACGCCTTCTATTCAATGATATAATAAGAAAATTGAAAAGAGATTGCGAACGAGATGTTATAAATTAATAATAGAGTTACGTAAGAGATATTAATGCATGCGGGCAGAAATTTGGAACGAGTTACAGCACAAAGCATTAGAGTTTTCATAGGCCTACATCTTTACACTTGAGGGTAATTTTAAGGGAAAGTAAATATACAACAGTGACGAACTAGTTTTTAAATACTACTCTGGAATATAGGTTCAAATATGGAATTCATGTGAGAACTGACTGTTAAAATATTAAATGGACCTACTTGTTTTTGTTCAGATATCTACAGTTATCGTATTTTAGGCGATAATAAGTCAATTGATAAATGGATCATGGATCATGGATTCATGAAGGACACATCAAGGAAGGGGTTCGAACCGATGGCCATAGCGTCAACGAATGAGCCATCGTGGCCGATGCAATTAAAGTCATTGTGAATAATTGACATGGACTCAATATTCCAGTAATATTTTTTGTAAAGACACAAAATGTTAATAAATGAAATATCTATCTATGGAAAATATCTACAATCACTCTTGTCCTAGACAACAGACACTGGACGTCATTATAATGGCACTTTGCAAAGAGTAATTTCATAATGAGTATCATTTATTATTAACTTATCCTGGATTACAATAATCACCGTAGCAAATAATCTTCCGCGCTCAGCTGTTATTATGTAATCTTACCATCCAGTGCGATGATAATAATTACAAGCCACTTTTTAAAACATTAGGATACGGTATTTGTACGATTTGCCACGAGCCACATAGCAATCCTTTTAAACTGTTACAAAACTAAAGATGAAATATTTTGGCCACTTTTGTATACTTAATTCTTGCAGGATAAAAGGCATATTACAAAATGTTTTGAGAGTATACTTAGCGCGAATAATTTCATAAGACAACACACTTATGTAAATACAAACGGCTGGAAAATATAACGGTCACACTTATAGTGTGGCAACTGCATCCTTGAAGGATCAACGAAAGAAACAAAAGATTGAGTCAGTGTATACGACCATGCCAAATTGTAAGACTGTATACATTATTATTGTGAACGGACTGACCAAAAAGTGTGAATGAATTAATTCATTCATTTTTCGTGAATTAGGGAAGAAATTAACCACACAATTACACTCCCATAAAGCATAAACATATATAAATAGAACGTTGACGATATTTGTGTTTCATGTCTTATGATATTTTGGAAGTATTCTATAAATCGAGATTATTTTGTTGGTGTTATGTGAAAATGTAAAACGCCACAAGACACACGCCCAAATCATAATTCTAATCTAGGAACCCAATCAACCACAACCTACTAGTAATAAAAATAAGCATGAAATCGATACAAAATAAAGATGTGATAACATTCGCCCACATATTTTCGAGTCTTTACTAAACACGAGTTAAACACAGCAGTAATGTTAGATTATAAGACCGGCAAACATAACAGGCGAGAATCCAACGCGCTGCATCTTACTAAGCAGTCAAGCAGCGCCTGCCTGTCAAATGTGACCTAATGACTGGACATTGTGTGGTACCTGCTGCAATCCCAGCTTGTTAGTATGGCTAATAAAACCCGGCATTTCATTACAAAATAAATATTTTAATAGCGTCGTTTTCTGCAAGCTTTCACTTGTCATCTCCACTGATTGGCATTCTACTTTGAAGCTATTAAGTACTTGCTGATTGAATTTGGGTAGTTTTAAGTAATGATATTTTAAATGAGTCAAGTAAATTATACTGACATACTTCCGAAGTGTCTAGGTGTAAGCCGCAAATAAATATACACATGAAGCACGTACATTGCATGTTGTTCTGTTTTGTTAATTTGTTTAAGTACGCAATGAAACAAATTGATGTGGTGGTATACGTAGTGCTGGGGTCAAACAGGAGGAGGGGGGGGGGGGGGAATGATGGTCATGGGGGCCCTTATAGCATATCGCTTCTTGAGACAGGCAGTCACGCTGGGCATATTCTTGGCCCGACCGGAAATCGAACCCGAATCCTACAGCTTTGCGTACCGGACAATTGCCAAGCATTGCCAACATGCATTACCGCACAACTGCATTGCAACAACCCTATTTTTGACAGTTATTTATTGTTTACGGTGGCATAGTTCGTTATTTCTGAAAAATAACAAATTTATTCATCTTGATCTCTTCTTTGTGTGTCCGTGAGGTTATTCCGAAAACGCGCAGTCATATCCATATGAATCAATACTTAAATCACCATTTAAAAGAAAATTTACAGAGCAATTAAAAGTGTGATCACTTTTACGATATAACACATAATGTAGACGCATACCATCAATGTGGATACATGGTATAATTGTGTTTGGATGTAACAATGAGAGGATTTGCGTTACGGGTGGGAGCCCTTCAATTACTCTCAGGCCCTTTTAACTTGCGTCCTGCTATCCTACCGAACGACACGAACTCTACGCATGACATCGTGCTAGACAAGGAGTCTTCGTTACGCAGTCTACTACATTATTCATTGTTCAAAGTTATGTTGCTCTCTGCGGGAGAGGATCTTCCTACATGGCTAAAACTGATTAGTGATTAGACACAGTCAATAAATATTACCATGCATGAAGTAAACAATCACCTCAACTCTTTGACTATCAGTGATAATAGCAACACGTGGAATATTCAAGACACTCATAACACATAATTATGATTTCAATTATTGGATTCTTGCCAAATTTGTAATGTTAACACAAATTAAATGAAAATAACAATTTCAAATATTACATTCATGTATCAACCTTTCAACGATCTAAATAATTTTAAATTTGTAGGGATATTTTGCTTTGCCAATACCTCACTGAAATGTTTTTAATAATTAACACCTTCGAACAGGAATCTGAACCGAGTTAATAACTACGATTTACGGGGGGGGGGGGGGGGGGGGGGTGAGCGAGCAATGGATACACTTCGCATGGGCTCATCAGTATTCCAGTATCTCATGTTAACACGTAATAACAAGGATCGTTCCGGTTAGGATCGCGAAAAACGATGTTTTGAACACAGGCGAGTGATAATATCTTAACATAAAACATGATACTTCATAGAAAAATTAAAATTCATTGATATGTAGATTTGGATTTTTGAGTTGTTGAATAACAATTTGTGTTTTATAGTCTATTCCACGCGTTACTCTTTACTTTACTTGCTTTGTTTTGATGTTTACGTGTCTTTGTAGAGCCTAAGCTCAAAACTCGATTCAGTTTCTACGGTTTAACGGTTAACCACAGATAACTAACAAAGTGTATAAAGCAGGTTCCCGCACCACTCCCGAAGTGAAGCAACATCGAAGTAGGTTGTGGTGTGATAGAATGACCGCTCTCCCACGACACCAGTTCGGTTCAGTGGATCAGGGTCTTAGATGAATATATCAATAAATGTGTGTTTATATTTATCTTGTTTTTATTAGCTTACCCAGTTCACTTTTACCTCACCTCATTGCTCTGATGGCTCAAAGACACCGTTTAAATATTTATGTCAGTATCATAAATTGATAGATAAACTAATTCTACAAGTAAACAAACCCCAGCGCGAACCATAAATCGAACCCTGGACCTTCTGCATTGGAAGCAGGGAGAACAAACTCTCAGCAGTGCAGGTAAGTGTAGCATGTAGCACCTTCTTTCATAAATGATAAAAGTGACAAATGCCATTGGATGAAATCTAAAGTCATTGGTTCACATGACGTCAATTGCCTGCGAACATCCAGTTACAGCTCATTAAAGTTCTCTAAATGCAGTGGTTAGGTACTTATCAATTTGTTTGTATGTAGATGTAAATATAATCATGCACCATTGATTGTTTAAAATATGTTTTACGACGTTAGACAAAATGACCTTTCCTCGAGTTCGATTCGAACTAATTAACTGTTCGAACTGCTTTCCAGGCAGAGACTCTTTACCAATTCGACGAAATGGCTGAGTACAGTTTTGCTCTTGATTCTATTTTCTTGTAAAAACACTTTACAATGTATCGAACCATTGTGAATGAGGGAATTGAAGTGTTATTACTGGTGACGAAAGGCAAAACACATGGCGAAACTCGAATCACAGAAAACACACCGCTGGGACATCACACAGTTTCAATCGTGGGACCAATACAAGTTCTATTTCAATCTCATCGCTTACGTAACGCAAACTCGTTTGAAGATTTGCAATAAACTAAGACACGTCAAGTTTATCTGATGTGCGGTTCAACTTGTATCTGTGAACTTTCGTGAAGAATTCGGCCAATAAACGACGCCAACTCTACATCCAGTTCACCGATAGAGGTGGCTCAGCAGTAACACGCGAGACTCAATTCGGGAGGTCGCCGGTTCGATTCCGGCCACCGGCAATCCTGACTGAAGGTTTTTCCGAGGTTTTCCTCAGTCGTAAAGGGATTGAGTCCTACTAATAGGCTTCGGACAATCCATCCCAACTATCCAAATACCCTAATAACGTAATTAGTTAGTCACCTGAAGAGGGGCACATCAGGTAAAGCTGGTGTGCACCCTATAACGGGTACGTCGAGTAGGTATAATGTATGAGTGACTCACCTTAACTTCCGTGGCTTGGCAGACGACAAACGCCCAGAGCAAGAGAAGGGTCCTAACAGATGTGTTCCTCATAGTCACTAGTGTTGACACGGTTGAGTATGGTGAAACCGGCGCTACCCAAAGACTCTGATAGTAGACTCCATCCTCTCTGTTGCACCAGCCTGAAACCCAAGATGTTGCAATCAGAACATGACACTGGTATCATAACATTGTTGCAACTTTATATGGAGGATACGTGATGTATCCATTAGTACTGCCATTCGTATTAAAGCGTAGAAAGTGAGGGCGGGTAGGTGGGTTAGCTGACTTAGCCTTCACCTATCTTTGGAAGCTTTCCCCTTTGAAAACCGTCATCTAGAAGAATAACAGATCTCTTGTGTAAATAAAATAATTGTCAAGACCATCACGAGAGTGTAAATTATATTCTCCAACCTACGATTGTTGAGGACATTAATCAAAACAGTCTAGGATATTCGCGAATATCGCCTACGAATGTTCCCTTGTTGGTCAACATTTCTAAATTAAGTAATACTTTACCTTGTCCAGGTTGCCGATAGAGATTGTTTCCGTGTCCAATTATTTATAAATGGGCGGGATTAATGATTAGTTAATTATACCCATGAAGACTGGGAGCAAAATAATCGTCGATATTTTAGGTGCGTGCGAACTCTAGCGATGGATCGTCCCTGCCATATGAGACCCTACTCCTTTCATGCTAATACAATGCCAAACATCAATAATTAGTTTGACATTTGTGGCAATTGTTGCAGTGTGGCGAGAGGATCGTGTTGATTGCTAGAACTAGAAGACACGAACAAACTAGTTTTATAATCATAGGTCTGCGGCGTTCAAGTGAATTCCATCCCACACGGTACCTACTCTAGGCGTTAGCGTGCATACTATACTGGGTTATGGACGGTGTGTTACGGACGCTAAGTAGATCATCCACTCCTTTCACCTTCTTATGCAGACTCCTCCTTCGCTCTTACTTTTCACAGGGTAAAACTGACAGTTTAATACCTTTGATCTTGCTCTGTCTGACAGTATTCAGTAGCTCAGCATACGCCTACGACTTTCAAGCCATTAGATGTCACAGGTAGACTTGCTGTGTTTACTATGAGATGAAAGTCTAAAAGCCATCATGGCTTGACAGTTATTATATTACGTATCATATTCATAGTCTATGAAAGGTATCACACTCCAACAAATCAATCATTCTCACTGCAATACAGTTCTGGGTGATGCATTACAATCATAATATGATAGTTAAACAAGATTACAGATGTACAGCCAAGTTGGTTTGATTGTTCCGGGTTAGCAAGATGCTATGCAAAACCATGAATGATAGTTTAATATATTTTACAGCTTGGCACAGTATGATCGTTCAACGTATCGGGCAAACCACCAAAGGAACAAATATCACAAACAATTCGATACGTTAGTCATCGAAGAGTCACACATACAGGCGAAAAGTACATGTTATCATTTCATGGAGTACCACGTGAGATATCACACCCATAGCCACTTCTAAGCTATAGAGAGATGTATTCTTCATTGAATAATTTTCACTGCAACTTTGTTGAATGTGTACTAATATGTATTACTGCATGTGCCAATAGTGTTCTAAAAACAGTCTCTGTTTTCATCGGACAATGGTGAATAACTGGCAACTGTCTTACGAGGCTCGCTGATACACCCCTGCGGGTAGATATAGAAAACAGAAAATAGCAGACATTATAATATAATAATATAATAATAACTTATAATGTTTCATACCAATGGTTTGGTGACTTGGACGTATTTAGAACAGTCGATGTAAAAACTACTACTATAATGTTCAGTTGTTCACCCCCTTTAGAACGGAGCGTAGAACAACAATAATAAAGAATTATCATCGATAAAGTAAAACCTATTTGAATATATTTCGCTTTTTCGATTCCGGCCACCTACTGTTTTGTCTGAATGATTTTATTTTGTGAGGTTTTCCTCTGTCGCAAGGCGAATGTTGAACTTCGTCACATAAGAATATCCCTCGAACATTATTTTCCAACTATCTGAACACTCTATATTTATAGTTTATAGTTATTCACCCGAAAAGGGACACACCAAGCAATACTAGTATGGCCTCTATACAGCAAAGATTTCTACAAAAAAAGATCATTTTTATTTTTTATATTTAGCTTATTGTTGTAGTTACTTTTACTTAGAAATGTATTGTATATGCATTGATACGTTGCGAATTATTAATCGAAAAAAAAAACTAAATGATCGAGAAAATGCTTTAAAAATGTATATATTTTCAGTTAACATAGATAATAACAACAACAGCACCAATCAAGTCGCCCATGAATGCAGATAGCCACATCATGGGACTAGACTAATAAAACTCAAACTTCATGACAGCCATCTCGCTTCAGAGGACCTTGATTATCAATGTATTTGCCGTTTCCTCAAACAATCTTCCTAGCGCGCTCACACCCACATCAGTTCAAATGTCACCAACATCTATTGACAAGAAAGCCGTATACAGTAACGGATTCAAGGCTGGCATTCTGATAGTAAATACTTAATACGTGAGAGTATGAATGGGTTATATTTCGCGGAGGGTCAAATGTCAACCTTTTAGTTAACTTTGGGCAATGGAATTTGTCACCAGAGTTAAGAGGTGGTTTATAGCGGTATCACGCGACACTCTAACACGCCAGCTCGATTCCAACCACCGGCAATCATAAATGTATGTTTTCAAGAGGTTTTTCTAAGGTCTATTTGAAACCACATTTGAATTACTACAACAATGAGTGTGTATTTCTGTATCCTCTTGTTTCCATCGCACCCTCTGCTCATAGTCTAGAATTAATTGAAATGGTTTGGTTCCTTGTTGTGCCTACATCTATAGAAAAACTTTTAAGCTATATGCAATACGAAGCACTGAGTGGTGGTGATAAATGAAGATTCACTATTCAGTATTTAATGTGTGATTTGAACCCATGCTCATTGGTTTTACAAGGACCTGACTCGTAATCAATTTATCGTAAATCATTCACCGCGGATTGGGTTAAAGTTTTTTTTAATTCACACAGTGCGATTATTGTGCGACAAACACTACTTGTAAATGGCGCCATCATGAGGTGAACACAGCTGTTTGTAAATTAATATAATATGGCGTTTTCCAATGGCCCCACTGTAGTACGCCTCTAACAATTGGAACAACAATACTCAGCAATACAATAGACACACCAGTTGGCACAATGGGCTATTGGAAAACGCCATCACTAAACATTATTGCCTACCCAATAATAGCCCAGAAATATAGATATATACATTAACTAGGAAAACGCTCTATGTGTTACGTTGATAAGCGGGCGCGTCCATATCTACGAACTTTCTGGCGAAAAGTTCTCAACGTAAAACCCAAATATCATCATCAAAGTAAATAAAAACAACTAACAATAATTTCAAGAGTGCGCACTGCAAACATGTTTCTTATTTCCATAGCTATTATACTTCCCGACATTGTTGAATGCTGTGTTGTTGCTAAGAATTTTCGTGGTCATTTCGTAACGTGTTTAAGGCTGGTCCACACAGATTTTTTAAGCATAAGATTTAAGGTTTAACGCGTAGTCGTAAAGTTGGATCATAGGAAACACGTACTGGCGTTCACACAAAGTTTTAGTTTTAAGACGTTGTGTTCATTGTTGTTCTTAAAACAACGTCTTAAAACCTTAAATCTTATGCTTAAAACATCTGTGTGGACCAGCCTTTACGTGTATGTTGTAGTATCGTACTACGTATAGTAACAAAATCTATGTTCTTTATATGGATCAGAGTCTGTGGACGACACAGCTCACAGACCGTGGATATTTAAGGTTTTATTTCGTATCTTTAAGATAACTTTCAAAATTGAAATTACGGGTAGATACTGCAGCTAGATATTATCTGAGTCTATAGATAACGAACCGATAATTGAGATATTGTATCATCGGATTTTAACCAAACGCAATTAATTTAGCCTGCATATATTTTGTTTCGTTATCTGTATAATATATCTAATCACAATTTCGATTTTAAAAAATGTTTTAAAGATACGAACAGAAGACGTTAAATTCTCGCGCGTTTTGAGCTCTGACTCCCCAAGACTTCTTGACTTCTTGAAAGTCAATAGATACTTGAGAAATTCACTGACTGAATACTATTTCAATACATGCATAATGACGTATTCGACAGCTGTGATCACATGACGTCGGGGGAATATCTTTTCACCATCATCTTCAAATATCTTTTCCTCCTTTTGGCTCTTCCTGCCTTCCCTCCTACAACCACCCTCGATGTTTTATCACGATCATAGTAGTCTAGTACGTCGTTAAACTAAAATAATCATCATAATCATAATAACACAGCAATGGTAAACTCAATGGTAAACTGACTAAACTCAAGGTCCATAGGAGCGGAGCACCAATGAATCATGATATTGAATTTGATTACTCATTTTGAACAGCGGGCTTACGATCATTGCAGTATGTAATCATCTACAGGCCTGTGATGTTGCGTACGATATGAATAGTTATGAGTACAGGTAACGTTTTGAAATGGACCGTTGAAAATAACGTTCGACAATTTTCAGTTTACACTGTAGCCTGTTGATAATAGGCTAATAGCAAATATACTTTACCATGCTAGTCATCCGAAGTAGTGAGTGCAGCGCCCAGCGCAAATAGCGGCGAAATAAGTGTACAGACATGCCGGTCAAATTTTCGCGTTTTCTTATGTTCACTCGTTAGCGCTTTTAGGGCGTGACATTGCCGATAGGAGCGTAACGGTAGCGTTGACACATAACACTGCCCCATTTAGAATGCTTATGATTCTTATAAGCCTATTTTTGTGAGCAATAATTACTTTATTTATAAGAAATAATGTTTTATTAAGAGTTATTTTACAAAATAAAATGTAGTTTAAAACAATATCTGGAGAAAAATACATCCTGAACTTTCACCACAGAATCAAGTAATATTTACATTGTTTCCAGAAAAATATGCTTGTAGAAACTTCTCTCTTTACGTGCATTGTGCATTTCATACAGAATATCCAAAATCAAAAACGTGATATTGGACAACTAAGACTACTACACTAAAAAGATTCGCATCTGGCTATAATATACACCGTTTCGTCTCACAAGAATAGAGCACACGTGCAGCATAGGTGATTAATCTGACTATACTCAACACGTTCACGAATATAGCTTTGAAGACCTTTGGAATAAATTCATCAGTCACTATGACCCGCAAAGGTCCGCTTCAGAAGCCTGACCCACGCTAGATGATTGATGGTGGATCTTGTTAGACATGGCCAATACCTAAATGGCAGGGTACAGTCCCACTCCCAGGTGAGCTGCACGGGACTGTACAAGATGACTAGGTTCTGCACGACGAACCATTACCGTAGACGCCACTGGGATGAGTTGCTATACAAACATTCTCCATATTAAGTAAGGACAAACCTCTAAGGATGGGCTGCTTGTATTGTGTCAGCTTTCAGCGGTAAGACGTAAGACTCTAATTCGGGAGGTCGCAGGTTCGATACCGACCACCGGCAGTCCTGACTGAAGGTTTTTTCCGAGAAGTTCTGAGAAGATTTTAATCGTATCAAATAAACATTGACTTCTAAAAAGTATTTTCTCTCGGTGTTTCAGACGATGCAGTTACCAGTTACAGCGCTGATGTACAATTCTGTCTTCACATCCCAGTGCGTGAGTGCTTACGGCAAGGTTATTCGACAATTGGGAAGACCCTCCTGTTTTCCCAGTAGGTTAAAACGCGTCGCCTTGGGTATAGCTACACTCATCACCCATCACAGACAATATATTGGACTATCCATGCCCTTCAGGCTATCACGTTTCGTATATGTATTTGTACTTCTTCGAATCTGTAACCTCAACAATTTAATTTCCCGGCCAATTGGCAATCGTAAGGTGGAACCATTTATTTTATTCATCAAGGTTTGTTATTGATTCAAAAAATAAAGAAATTTACATCACTTAAAAATTGGATTCTCGAAAAGAAATATTGTAGTTTTCCAACACATTGAATTGTTCGCGAGGCACAAGCCTGCATGATGATAATTGAAATAATTTGTAGCGACAAAGATACCACATATTCAAAGGTTATGGGGTAATCGGGGGCAAGTATGAGGAAGAATTTGAAAACTCCCACGGAGGGAAAATATGAAGGGAAATGAACCTATTTTTGTCGCCTCTTGCGACCGGCTGAGACACCATGAGTATATTCACACGAGGTAGCTGCCAGGATATGAGTGAAGGAAACGAATTTGATTCCTCGAGATGAGGGAAGCCCTATCGTTTTTTTTCTCGTTTAAAATGAGAAAAATCTACAATTGAATTATTATGAAGGAAATTATTATGAATAACTTTTGTACGAGTTGTAGCGCCTTAAAGCTGACGCATATCATGATATGGATCATCACTTCGGTAGGACGGAGGACCTGCGACGTTGCCAAGTGAGCCGTGAAGCTGTTGTACAGTTCCAACGGAAGCATTTTAATAAAAATAATCAGTTAAACATTTCTAAAACCCAATTAACATGAGCTTGTCGATAGTACAACAGCCAGAAGTAGAAGTAAGCGTGGATCTAATGTGTCTTGCAGCCTCCTGCCGCTGTTCATGTAACATGATGGATTACTTCTTCGTGTTCACTTGTAAGTTGTAATCCATGTCTAAATGCACGAATAAGCTTTAAAATGTGTTGTTTCTCAAGCGCAATTATAATTTCGAAAGAATGTGCGTAATAGCATGAAAATAAATCTTTTAAATTGTTATTTCACCTTTGCTGACCGCGTCTAATGAACGAAAGTTGAAGGCAAACATGTAGGTATACTGTTCATCAATTATAGTAATGATTTCATTATCAAACTCAAAGAAGAATCTCGAGTAATTTGTTCATATTTCTTTGAAATAAAATGAATAATATTAGAGAAAATATGCAAAGGTACTACTATAAAAGAGGTGTAGGCAAAATGTTGAAATTTGAAGATGACACAAAAAACAGCTTTCAAGCACAGTAAATAATTGTTTGCATCCATTGTAAAAATGGTAGGAAATTAAATATCTCGTAATTAGAGAAAAAAAGAAGTAGAAAAATGTTAACATATATTAATTTTTGTAACTGATCGATCCGATGTTTAGAGTTTTCAAAACTCTTTTGCAATACGCGAAGCAATGCCTTTCCCACTTCTCTGACATTTCGTCATAGTCACAGTAGAGTAAATAATTAGTCTTTGAAGAAGGCGTCAAATGGACGCCGAAACATCGGATGCGCGATGCTCCAGAAAATATGAACCACGTGACTGACGGGGACGCGCAAGATCACAAGATTGAGGTTCGTATCAAACGTCACCGGTTTGTTTGAGTTGCAACCCGATCCGTATGGCTACGTCGATTACGCGCAAACATGAGTCTAGTTTTCTAGCTCCAATCACTTTGCACGTTTGACAAAAATATATGTGCAAAATTATACGAATTATAAAGCTAAAGCCAGGTTTATGGATAGTGTAATGAGCACTGGTCTGGTATTCGTAGAGCAGTGGGATCTGGTTTCGAACCCCAGTCGAGACAAATTTGTATTCCGATAATTTCAATATTTATTTCTGTCCGGGTCCGAAGTAGAATGGATCCATGGTAGCTCTGCCTATCGTACCAGGCGACAACATGAGCTGCCGCTGTATAATCTGTTTTAGTTATTAATGGTACGTTTACAGCTACGCGTTGCGAGCCAAGCGAGGACGTGAGCTCCAATCAGCGGCCGAGTTTCACGCAAAGAAGTTAATAATTTCATGCAAACTCGGCCACTGATTGGAGCTCGCGCCTTCGCTTCGCTCGCAACGCGTAGCTGTAAATCCACTATAAGGCTGTATGTCCATCTAGCCTGCGGAACTCCCGATTTCGGTCTGTAAAAATTGTCCCAAAGGAAAATCAAAATATCTCATCCTGTATAGTATACAGGATGAGATAAGAGAATTCAGTGTTCTTTCTTATGAAAGTTTCTTAGTTCCGATCAATATTTCCGTTTTTTTTTTTTTTTTTACCCGTTTTTCACTTTTCACGCCTAATGAACAGCTGCAAAACGGTAATATTTTTTTGGAATACAAAAACATTCATAAGAAAGAGCATTCATTATAGGATAACATTATTTTGATTTTCTTAAGGCTGGTCCACACAGATTTTTAAGACATAATGCATAAGGTTTTAAGACGTTGTTTTAAAAACAACAATGAAAACAAAGTCTTAAAACTAAAACTTTGTGTGAACGCCAGTACGTGTTTCCTATGATCCAACTTTACGACTACGCGTTAAACCTTAAATCGTATGTCTTAAAAATCTGTGTGAACCAGCCTTTAGAGACAATTTAAAACCATTTTAACGCAAATTGTTCCGCAAGGTGGTGAACATACAGCCTTTTCACTAAGAAATAAGTATGAACAATTTGTGTTGGCTTATAAGGTCATACCTCATCGTCTCTTTTATACTCGTTGCGTAACATACGAGGTTATACACACATTATACACAGTAATTATCCATATTGGCTCACGACTTGTATGAGTTACACTACCGTATTTTCAAACTTGGTTCAAAGATTGGAGTTTCTTTACTCACATTCTCCTAATACATTGATCACTGGCTACACTCAAATTGTACAAGCAACAACATCACAACATACGGATATATGATTAGTCTTTGTTGTGAAAAACTACTTTAAACACATAATTAAAATCGAAGCAGGGTTATTACATTTGACGGTCATTGCCAATAATAGTTGAAAATGAGACGTTATGAGAGTCACGAATACGTGTAAATGAAAGATAATTTCATATTCATTGAGTTGGCTTCTAGAAGACGACCTTCGATCATCTCCATATACTGGTGGTGACCCGCGCGTTATTGCTTACTGCGGACGTCTGTAGACATGCAACCTTTACACAACCTTCGCATTCTTAGCAGCGTCTTCTTCTTCTTCTCCTTCTTCCAAGGAGCCAACTAAGCGACCAACCCGTGTGGGTTACAGTTATGCTTTGCTTTTGTTCATGTGTGGGAGTGAAGGTTTTCCTGTAACTAGAATCTTCTTAAGCGGACTATAATGAATTTTATTATTCATGGCACCGTCAATATCCCGAATATGAAAATAGAAAATTCTACAATCATGAGTCGATCAACCTGAAATTTTGTACACACATACATCAACCCTTTAGATTTACATGCTAATATTTTTTTTAAATCGCCTTTTTTGAGTACATTTTATTTTTTAGTTCAATTTTACCAGGCTGCGAATTTTACTGGGCAGAAGACACGATAAAATATTTATAAAAAAAAGATACATGTTGGGAAAGGTTTAAACAAATCAGAGTTTGACAATGAGAACGGACGGATTGCGTGATCTCATAAGTGAGTGGTATACATTAACTAACGGGCAATATAGGTCTACAAAAAAATACCAGCGTTTAAGTAAAAAATTAACTACGGGACGATGTATATTTTGTGTTTCTTTCCAAAATAAAAAAAATGAACATTATATTTTGCTGGGCAGAAATTGTGTTTTGAGTAGCTAGGTGGGCGTACAGTGCCTTGATGAGGGCACCGGTCACCACGAGGAGGAACCCACCTCGACCGGAACCAATATAATACCTTGTGAACCTACAGCTAATTTGGTTCTGTTCTCCAGTGTTCAAGCAATGCGAAATGTAAAACCCTCAGAAGAGGCGGTCGCTCCACGCGGTTACTTCAACGGAATTCGTTTACCGAGGGATTTCCCGATGCCTGCTTGTCCTTGTCCACTGCATTGAGTGCACTAGCCGTGCTTGGAAAGCATTTTGACGACGCATAACAACAGATGCGCTGAATATTTTAAAATATTTTTTTTCTTTTTCTTATTTTTTTTCTTTTCTTCTTTTTTGACATATATAAATATTCCTCATTTCTCTTTTATGTTCTTTCATATTTATATACTTTTATTTTTATGTTTGCATAGCCTAGTTTTATTTAAGGTCTGTCCTTTGTAAATCAGTTTTTATAACTGAATAAGATCGACATTAAATAAATAAATACATAAATAAATAAATAAATAAATAATAAATAAATAAATAAATAAATAAATAAATAAATAAATAAATAAATAAATAAATAAATAAATAAATAAATAAATAAATAAATAAATAAATAAATAAATAAATAAATAAATAAATAAATAAACAAATAAATAAATACATAAATAAATACAAAAAAAATAAATACATAAATAAATAAATAAATAAATAAATAAATAAATAAATAAATAAATAAATAAATAAATAAATAAATAAATAAATAAATAAATAAATAAATAAATAAATAGGTACATAAATAAATAAATAAATAAATAAATAAATAAATAAATAAATAAATAAATAAATAAATATCACTAAAATGCCGGAGGCAGAGGACGAGATGCAGATTTAATTCGTCACACACACCACCACCACCATCATGCAAGATAAACAGATACGGCGTTGCCGGTATACCAGCCTTCGGAGTTACTTTCGTAAGTATTCAAGTATAGTCTAGTTGGGCTAGTTTGAAGGGGGAGAAACACGCAATGTAAAGTGGTGTACAACCTATACTAGGCTTTCGTACGAACACATGTTATTAGTACTTTTACCTGCCGGAGAAGGCTAAATAGACAGCCCCCAGCGCCCATGTACGTGATTTAGGTAGCGTGATATTGAGTTCTGAGTAACTGCAACCACTATAATGCAAAATTATTCAGAGAAAATAAATTCAACAATTTGTATGATAGTTTGTCCAGCAGTTTTAAATTATATTTTCGAAAATAGAAACGTTTTTCCTTCGCATAAACTTACTAAACCGTAGTGTACAAGTACTCCTAATAATCAATTACAATCGCCAACAAACGCAACTTTTTGTATGTATTACACTCGAATCTACGAAATCTTATGTACTTAGGTTTTGAAGTATAAGTATGACGTAAGAAAAGCATTCAAGTTTATATTAATGTTTACTCAAACCGTGATCTTGTCATGATTTTAGACGCAAATTTGACTGAGACATATTCTGTTTTATGAGCATTGCTATTTAACAGTTTTCATCAAGAATATTAATTAAAATATGGTTTCAGTAAAAAACAGAAACTTTAGAGTAGACACTAAACATATGGCTAGTGACTCGACAAAGTCATAGTTTAATTATTGCAATACTCCAATTTTCTTCATTTTGAAATTAGCATGAAGTTAGGAAAACAACACTTAATAATTGACCAATTAGAATATCTCAATAAAAACTTGTCCTTCTTTTCATTAACATTAATTTTGTTGTATTTCTCTCTCTCGTTTGTGATTTTCTTCTTATAGTAGTATTATTTTCCTTTTTCACACTTTGTGTGTAGTTCTGTTATTTACATTTATTATTCACTTTTTACTTTATTGTTCTTTTTTGTAAATTAGGTTTACAACTGAATAGGATAGACATTAAATAAATAAACGCAAAATCACAGAGAAGAGTTTCAGGCCCAACCCCATGCCGGCGAACTTTTGAATATGAAATAAAAGCAAAGTTATCATAATGTGAACGCGATTTCCACATAACACCTTCGTTAACCGCTGAGTAATTAATTTCAATGTAGCAAGAGTCGAGTCGACTCATCTGCTGGCCGAGAGCTAAGCCAGACGTCCTTGCCCTAGGCGAGATTTCGTCAAATATCCATACCAGCGCCGCTTTAATTCAGAAAGCCTATTTAGCACGTCCTCGTTCCTACATCTTCATGCTTCATCGGAAAGGTTATCCCGTACCCAGCTTATCTTTGTTTAAATAATAGTACACCCGATTGTAAAAATGTAATAAACAACTAACATTGAAACTAAATGTTGTCTTCGTTTATTTAATACTTCCATCGAACGACTTCAAATGTCAACTTGGAAATGTTGTTACAAACGTATTCATGCCTCTTGGTCTTGCCAGATCGTAAATCCATGCGATACTCAAATATGATCTAATATATAATTGTCACTTACCTGGTGATAAAAATTTGAACACTTGGAATCACTTTCACTTTCGCGCTTCGGTCTCGTCGGCCGAACAATCACAGGTTGACTCGTGAGGCGCCGATTATCACACGGCAGATCAGGAGCATCCCACTCCAAGGTCCGCGCCGGGAAGATTTGATTCTGCAATATTATGTACCTGCGAGCAGCGCATTCTGTGCGCCGTCTCGTGTACTACTTGTTGACTACCTCGGCGACATCTATGGTACTCACGTGAAACCAGCTAATACTAATTTACACTCGGCGCGATCTAGACGCCGATCTGCGAGGTATGTTCAAATCGAAGATTACTTCCATAGGTCTGTTCGTTCTGTAGTAGCAGTCGCGCTGCAGGAGGTGAGTTGGAGCAAAGACATATGACGTCATAGGAGTTGGTAGCTCATTGGAGTAGTTTATAAAAACGAACGGTCTTGTAGCAGATTTTGTTGCGCGGCAAATTAATTCTCAATTACCTTGAGATACCAGCATCAACCTCGAGCTACTGAATAGAATTTTTCATAGAATAATAATATTAAAAAGTCCCTGCAGGCCAAGTATCACACTATTAAACTCAAAAGACGAGAGTAATTGTTATTTACAGTTTGGGACAATCCCCTAGGCCTAGAGTGTAGAAAACACTATTTATATGAATTTAAAATGTATACTAAGCATAAAACTCACATGCACTATCAAATATGAAATGCCCATCCACTATTCTCGGCCACTCTCTCTCCAGGCAATCGTGCACACTTCTCCATCCATATTTAGGCCTCAATTAATCCATAATTACGCGCCTTTTGGCAACCTGCTACAACTTTACTGAAAGCGCTCCACCTCTCGAGTAGGAGCACTTTCAGTAGAGTTGTAGCAGCTACCATTTCGTAATCGAACACTTTTGTAGTAGCGCCAACTTACTACCAAAGCGCCTGCTCCCATAGAACGAACGCTTTTGTAGTACTGTCGCACATTGTAGTAGACAGAACGAACAGACCTCAAGTGTAATCTTTATCTTTGGTTCAAATTTAAGAAGTAATGGAATGGTAATCCTTGATTACATGACTTTTTTTTGCGGAAATGGAAAGTATGGACTGTTTTCACAAAATATCTATTTTTTGTTTATATCTGCTCCCTGTGTCCAACAATGAAGTCGGGTAGGGGATAGGAAATTCATCCCATCATATTCTGGCCCTTAGGTACATCGAAGCCGGCTGGCCATGCCTGACGCTACAAACTAAAATATTGCAATATGATATCGTAGATATTAAACGTTTGTCTAACGTTTCAAAATTGAAATATTTACTGTTTGTAAGAGACTGCTCTTGAAATACCTAAAATACACCAATTTTGTGAAAATTAATGTATAGAGTAGTCTTTGCTCTCTCAACATGT
Organism: Isoperla grammatica; assembly: GCA_945910005.1. NCBI lineage: Eukaryota > Metazoa > Arthropoda > Insecta > Plecoptera > Perlodidae > Isoperla > Isoperla grammatica. Next base: position 62,858,063 of record OX246738.1, read on the forward strand.
CTGCATATCATTTTCGTTCATTAACTTGTGGGATGGGGTTTTGTGTGGAAGCAACAGAGATGGAAGAAATACTTGCCACAGCTGCCATTAGGACTTTGGCAGGTGTTCTTAATTGTGAAAGGTATCCAGAAACATCACATTACAAAAGGTTGTTAAGAACATATTATGAGAAAAGTTAATATTGATTGCAACAAAGACACATTTATAAGAGCACTAAATTCTCTACAGGATGACATATTTTGATTTACATTTGGGACAACTTAAACACACTTTCAAAAGCAATTTTAACAGACCGAAATTAGGAGTTCCACAGGGTAGGTGAACATACAGTATAAAACCACCCAAAGTTATTGTTTTTTATTATATCATGACTCATGAGAATGCTTCCAAATATTAAAAAAGTGATTCTGATCCTGTCTGGTTTTGTATCAGCTAAACAATGGATTTTAAAACATTCACAGTTTGTTATGGTTATGAGCTTGTTATTTTATTTATAATTTAATAATTAATAATTACCATAAAAAGAACTTGTAAGGACTGTAAACATATATATATATATTGTTAAAATTATTTATAATTTTAACAATATTAATAGTCACGAAAGTCTAAGTTCAGTAAAAAAAAAATACATATACCGGTATATACTTTTTTTTTTTTACTTTTTAAACCCATTGTGTTGTTGATACAAAACCATAGACAGGATCAGAATCACTTCAATATTTGAAAGCAATCTCATGGTATAATAATAAAAAAAAAAAATTGCGTGGTTTGAATACCCATTCCTGTTAAACAGTTGCAGAAGTACAAACAAATTAACAATTAAATTACAAATTTAAGCTAGCAGTCTTTTTAATTCGTGCCCAGTGTTCTTTACAACAACAGCATTGTACTCATATTCTAATATCTGCACAACAGGAGCCTTATCACAAATGACAAACATCATATCAAACATACTGATCTATATAGTTCCCACACTCAACTATTCTCAAACTTACTTCAAACCCTTATCCAATTGCCAGTTTCATGCATGCTGTTTCAACAACAAACAGATTTCCGAGTCTTGATGCTAGGTATCTATTTCATCTTACATACTTTGTAATGGTGGCCTTCCACTTATTCATAGGTTGCATGTACGTCACATTAATTGTGACTAAACTTTGACTTTGTCACGGAGAAACAATTGAAGCCTGTTGTCATAGAACAAAGACACAAATACGTAGTTCTTTCATTCACCCTGTTTTTTAAATAACAATATGAGTTGTAGGTGTAGTTTGTGATTTTTGATTGATGTACTTATAGTTTATTTTTTTAAATTCGTAATAAGTAATGCTTATTTAGTAAATTTTAATAATGTTCACTAGTAATCTAGGATTGGCTTACATCATCATTACGTGAGAACTATGAATACAGTAGTACATTACACAATCCTTATTAGTCACGTCTAAGGTTCACTAGATCGCCGCACGATCAATGCAGAGATCAAGTAGGCCTAGACCTTGATCCTGTCTACTGAGTTTGAGATTTTCTGAATTCTAACGCATGGTCGAAAATTATCACTAAAATACGTCCTGTTTCAATTAGATGCTAAGAACTCAAGAAGAAGAAACTGAGGTAGAATTGGGCTTGGCTATTTGGTCAGTATGAGAATAGTTGGCTAGTGGCAACTAAACATATTAGCTTCGTTTCTTTGTCCTGTACCGGTATATTGGTGGTGTAAGTGAACTTTGCAGCAACTTCCTTGGATTTCAATGCTCCACCCGCTCGGGAGCTGGTGCTATATATCCTGCATCGATGCAGCTACACTGGACAAAGAAACGAAACTATTATGTCTATTTGGCTATGCCATATCAATTACGACAATCTGGTCTATAGCCTGGGAATGATCAAAATCAATGTTTTCTGCAGCATATTGGTGCCACTGATTCCCGGGGCTACTGTTGAGCTTGCCAACAGTTCCTTTACCTATTTTTAGTTTACTGCGAAGAGGCAGACGAAGGTATTTCTTTTTTATTGGTCTTGTTGAAATGATTTTCTTAGTTTCCACCGAGAAGTTTGCTGTTGGTGCTAATAACAATGCCGTATCAGACTTGTTAGCTGATAAAAGCATTTCTTCTTCTAGTGCCTTAATTGAATTTGAAAATTTCTTAACGTTTTCAGGATCATGAAGGAGGTATGTGTAATCAACAATCATTTTGAGCTTCTCACGAGTTTCTTCCCAGATATTGTCTACATCTTTTTCATCTGTTGTGCCGTGATCTTCTGCCATTCTTTCTTCATACTGATCGATACCGATCATATTTAAGTCTTCAGTATCGCTGACCAACGTTGTAGTACATTCCAAATTTACCTCGCAAAAACCGGCTGAATAATCTGTATCTATTGTAATGTATGGATTTTCGCGGTACCACCGTGGAAGTTTGTCAAAAGTCCAGTCTGTAATCATAAAAATGGCACACATATGTATGCAGGGTAAACGCCACTGACTAAAGTTGGGACAAGAGCAAGATGCTTCTTGAAAGTCTACGGAACACCACTCCTCAGAATTTAGATTGTTTTTCACCATGAATAGACCATCTTGCATCTCATTTATTTGCGAGGCATCATAATCTTTTCCACTTTCGAACCACAACATAACACTTTCAATGAAAAGTATAGGCCTATTACGCAAAAACTCTGGCACTGCATCATTATATTCTCTGCATTCAAGAGGAGAATTGTTAGTAGAATATTTCAGAATTATGCCGGGGAGAAAGTGTTCCACAATAACACTTATAACACCCGAAAGATTTTTTTCTTTTGTGTGTGTTAGGTACATATGTGTAAGAGTTTCCCTCTGGCAGTCGATGCCATTATTTATATTAAGGTTAAAAAGAAAGTTATTTGTACAGTAGGCTTTAACCCATCTTTGGTGAATCGGCAACCATTCTTTGCAGAAATAGTACTCTGTTGCACACGCATTTTGCTGGTAACTTTCGCTGTCAAACATCTCCTGGATATTTGCTATATATTCTTCGTCAGTCTGAGAATCAGCAATGGTTTGCCACAGTTTTTCTAGTGATGATCGAGCTTCTTTTGTAACATTTCCTTTTTTATTCAACCACCTGGTCCATGCCTGTTCTCGGTGAAATGCACTGACATATACAGTGGATTGTGGGAAAATCTGTTCAACTGCTTCAATTTCTGCTTCTGAGTAATCAGTCAAAAAGTATTTTGGATCCCACTCAGGGTTCCAAGTTCGAAACTGTGACAATGCTTCACTGATTAACTCAGGCGAGTCTCTCTGTACAACGAATGTACCAACAATGCAATGTCCTGAGTTAGTTTTTATGAGAATAAAGAAGAGAGGGAAGTTGTAGTTGCAGGTTTTGAAGGTGGTATCTAACAAGCAAATATCATTACCATACCGATGTAGTAGGCTACGCTGCCATTTAGTTTGATGGCAGAAAAGAAGTGTGCTAGAAGAAAGTTCCTCTTCCAATGGCATTTCGTCTTCATCTTTACTTTGAGCTGCATATGGACGAAATGAAAACATATCGTCAGAGTAGTCTCTCTTCCATCTGTCGATACACCCTTCAAGAGCCTCTTGATCATACCAACTTTTTTTAATTGTAAAAAGTGCTTTATTTAAGTGAAAGCGAATAATTTGGTCATTGGGGTAGTAACATCTATTTAGCTTATCTGGTTGGAAACTCTCACTGCTTTCAAACATGGTTTTTACCACCTCCTTTAAATGATGTTTCATCGATTTGACAGAGCAGATATTTCTCTTGGCAAAGTTATGAATTTCATTTATTAATCTCGGATGAAGTCTTTGATTAAGGTTAGTATATTCTACTGTATGAGTGTGCTCTTTTGCTGGAGACATGATGATCATAAATCGCAATGTGCCAGTGGGTGGAGACAGTTTACATATATCCTTGGTTAATGTTTTCAAAATCTGAAAATTAAACAAAAACAAATGTTAAACATGTGTGTGAACTTGATCTTGTGATTAGAAAGTTATCATATGAATAAATACAATTAACAAAGTTGAATTTTGTCAATTAAACATGAGACCCAATGTTGAGTGGAGGCAGATATCTTCATTCATATATTATAATTAAATCATTTATTTATACTGAAATATGTATTATAAATATATATATATATATTTTTAAGAGTAAATGGCCTACACTCAAGTATGTCAAGACTGTGGGCTCCTAACCCACAATGTATTTTGTAGGCCTATGCTATTTTTAAGAATAGGTAAATTAAAACTGAAATCTGAATATGAACTTCCCCAATTCATTTGTCACTATTTTTATGTTCTAGAAATTGATGAATATGGCCATAACGAGTGAACAGATTTCTCATTGATAAATAGTAAATACAGTAATACCAAAGCATGCAGTACCCAATATCTGAACAATATGTCTGTTTAGGGTTTACCACCTTGAAAAAGATAACTATTTGCCATATAACAGTACAGTAGGTACGTATAATTATCAATTTTGTTCATTTTAGGGTTTTACTATCTAAATTCTAACCAATAGACTATAGCAGGGATGGCGAACCTTTTTGAGCTTGAGTGCCATTGTTTAGGCCTACAAACTATCCAGGCTTGCCAATTTCTCCAAAAAGACACAGTCAAATTTTAATGACATTTGTATTATAGCTTTTTGAATAATTAATGTGCTTTGCAGGGAACAAATAGCCACTTTATCAGTTTGTATTGTTGTAATTGTTCCACGTAATGCAGCATTTAGGCAAAATCCCGCTGGAGGCGAAATTTTTGTAGGTACCCAAAATTCTATAAATTCATTGAAAATGGCTGTGAAGTGTGGTCAATGTCATCCTGATGCAACATCTTTGACACATTTCTGCGTGCCGCCAGAAAGTCTTCGCGTGCCACTTTTGGCACCCGTGCCATTGGTTCGCCATCTCTGGACTATAGCTAGGCGATATGACCAAGAGGCAATATGGAATAGAAAAACAAAAATACTAAATCAGTAAATGGGCATATCAAAAACAATGAAGAATAAAATAATTAGAATAAGATGATTGAACAATTAAACGATTGAAAATATGTAGGCCCTATTTAAAAAAATCCATTTATCCACCATCTGGAAAAATTCTACAATCCTAAAAATATTGCTAAATTCTTTAAAAGGCTTCACCATTTATACTTATTTATTATGTACTGTAGACCTACTACTATTACTTATTTTTATACTGTACTGCACTACTTATTCATATCATCATATTACAGTATTAAATTATATTTTATTCATATTTATTTATGCATAAGGTTGTTTAATAGTAGTGAAGGATCAGTCTGAGAATCCCTGACACTAGTAATTAAGAGTATGTGTCTTTAGTTTATACCTAGGCTATTATGGATGATAATTTGATGATTAGAATGGAACATTAATGTTCCCTATGTTAATGTGCATACATACACATTACACACACTGCAAATACACACAAACTGAACACACACCTGGCAATTTATAAACAATTAACAAACCTTTCTTTTTATAGGACAATTTTCGTTATATGGCACATTGAGCTTGTAGCAGTTCTCATCAAATACTCTTAAGCACTTGACCGTCATGAAGGCTGGACAGCCAATCTTCTTTGATAGTTGTGCCATGCGGGTTTTCTTTGCAACCTTGTTTGACTGTAATAATGAACATTTATAAATCTTATTTAAACTAAAATTTGCTTTATTTTCTAATATACTTTAAAAGTAAAATAAACCAACAGTAGGGTATTGTGGACTTGTGGTATTAATATTTACTAAGTAGCCTAGTAAGTAGGGATATCAGTGAGCAAGTTTTTACTAAAGGGGATGCTTGTTGTTAAAAACGCAGGTAAACCACAATATTTTTATTTGATATTTTCTGGGAAAAGAAAGATTGCGGTGGTTTGGCCACATGAAAAGAATGCAGGAAGACAGGATCCCGAAAATTGACTATTGAGTTTGAGAAAGAAGCAGGGAAAAAGAAAAGAAAGAGGGGAAGACCAAGACTGAGGTGGGAAGAAGTTATAGCAATGGACGTGGAAAAAAGAAATGCAACTTGGGAAGAGGTCAATCAGGAACGATGGTGGGAAGATAGAAAAGTATGGACAGAATTTGTAGAAAGAGCAGAGGAAGAAGAAAGTGAAGAGGAGCCGGAGGAAGTTAACATGAGGGAAGCGTCAGGCATGCAGGGAGCAGATATAAAAAAATAAAAAAAAATTATATTCTATATCTATTTATAATTTATATCAATTCTTTGTTCTTTATATATAAAAAATAAAAATAAAATATGGGTTGTAACTTGTAAGATTTAACTTTAATCAAACCATTGTTCACAATTTTTTATTTCTTTGAAAACTAGCCTAATAACAGAAGGCAAACTATTTTCAATAATTATTTGGATGATACACAATATGTTAAAAATGCACTCACTCAATAGGCTATGTGCAAGTAATTTGTTTATTATTTTACGAGATTAGGATGAACTTCCTGAGCACAAAAATATTTTATTTCGATTACCCTAAATTTTCATTTATAAAAACGAGCTGAAAATTTCACATATTTATTGAGGGGAAAACAGGGCATACGTCACATGCCATATTTTACGCACTAATACTAACTAATCAACCAATCACACAATAACAATATAAATAAATTAAATAACTCTTTTTTTCAGATTATCTTACCCACAACCACAAGCATTAGGAGTATAGGCCTATGTATAAAATAAAATTTTAAATTGGCTGGAAAAAAAGTGCAAACAGCTGCAATTTGGATGCTTGCAGAGATCTTTAATATGTATGTAAAGGCCACGCAATTGCGTATATAACTTACCAACACATGTTTTGTAGGTCTCGATTCATACCTTGCATCCTGAGAACATGATAGATATATTGATTTTACAATCTGAAATGGCGATCCAAAAGATGGAATGCTGATATCTGCATTTTTTGCCTCGCATGTGAAGAGGATTCGACCTACACAACAATGTCTCATTAAAAGACATGTAATGCCTAGTGGATCAGTTAAAATTAATTAGGCCTATGGGGAGGCGTAACAAGTGCACAGAGAGTGTTGCGAGCGATCCGGCCAACGATCACTGAATATTGGATATTCACAACTTTCAACAATAGGAATTCTTAATACCCACATTACACGGTTCAATACTATCGTCAAACTTATTGAATTCAAGGACAAAAAAGCATCAATTAATAGAAGCTATATTGTTGCAGTTTTTTACCAAACTGTTTTTGATTCGCTTTTGTTCTTGAATTCAATAAGTTTGACGAAAGTATTGAACCGTGTAATGTGGGTATTAGACATTGCAAAACTATTTGACTTCTTTGGAATCTTTGGATAATTTTACAAGTAGTGCACTGCCTCCTCGATGGGGTTTCGGTTAATTCTAGCAGGCGGGGATCAGTGGCCGGAACGCTTGCAGCGCTGCAGTGTAGTCGTTTGTTGTACGCCTCCCCATAGGAGAAAAAAAAAAGCAAAAAGTACTCGAGACACGGAGTCTCATACTTTGTTTCGTCTCACTTATAACTCGGGAGGTAGTTTGTACATGATAATGTCTGTAGTTTGTAACACCCATATGTTGCTTGTTGCTATTAGTATTAGGCCAACAGGATGAGTTATGGACTTGTATAGGAATTTTGTTCATTGTTTTTGTGAGAATAGAGAGAGAAAGATAAACTTACTTATTTATTTAGATTAATTAAAATATGTAAATAGGTTTCTTAATACTCTTTTCACTTTTTTAAATCCATCTTCAACTTGAAGATATATATGTAAATAAAGCTTCACTATTAACATCACTAAAGATTGATTTGATATTTAAATTACAAATGTTGCCTACCCTATTTATTTTAAGAATATCGAGTCAACTCACTCCGAGTGATCAAGGTCGTGTACCGAAACGTCTTGGAAAATTTGTTATGTTTTTAATCTTTTATTAGGTAATCTCTCTACCATCTCAATCTACACTTCAGGTAAGCTGTTGGGGTCTATGCTTCTATCAATGATATTAAAAATAGGATTGAAATTGGGACTATTCCTTGAGGGACCCCACAGTGTGGTTTCCTAAGATCACTTACTGGTTGTTTGTTTCCTATGAATGAGTCCTATTTGTTCTCTATCCCTTAGACTCTTAACATTTTAATAAGACAAGACTCAAGAGTGATTCAAGGATACACTGTCTTCCAATTTCCCCCCAGTTTATCGTGATATATCGTGTCAAAGGTTTAGCCAGATCGAGAAAAACTGCTGTTGTTATTGTTAGAGGTCTATAGTGAGTTCTAATATAGAATCTTGTGGGTTCAAATGATTTCTGAAGGCATACTGTGCTTTTGAGAGTGCAGGTAGTATCGTGTTTATTTACTGATTTGTAGACATAATTGAGGGGAAAAGTTAACAGTACAAGCACTTAATACATTTCTCAAATAGTTTTGCAAAATGACTTGATAAAGAGATTGGTTGGTAATTTGCAATTACAGTATTATAGTATTTTCCACCTTGGAAAGCGGAGCGGCAAATAGCCACATCAAGCTACTCAGCACTGCAGGGGTGGACCGTTTATTGGCCTAACTATCGTGTTTTATTTTCCACCTGTCAATCAGCCCTAATCCCCTGATCTTGCCATCCTTTTGTATTTACATTTTTGGAGTAAACATTCGTGTATCGTAAAAGCTCAAACTTGTTAGTTCGGTTAGCCAGGGCAGATGAGCCAGGGCACAATGAGGCAGACAACTGACAGCGGGGTGGTGGCACCAAGCAGTAACTCATCCCTTCCAATCATCAACCGCTAGTGACGTTTTGACACCTCACGTGACAACTAAATGGCTTTGAGAGTGCTGTTTACCGCTCCGCTTTCCAAGGTGAAAAATACTTTAGTTTGTCTGTTGTCATTCATTATTACCTTTTGAAAAATCGGTTGTAAAGTGAAGTTTCATTTTATTTTTTGTTTCAATATTAGGTGTATGTGATTTGGACTGCTAGGCCTAGCTGAAGACTTTTATAGTTCCGACATATAGGCTAATTTAAAAACCTCCTAATACGGTATTGGGTGGAAGAATATGGAGGGCTCATTTTTCTTACAGTGGCTAGATTAATTCTTGTTTGATAAGTTTTTTTTTTTTACATGAGATATTTTGGTTATTGCCACTGACATGTGTTAATCAAGCATAAAATATGACATATCAAGTCGTATTATAGGATGGGAGCATTACTCTTAAAAGAACTGTAGGCCTAAGCACATTATGATGTAGGTACCGGTAGTTTCTAGGTGTAAGCTACTCACTTGATTTGTTTGTGCGACTACTTCTACTATAGAACGAAAATCCCAATGCATTTAAATCTGTAAGGAATGACTCATATTGTTGTTCTCCGTCAACATGGCCTGCATATTGCTTGTTCCCATCTGATACTTTTGTTACATTTTGGAAGTGTCGCAACACCAGTTTTTCTAGCTCCAGCTCCGTCATTTTCTTTCCTGAAGAAATGTAAGATAATTGAATTAAAAATAACACTCGTTTACTATCCCATTTACTGCATTAAAAGAAATAAAAAATAAGCAAGTTTACTGGAATGATGTTCCGGCCCCAATACACCACAGTAAATTATAGGCCTCCTTTTTTCCATGGAGCTGCGTTTGTGTTAATGAAATATTTAATTTTTGCTGTTATTGTTGTTTCCTCCTCCTCACAGTTGGCTGGGCGCCGGTGGTGAGGGTCTCTCTACTTCCTTCCTTCCTCCTGTCCCCTCCTTAGCATATTCCCTCTTTTGAATTACTTTTTGAATTACTGTTTGAATAACTGTAGTAAGCCATTTGCACTAGTGCGCAGTGCGCTCTATCTCTTCTTTTTTTTATAGCCCCGACCTACGTTCCTCATACGACGTTCCTTCAGAAAATACTCATCACAAAACAGCTAGGGGTAAATATCGGCCACTACGGTCCGCACCCGAAAACGCAATTTTTGTTGGGAATAACACCGAAAATCCTGTAGGCCTAGGTAGGCCTATAAACACTTTGTAAAATAATTTTTGTGTAATTTAACCACTTTTTCACTAATAAATATTTCATAGCATTCACGTGATCGCTTCCAAAAAGTCGTTTTAATCCGAAATTGACACCACTTGGCCGTCGCCATGACGCCTTCTAGAGATACGTTCACCAAGGACAAGGCAAACCTAACCTCTCCAATAAAATTTTGTTGGTAGGTCTTCAGAACGTTAGCAAAATCATGTCCGCCATTATCAACGAGATTGATTTGTCAAAAACATCGAATTTCAGAGTAGCCTAAAAATATTTCACGGTTAGACCTCATAGGCATATTTAAACTAAATTTTTAATTCTGTGACAAATAAAACAAGGATAGGCTAGGCCTACATCACTAATGCCTGGATAACATCTAAAGCTTGAGTCTAAAGGATGAGTTTAAATATGGGGAAGTGCAAGTGGATAAGGTTTACAAGAAGGAAACATGAGAGGACCAACGTACGAGATTCAGGGGCAATCGCTGGAGAGAGTGGAGGTTATAAAGTAGGCCTACCTAGGTGTCCTGGCCTGTGGACACATTGCAGTGGGGGGAGCAGATAAGCAGGTTGGTTGGGAAGGGAATAAGGAATTTAAACTTTGTAATGAGGGTGGTGAGGGGAGAAAGCAGTGAAATAAGGGAGCATGCATAGGGGCCTACTTGCCAACTTATATCAAACCTGAAAATAGGGAGATTTATAAAAAAAGAAACATAGCCTTTATGGTATTGGCGGGCCTATTGCGAAAACGCTAATTCATCAAAGACAAAAAGAAGAAAGACAAAAAATAGTTATAAACAGTGAAAAATAGCAATAACAGTGCATGTACCAGGACTGGTTTTGGAGAAAAATTACGTGAGTGGGCAGAGTTTGAACTCACTGTCACTGGGCATCAAGATATTGGCGGTCAAGCTTCGAAAAAATTCCAACTTTTAGGTCCGAAAATACGAAATTGATCTATTTACAGTAAAATACTTGAAAATTCGTGAAAATCGTACAAATTCTGTGCCAAATCGGGAAATCGGAAAATAAGGTTAAAAATCGGGCATTTCCCGACTAAATCGGGCCGTGGTGAGGCCAGGTCTGGAGTATGCAGCGGCGGTCTGGGACCCACATGATGTTAAGGGGAGATATGCTTTGGAGGGGGTACAAAAGAGAGCGGCGAGAAGGGTACTTAGAAGGGCGAAGAGATGGGTGGAAATAGAGATGGGGGATGGTAGGAAGAGGAGAGAGTATGAGGGAATTGGTCAGAGAGCTAGGTTGGGAGTCGCTAGAGGACAGAAGGCACAGGGATCGCTTGGGGAAAATGTACAGGGTAGTAAGGATTCATGAGGGATGGGGGGAGTTAAGTAGGGCGGTTGACGTAGCCAGTTACAGATGAAGGGGGGATCATCAATGGAAGATATGAAGAAGGGTATGGAGGACGGATGTGGGTAAGTTCTCCTTCCTGGGAAGGGCGACCGTTGAGTGGAACCGGCTGGACGGGGAAGTCGAAGGGCAAAATAAGGTAAGGGCTTTTGTGGTCAGGCTGAAGCTTAAACCCAAACACAGATCGATGGAGGAGGTGAAAGGCGACGGTCCTGGGAAAGGAAGGAGGTTGGAAGCAAGGGAAGGGGAAGGAAGCAAGAAAACTGGCGAAGAATGAAAAAAAGAAAGTGGGTGTTGGAGGAAAGGAGGAAGAAGGAATAAATGGGAAAGGAGGGATGGAGGAAGATGCGAGTCTCTTGCCACCGGCTTACGGCCAACAGCGAGGAGGAGGATGCCAACAAAAACTTGTTATAAACTGCGAGTAAATGGTGCGAACCGTGGTGGCCGATAATTACCCAGCTAGACATTGGAAATAAAATTTGCAAGACAAGACATCAATTTAAGTTATGGTTAACGTTCAGCTGAACGTTAGCCAATGGTTAGGTGTAGGCCTAGAACATTGGGCTGATTTCAGCTAGGTCTAGGTAGGCCTAGGTCTAGGAGGTTATGTCAATTTGACCTCGCGCTTTGACTTGGCCAAAACCGGGGCAATCACGGGGCTGGGGTCTTATAACGTGGTTGTAAGTCATTATGTTTACTTCCTAGGCCTAGGCCTATACGAGGTTTTCTTGTAGGCCTAGGCCCTAGGCGTACTCTTAACCCGGCTGCCGGGACACGAAGGCACGTCTCACGCATTCTATATAATAAATAAACAAACAAGCTTCACTGATGCCAATAGGGATGCTTACCTAATGCCCTTCAGATGTTCAGAGCTTAGTTTTGGGTGCTAGAATATTACTCTTCCTGCATTCTTTAAAACCTTTCATAACCACAAATCCGCATGTTGTTTTTGACAGTGCACTGCCACTGCCAGTGCCATAAAGAAATTCAACAGGTTCACAGCCCCCCTTATCCCGACCGGAAGTACTATAATGCTCTGTGAAAATACGGGGAATCTCAAAACAACAATACGTTACAATGTACACAGAAATATAATTAGTAATTATTTTAATATAAATGAAACTGCATGCTAGTGAACCGTTAATTAGTACTTAATTCAGTTAATTAATAAAACGATTGTTAAAGTGTTTCCATTGATTTGATTTTGCACCAATCACGGGCTTGTACTACAGACGTGGTAGGAACAGCATTTACCTTGTTGGTGAATGTTATCAAGTTTTCTCGGTTATATTTATTGGATTTAAAATACATTTTACTGCTAAAATACCTGTAATTTTTCGGTTTTCAATAAAACACTACGACATGTAAATAGTCATTAGCTTGGCTAGCTCTTAATTTTCGATATTTTAGGTTATGTGATTCCGTCAGGTGTTGTGGAACACAGGCCTCCTTCATAACCTCAATAACCTGTTGCCAAAACAAGTGGCGTGTGGGCCTACCCAGGCCAAGATTCACGATGAATTTTTCTCCGGAAACGGCAACATTGGTTGATGAACTAGACAGTGAGTTCTTGCTTACATTTAATTAGAAGCCGTCCGCGATGGCTCATGCGATTGGGGCGTAGGTCCCAAGCATATGGCACTTGGGGACGTGGGTTTGAATCCCGACGTGTCATTCATTTTCATCTAGGCCTAGGCTATCGCCCCTCATCGCCTCGAATAGCACGATTACACTAATAGGCTTACACCTATGCATAAACCAACAAGAATCATTTAATTAGAAAGATTTTCTTTACCAGTGTACCTAGGTGTTCCTAGGCCTAGGCAATGGCCTAGGCCTACCTAGGCCTAGGCCCTATGCTAGGTACAACTTTTAACCTTATATTTTATTTTTGTAGAGAAACTGATGGTACTTCTCCGAGATGGTCGTACATTAATAGGTATTCTACGCAGTGTTGACCAGTTTGCAAACTTGGTGCTACACCGCACCATCGAACGGATTCATGTCGGCAAGGAGTATGGGGATATTCCTCGTGGCGTTTTCATTGTTCGAGGAGAAAACGTCGTTCTGTTGGGGGAAATTGTAAGATACACTTCATATTATAAACAATTGTAGTTTCTACTCTCCCATGCAATTTAGTGATATGATTTTGATTCAATCTAAATCCTAACTTGACAGGTCTTGTCCTAGGCCTGCCTTTATTTTTAGGATAATTTATTCTACACAGTGTGACACAACCTATTTTAAATATATGGGTTGACAATTAATGACTACGTATGTCACGCTTTGCTGCAGCCGCTTTCATTTAAATCGGTTGGGATCCGCTCAGTAGGTATATCACCTCAATCTGAAGCAGTCTTGCATCCAAGCCGGTTTCGGAACGTAGGCGCTAATTAAAATTAATGGTAGGCCCAATGCTTTTCTTAACACGTAATTATTTTAATTTACACTTGTGCTTGAGAAGGAAATACAAATAGGCCTGAGGCAGGGAAGTGTGTTGTCGCCATTGTTATTCATAATAGTGATGGATGACATACACCATAAGGTAAAGATGGAGGAAACGGAAGAGGTGGAGGTTATGCTGTTTGCTGACGACTTTGTGGCATGGTCCGAACTTATGAAGAGGCACTGCAGAGATACACGGACAGGTGGAAGAGGCATATTGAAGAGGCAGGCATGAAAATAAGCGTAAGCAAGAGCAAGGTGGTAACAATGCCAGGAGAAGGAGACGTAGGGAACTACCATGCAGAGATATGGATTGGAGATGAAACCCTGGAGGTGGTGGAGAGCTTTGCCTGTACCTAGGAAGTGAAATAATGTCAAGTGGGAAGATAATGAAAGGAAATCAACAACAGGATACAAAAGGCCAGTAACTTCTATCAATGTGTAAAAGGTCTGGTGTGGGACAGGGAAATACCGATACAGATCAAGGCGACACTGTACAAGACCTATTTCATACCGATCCTCACATATGCGGCAGAAACCTGGAATATGGGGGATAGAGAAGAAAGTCAAATACAGGCGGCGGAGATGAGATTCCTGAGGAGCACAGTGGGAAAGACAAGAAAAGACAGAATTAGAAACACAAACATTAGAGAAATGCTTGGTGTGGAGAAGCTAGGGGACAGAATGGGAAGGACAAGGCTGAGATGGTTTGGACACATGAAACGGATGACGGAAGAGAGGATGCCCAGGAGAATATATGAACAAAGGATCAAAGGAAGAAGAAGACGGAGAAGACCAAGGAAGAGATGGAAGGAAAAGATTTCTGAAGACCTACAGAAGAGAGGAGAGAACTGGGAGCAAGTAGAGGAAGCACAATTGTGGGAAGATAGGAAGAGGTGGACAAATTTGGTTGTGAAACCCAAGCTGACCCTGCCAGAAGCAGGAAACGGCAATGGATAATGATGATGATGATATACATGGTCACTGTTAAGAGCGAAGGATACCTCTACGTCAAAAACCGCAGAAAATTTTCATTTTTTAATTATATCTCAAGATTGAAACACAAAATCGAAAATCTGAGACACCATAGCACTGTGGTATGGTTAGCCCTACAGACTGAATAATAAATGTATTTAACGTCATAATCAGTATGACTGTGATAACGATTTCCTTAAATTACTAAGGAAATCGTCATCACAGTCATACTGATTATAACGTAAAATACATTTATTATTCAGTCTGTAGGGCTAACCATACCACAGTGCTATGGTGTCTCAGATTTTCGATTTTGTGTTTCAATCTTGAGATATAATTAAAAAATGAAAATTTTCTGAGGTTTTTGACGTAGAGGTATCCTTCGCTCTTAATTGAAGTCGAAGGCTTTGCCATATTCCAATCTTGGTAAGCATTCTCATAGGCAGAAATATTCTTATGGGAAAATTCTCACACCCAACAACAGTACTCGAAGTGGAAATATAAAGGTGGAGGGTTGAAGAATAGTAGGCAATCATACAAAAACTATTGTCTGCACACGTAACTAACTGAAGGGGGGGGGGGGGGGGGAAGTGCGTAATCATTGGCACATACTTTATAGAAGCAAAATACTGTATTAACATGTTTTGTTTTAATTTTACTTACGAAAATGTTTATACAAACCAAACCAATATAGTATAAATCCGTACACATCACTCATTGCCTGGACTGCACGCAGAAGAGGTTGAGGATGGGAAGAGTAGGTATGTAGGCCTATAGATGATACGTTCTGAGTAGCGGTCATTGCTTGGTCCCCCACCAAGCAATGACCACTACTCTCAGAACATATCACCTATACTAGAGTTTCCCAAACTTTAATGACCCACGGACCCCATTGGCCATTTAACGGGGAGCCTGAATAGCGACGAATGGAACAACGCCGAATCGATCGTGTGTACTGCACTTTCAAGTATAATCCTAACCCAAAAAAGTAGACCTTGTAAACTGGAACAACGCCGAATCTTATTCTGCGTTAATCCACCGGAACAACGCCGAATCTTTTTCGGCTTAAAGCCACCGGAACAACGCCAAATATTTTTCGGTGTTAATCCACCGGAACAACGCCGAATCTTTTTCGGCGTTAATCCACCAGAACAACGCCGAATCTCACAGTGTTGGTTATAATTCTTTTCAAAAAAAATATTTTTGGGTTCGTCAATACATTCTACTCACTGACACGTTTAACCCGTGTATTACACAGAAAATGATTCGGCGTTTTTCCAGTGGATTTACGCCGAAAAAGTTTCGGCGTTCCGGTGGATTAACGTCGACAAATTTTCGGCGTTGTTCTGGTGGATAAACGCAGAAAAAGATTCGGCGTTGTTCTGGTGGACTAACGCCGAAAAATATTCGGCGTTGTTCCGGTGGATTAACGCCGAAAAGGATTCAGCGTTGTTCCGGTGGATTAACGCCAAAAAAGATTCGGCATTGTTCCAGGTTACAAGGTCTACTTTTTTGGGTTAGGATTATACTTGAAAGTGCAGTACACACGATCGATTCGGCGTTGTTCAATTCGGTGTTACTGTATTCAGCGTCCCCCATTTATCATTAAAATCGAACATTTTTAACACAAATTGTTCTCAAATAGCTTCTTGTAAATTACATATTCCACGCTACTTTTCTTCTTATTGTTCATGTTACTTTATTATTATTGTATTATTATTATTACAACTAATTGTTTTCATTGTTGTTGCTTTTATCATATATTTGAATACACATTTTGCTTTTCGGACTTCAGTACTTACATATTTTAATGCGGGGGATGGGCCTGACTCGATGCTCAAAGAGCTGGTATGTCCAATTTCAATATTTCGTCTTCAAAACGACAAGTGCCGAAAACCCTGGTCTTGAAAGAGTCAATGGCCAGAAACGAAGGGCTAGTTGGGGGAGGGTTGCATTCCACATGAGATGACACACCCAATTTCTATGGAAAGGGTAGAGCGCTCGTGTGTTTGCACGGCTAGCTGGATACAAAATAATGTTCACTTTCTTCAGGGCCTGTGGGGGCACATTATCTATGTACCGTCAAAACATGAAAAGTTCTATAAAATTATGCAGTTCATGTAGCTTTACATGTCTCTGGGTCTGGGTTATATGGGAATAGTTATAATATTTAAAAGTTTGATTGCGTTAGTTTTATTTTTATGTTATTTATTTTTATTTATTAAAAAGAAAGTGAAGAGGAGGAGCTGGAGGAAGTTAACATGAGGGAAGCGTCAGGCATGGCCAGCCGGCTTCGATGTACCTAGGGGCCAGAATATGATGGGATTAAGTTCCTATCCCCTACCCGACTTCATTGTTGGACACAGGGAGCAGATATAAAAAAAAAAAAAAATTTAGCTCAATTTTTAAATGTTCAGAAATTCTCGTGGACCCCCTGATAAGTGGCCACGGACCCCCAGGGGTCCGCGAACCACAGTTTGGGCACCTCTGACCTATACATACCTACTCTACAGTAGTGACAATTATTCGTTCTCATCCACATGACGTACTCGACAATATCAAATCTAGGGATGAGAGAAACAATTTTTTTTTTCAATTTTAATTATGGTTGTTAATATTGTAAATAATAAGTGGTGGGATGGCCAATAGGCTGAGACGTGGCGGGATAGCATCCCACCCCACTTCAAGCACTACAATAATAAAACCTTAAAAAATAATTAATGTAATCCTATAAATAATTAATAGTAACTATTAATTATTCATCCTATAGCAAAATCCCACCCTTTTATATTGTGTCATCCAATCCATCCTGATGTCACCGCTGCAGGTAATTCGAGATTATTTGCGAGATAAATTCTGGAATGCCGCTATTTTATTTAGTACCAGTAGGCCTACCTACTGAAATATATTTTAACAATCAATGACTTCTACTGCAATGACAAATAACAATGTCACAGCACGCTCAATTAATGTGATTCACTGTTTACCCTGACTATGTGAGGGAGGATATAGGAAGGAGAATGCCTAGTGAATATGGAATGAATGGTGATGCATGGGCCAGGCTGCAACAAAGCACAGGAGTGTTGGGTTGCCCTTGGGACTGCATTGCGAGCGAGAATGTAGCAAGTCTAGATTAACATCAAATTAATTGCTTCTTGTTGTGTTGCAGGATAGAGAAAAGGAAGCTGATCTACCTCTACAAGAAGTATCAGTTGATGATATTTTGGATGCCCAGAGAAGAGAACAAGAGTCTAAATCAGATCAAGACAAGTTGGTTGCCAAAGCCTTGAAAGAGAGAGGGTTGAATTTCGTACCAGATTTAAGTCATGATGATATGTTCTAATTAAGAAGTTTGTAGTGTAAGGATCTTGCACAATTTGTTTATAAAATATGTATTTATTTTTATTTTTTACATACACATATTTATATGTTTAGTATGTATGTTGCATAGGGTGTGCTATGCACATGGTTGTCAAGTTTGCCAATACAATAAATATTAGCAGAAACTGACTTATAATAAAACAATACTTTTTCCATACTTTGGTTTTTCTTTAGATCTACAAAGCTTCTAAAAGTAAACTAAAATAGGGTTGCCCATTAACATTGAATTTCACATCAATATAGATACACCCTATATAATATGGCATGTTGTTTTTTTTTTTTTTAAGTAGGTAACAAAATGAGAAAAGGAAGTAACAATCTTTTGATAAATCAACCATCTCAGTCTTATTTATTGTATATGTATTATGTATGCACAGTATATCATTAGGGGTGGGCGAACGTTTGCATTTTCAAACTGGAACCAAACTTAAAACGAGTTTGACAGAGTTTGAGTTTGGATTCCCCCCCCCCCCCTTTTTTAAGTACCTGCAAATGGCCAAGTAGTAACTACGTAATTTAAAGGATCGTTTAGCTAATAATTTTGTGAGTTACCTTCCATGCCTGACAAATTAAAAAGATCAATTGTTTGCTGGTCCAATTGTTTTTGGTCAATCTGTTGCAACTTGCAACCCATCAAACAATCTGTTGTGAGATACTGATGGGGGGGGGGGGGGGGGTATGTTAAAAATAACTCTTTTGAGAAAACGTCAGAAAATGTTCAATGACAATTGTGACAAAAACAAACCCCCTTTAAAAAAAAAAAAAATTTTAGTTATTTTTATTTATTTCATTACCCGAACCCAACCCAATACCCTAAGTTGTTTTTACTACCCATAGACCCCTAATAAATGTTGCACATTTTAGTGGAAGGAAGTAAATTGACACAAGGTGTTTTATGGGTCCAGATGACCCATAAGAACCTCCTACTGTATTATCTTCGGCATAAAGTGCCTTTTTTTGCGGTAAAGTTCGGTTCGAGTTCGAATTTTTCCTAAATCAAAGTTTGAGTTCGATTCGACCCTGAAAATGTTGGGTTCGCCCACTCCTATATATTAGGTAGGGCTTATTGCCTAATCCAGTTCATTTTACTAGACAGACAATTGTTATTTAGGATTTTAGAGATGCACAATGGAAAATTAAAAAAATACTAGTTCTGACACTAATTTGAAAGGCGATTGGAAAAAAGCTAGATATTCTGCCAGTCAAAAATGTATTGCTTTCTTTCCAAAAAAACCAGTGGCTATTACACTTCTCAGCCCAACTAATACTGAAACAGTAGGTCTCAAAGATAAAAGAGTATGATAAGGCATTATGTAATTTTATCTATGAGTTTCAAATTACTAAATTAGGCGCAATATTTTGTAGGTAAAACAATTTCCCAGAAGAAACCAGCCATATGGATTTTCAATACTGGTTAAGCATTTTTGAAAGTGCTGCGTCTTGGTATGGTCCACATATATATATATAGTATATATCGAATATTGAGCAGAACTGTGCAGAACTGGCTTACTGAGTACCGGTACGTTACGCCACACACACACACAAATGATCCTGTGTGTGACTGACCTTTGACGACTGTCTATTACAAGAGACATTCACTTGTCCAAAGAAAACAGCATGTAGCATTCTAAAGTTCCTTATTTTTTAGGGGAATGCCAACTACTCTATCTATAGGTTATAACAAAAGAAATTGTTATGGATGAGAAAGTCTTTACGTAATGATTTTCTGTAGGCTACCATTCATTGCATTCAATTCTATCTGAGTAGGCATCTACTCCGGCCATTTTAATTTATTTTAATTTTTTTTAAAACCCTGGCACCCTCTTTACCAAAATTACAGGTTGGTTGAGAAACTTGCAAAATGCCAATTTGCATATCTGTCAGTATGTAGGCCTACTATTACGATTTGGCCTATGTAGTCTCCCAAACTGCATCCGATTGACGAAATGTCACGACTTTCTGAGAAGAACCAGACAAACAGATCTGACGTCTGAGCTAGGAATAATCTGTCACTCATCATAATCGTAATCAATCATTACGAAACTAGTGTATCTGCTAGCTAGTATTTAAATACATATATTAAGTCTGATGCCAATGACATTTTTTTAGTTTGCATCTGACCTATAGGAAAAGTCTCGATATCGTTTGATCCATCCATCTCCGATTTCAGTTCACGATATGTAAAAGAGTAGAGAATGTGTAATCAAAATACAATATGTATCAATTGATGAACCAGGATTAATATCCTGGATATTATGGCAACCCTACTATAAAGTTACTATATTGTTTACACAGAGACAGTGCAAAAGAGCATCACAAAGAAGTTTCATGTACAATACTATGGGTTATCAGTTTTGGCCCCAGTAAGACTGGAGCTGGTAAATACTCGTCAATACTATAGTCATCATTTCCACGTTGAATGTTTTTGTTTGTGGTATTATTATGACAAGGCATAGCTTTACCATCCACACTTCTCTTCCTAGACATGCACGGATCCTTCTCTATAGAGACTGTTGAACAATCGCTACCATCGCCTTTAATTTGAGACGTATCTGTATGGGGTTGATTTCCATCGAGACAGTACAGAAGTGAATCGGTCAGTTTATCCTTTGTAACATCCACGTCAATGTCAGACGAAGTACCGGTATCGAAATCTCCGGTTCTACTAGAAAAACTCAAATCCACAGGACTTGCCGTTAAAACACTGCGGCTGAACAAATAAGATCTGAATGTACTTGTAAGAGAATCACCACTACTGCACTCTTTGCTCCTATCATATTCATTACTTGCTGTTGATTCTAATTCTTGAGGTGAGTTCTCACCAATTGTGGACAATTTTGGTTCCTGTATGTATCCTGCACTTAACTCAACCTTTGTACTAATTTTATTTTCATGTAAGCCCCAAATTCTTCCACTGTCGAAGAGCTCCTCTGGGCTGACTACGGAGCTGAAGTTAGCAAGCTGGCATATATTTGTACCCGAGAGTGCTAATACTGGCTTCCTGCTCCGGGGAGTCATCATAGTTTCCTGAAAAAAAAAAAAAACAAGATAAACTTATTATTAATAATTAAACTAACACATCTTGCAAAGGATTACCAGCAGTGGATACATATAATCTCAGTCCTGCCAATTACAGTAAGACAAACATTTTGCATACAATTTGCAGTTGCATTTCAGTATCTCGAGTAAAGTATATTTTTTCAGTATAGTGATGTTCTGAAGTTGTAAGATTTGTCTCGAGTATGTTCAGAACGTAACTCACAAACACGTATGACGTAATGCATTCGGAACAATATTTTTTAGTAACTACGGATGCGATACTATTTAAAAATTATAATCAAAAATCATAAGATAAAACAAAAATGGTCACAATTCAAATTGTGGTGGTATTAAATCATAATGATTAGCCCTTTATGAGAAATAGTGATTCAACTGCAGTTCTTTTCTTTGCAAACAGCTGAAATGCAAGTTTTGTTCTCTAATTTCACTGGGCCTCAATACTATGTGGATCGTAATTTGATCAGGCGCTGGGGGATCACGACTGCTAGGTTGGAAGTTTAGGTTGATGTGTTGGATCAATTTATAATAATTACAAGACACATTCAGAGAGCAAAACAGTTTTCTAATCTAATTTTTTTTTTTATTTAGCATTTTCATGTACGTTATTACTGGGTAAGCCTAGGTGTCTAAAGAAAAAATGAAGACTGCGGGTATTTACTGGTGTATCGGTACTGGTAATGTACTACCCAACATAAGTGAATCGAGGGTCAGAGAACATGTCTTTACTCTAACCACTCTCCTGCACTCACCATATTATTTTTTTTGGCTCAATCTAATATAAAAATACGAATCAATAAGCAACACATTACAATCACTACCGGTACCCATAAACATGTTTGATAAAAAGTGAGTGCAGAAGAGTTGTTATAGAGTAAATATAGATCTACGGTATGAGTTTTGTTTGTCCACCCTTGATTTACTTAGCCTACGTTACGTAGCAAACGCATACTGTACCAGAGGTATTTCATCGTGCAGTAATATCCTGCCAGTCACCAGTAAGGAAACCAACTATTCGTTTGAGGTCAGATAAGGTGCTGTCATTATAGATACGCCTACTAGTAGAAACTAGAAAGTATATTGCAAAATAATACTACATACTAAACTAAATAACTTGTGCGACTAGAAGAAAGAGGCTAAGGCATAGGCTACATAAAGTCATCGTGAATACAAAATATGAACATACTGACAATTTACACAGAGTGTTGAATAAATTAGTGCAAGTAGGACTACAGTGTACATTACAGAATCAATAAAATACTAGTAACTACTAGTATCTTAGCTTCACAAACCAACCAACCAACCAACCACCACACCTGCAACTGCAACATCCAAAGCAGCTACATAATTGGTAGGCAACTGTATAGCGGCACTTACTTGCATAGCTCTCGGCATTCTCTGCGTGGATCTGGTTATGGGTGACATAGAGTTATTGTCATCAGCTATAGGAGTAAACAGGCAGCTAGTATCTGCCTCTCTCAGCAGGGGAGCCGGTGTGCTAGTCGTAAGGAACGTGGACCAAGCATTGCGAGGAGTGAGCCCAGGCTTGTTAGTGTTAGTATTTCCCAGGGGCGGTGCTAGCGGGGTGCAGAAGCCAGGCAAAGCAGAATGGGAGAGAGGCGAACGCGGCAAAGCGGGAGAGCTACGGTGATCTGTACCTGCATCTTGGTGCCTAGAGGCGGTGCTTGGTCCGACAGGCGTGTGCTGTGCAAGGTCGGGGGAGAAGGAATTGGTGTAGCGAGGAGATTTGGTGGGTGAATTGCCGCTTTCAAATTCTTCGTTTGAAGACAATGAAGTCTGATGTTTGCTGGGTGAAATTTCTTCTGTGTTCTTGCCAATATAACTGATGAATCTTATATTGTTGCCATCATTGTCTAAAGTAATTGAGAGGTTATTGTCTATTGAGGTTTGGAGGCAATTTACAGCAGGACTCTTAACATCAACACTTTTTTCCATGCAATTGGAAACTTCGCAACCCTCACTTTTTAGACTCTTTGAGAATATTGTTGTCTTTGTGAGGACAGTCTCAGGATTCTGCAAGTTAAAGAAATAGCCAGCATGCAAGGATGTAAACAACAAAGTTAGTATCACGTTCACATACAGTTTATAAAATATATTATATTCCCAAGACAAGTATGGCTGTGAATGCAAACAACAAGCACCAATACTACTTACGTGTATATGTACTTTCTCCCGACTTGCTGAACGTGTAAGGTTGAGATGTCCTTCACCATTCTGATTTCTATGTTGCTTCGTGTTCTTGTTGAAAATATGTTTCTAAGGAAAAAAAGTTGCAATGGTAAATAGTTATCACTTTTTAAATGCCCATTGGAAAGTATTGTGTGTACAATAAAAATGTAACTAACCTTGATTGAGTCACCAAGACTTTTGGTTCTAAGATTTTTGTGTTGTATTGGTGTTCCTTGGCCATTTCCTGCATTGTATTGTTTAATGAGCTTTCGTTTATGAGAAGACTCGGGTAGAGATTGAACATGGGCATACAGCTCTGCCAATGCTGCTTCTGTTGTATTTGAATTATACACCTTTGATGTGTTTTCCTGATCCAAGAACGAAAATACTGTGGCAGCTGTTGCCGTACCATCAATACTCTCGTCAAGCTCTTTTTGGGGTGTTGCTTGCCTACGACTTTCTTTTTTTGTCCAATAAGCTCTGATATCGGTGGCTAGCTTCGGAGGGATTCTCAGCAAGTCCGTTCCGGTACGAATCATAAATGCAACCACGCGAGACATGGTCTGTGAATTGGCGTGGAAAGCTTCAGGAGTCAGTCTTCTTGGACACAGCAGATGAGGAGTGAAGAGTGTGGCGAGATTATGGGCAGACATCTTGTTGCTTATCTCGTGACTGGCAGTCAAATGCAAGAGCTGAAGCAAATCCCTGAGAAGAACACAGTTTTCCGAGGGTAGTAGGAGCAATAGCAGTTGCAAAGCCCGTAGCAGCTTAGCTTCGTTGCAAGGACTGGTGCATAGCTCGGCGAGCTGACAGTACGCCGGTAGGTGAGCTTCTGTGAGAAGAGGTTCGGGCAGTTCTGCGAGGAAGCTCTTGAGAACGGAAGCACAGTCGTGCACAGAGAACTGACTTTTGTGTAAGTTCAATGTAGTACCTTGATTAAGCAAGGACTTGAGCTCCTGTTGGCGAGTAAGTTTGCCAGTACGTCTGAATATACCCTCTTGGATAATGTTTTCTTCCAAACTTAGATATTCAATTAATTGGTATACTTGACAAATACCCTCTTGAGTTAAAGGTGCACCTTCCATTACTCCTTTGGCCAAACTTTTCACCTTTTTTGCAAAAGTCCATTTCAATGCTCGCAATTTTGATTTTTCTTCCACACTATCAGTCCTTAAATAAATAACGAAACAATGCATTAAAATAGCTCTGGATCCAGTAAATAGCCACAGCCTAACCTATGGACTAAGGTTGGGAGAAAACGTTTAATTTTGCAAACGTTTATTATTCCGAAATTGTTGCGTTTAAATGTGACATCCCTCCAGTTCACAAATTGCAAGAATAAAATTAAGTTAAAATTTTCAGAAAAAAAAAGTTCAACGAAATAACACAGGTGAACAAATAAACACATACACAACTGTCCCTTGTAATTTTGATTCCACACAACAAGCCACGTCTGGTCGCCCGGTCCTTCATAACCCAACGTAGTAGCCAATCTCATTTATGTGTCAATCATTAGTGACCTGTAGATGCCCGTGGATCAGATGGCACGTGAGCTGTGAGTGGCATGGAGGGGGGGGGGGGACCAGGGTATAATAGGTGTATAGAGAATTTAACAAAAAACCGTCTTTGTTTGCTTTTGAGTCACAGCAAATTAAAATAAATAACAATTCACAGATTATTATTTATCATGTTCTTAAAAATAATATGCAGGCCTATTCCCAAATCCCAACCACTATCTACTAGACTTATCCATCAGTCAAGGTCGAGGTCTTATGGGGTGGGGGAAGCAATCTAATGGCTAACCCGGTAGCTTCTCGCAAAAAGATGAGGGGGGTGGTGCTGCAATCCAATTTTGATTTTACCTTTTTGTAGAAATATAGGCATACCGACCGGTATACATGTAAAGATTGTGTACGGGATTATTGGTTGATACGGCATGTCAACGCACATAAAACAAATACCCCCGTCTGGGCTGTGCTGTAGGCCTATTGTCTTTGTACTGTAACTGGTGCAATTGACCATGTGCAAGTCATGCTTTTACCACAGCCTGTCACCCTCTTGTGAAAAATCTGTACACTGCACATTTTGGTGTGCCCGCATACATCAGAGCCCTCCTGTGACTGCCAGTCAAAACGGCCTATATACCAATGCATGTGAAGCCTAGGCCTAGGCCTATTCTTGGCTATCTCTCTCGCACTCGCAGGGCTTATGGAGGCTACCGAGACTGCAAACTGGTGCAGTTCTACGGGAAAATACAATTACGGCGAGAGGAAAAACTATGCTTTGAAGCACGTTACAATTACATAGCCTAGGCCTACATAGGCCTGATAGAAACTATGTGCGGTGTGCCTATTAAAATTAAGGCATAGGGTAGGTTGCCTAGGCCTTTTGAAACGGCTCTAAACTATCTGGCCTTTTGTTTTGGCCATGTCTAGGCTTCAGGTAGGCTAGACTAGGGCCTAGGCCCTAGGCCTAGCCCAGCCCAGCCTAGCCTAGAGTAGATCTACTTACTCGTCAGTATTTAAATCCAATAGAAATGACAAGTGCATCCGCACTAAGGTGTGAAACTGCTCAGGGTCTTCCCGTTTCAACTTTTCAGCTAGTGTCACATCGCTAGAATCCAAAGACATTTCTACTTGGATGGAGGCCTAAGCAAGGCCTAATGACGAATGTAGGAAATGCAGCCAAGTTGACATTCTGGAACAAATGTGCCAAGATTTATAAGTGAAGCAACAAGTATGGCCCATATTACAAACAGAAAGGAATAGCCTAGTGCTGGGCCCTAAGCAAAGATACTAAACATTGTGCTAAGGCTCGTTTTGGCCTAACCCTATATCTAAGCGCAAACTGAAGCAGGTAGGCCTAGGCCTAGCCTAAAATATTTCAAACCCAATGCTAGGGTAGGCCTAGGCCTAGGCCTAGACCTAGGCTAGAGGCCTATCATAGCCCTAACCTCTATAACGTGGGGTCCTAGGGCCTAGGCCTATTGTGTTCAATCATTAAAAGTGCAATGAACACATGGAGAACACAATATACTAGCATGCATGATCAACTCCTTTATTACATAAACATTTAATTTATATTACCATAGATAACAAGTCACTAACCTGGAAAATACATAAAACACGAGTTCCAACCGCCAAAACATTGTCAATTATTGACCGTTTTGTTGTTTCCAACAGTTTTCAAATGAACGGAAAAGGAAGCAGTTCGGTGTGCCCTGCGCATGCGTAGCGTGCGCAAAAGTAAGATCGGTAAACGACTACTTTACCGACTTGGTCATAACGCAGCATTTACAACTTCTAGGTTCAAGTTCGCGGATGTTTTCAAACCCACAGCCAGAGAAAAGCTAAAAACCACGGGCTAACAAACTTGATCTCCGCCTAGCGGAGGCTCGTCGAACTCCCAAGGAAACAAATGAAGTGATCTGTCAAATAGAATTACCTCCTAAAAAGGAAAAATCATCATATTTTATAATCTTCAATCATTATATTCTATCAAATTTCTCTTTTAGGTGTTTTAAGTATTGTCTTACATGATCTACAACGGATATTTAATTATTATAACAGTTTTTTTAGTGGGATCAAAAATTGCAATTTTGGCTCCCTTGCGACGACCTAACTTGGGAACATAGAGAAATACATGAGAAATAAAACAGCTTGGGAGTTCGACGAGCCTCCGCTAGGCGGAGATCAAGTAGACCTCACTTGGCCCTGCCCTCCCGTGCTGGACTCCCGTATGACGACCTACGCGACATACAATGGATCTGATTCGGATGTGGCTTTATTCATCATCATCATTTTTCTCATCTTCATTATCACCCGCTCATCGTCTCGATTAGCCATTGTTGCAAAAATATGAGACGTTAAGCCCCATCATTAATAGGAAAGGCTCACACATTTTTTGTATTTGCTTACTGGTTACCTCAAGTTAAAATAAACGGGAACTAATAGCACAAGACTCAATTCTAAAAATAGCCGTGTAGCCGTGTTTTGTTTCGGACAAACATTGAATATGCACCAATCAAAGATAGATACGACGATGCAGTCGCCTAGCAACAGATTGTTTGTCCGCCTGTGATGTCACAACCACTTCAATTGAGGCTTGTGCTATAGGGAATGTGCATGAATTTTCTACAGCTCTGAAGGTACGTGGAATATATTGTTATTCTTCTAAAGACATCACAAACCTAATTTAAAAGTTTTAAAATTAATTCATTATGCTTCTATAGTCCTCCCAACGAAACTATTCTCATGCTTTCATCACAGGCCATGTCCAGAATGGCAACTTAACTTGTCATTCCTCCGTGTGCTTGATGGAAGATTGCGTCGGATTGTTCTCAGTTCGTGAGTTGGCCAACTTGTCCGATGTTGATAAATGGTAATTCTCTCATTTGTGGAAGTTGCAATTAATAATATTACACGATGAATATTTTTAAAAATTAAATACAAATATAAGTTTGTAGTAACAAAACCAATAAGTCATGTTTGAAGAGAAGTGATAATTGAAAATAGATCCCGGGCACCCAGCCATTCACAGCTTTCGATACCAAGAAATGGCGGAAACGCCGGTGTTTAAACGACTTTATTTCATAAAACTAAAGTAGGACGGACTATACCTTTACAGTTTAGACCTACCTCTAGAACACAGTGGAATATTAGAATAAATACTTGCTGCGAGTAGCTACTCTATGGATCATAGGCCTACAGTAAAATGTGAATTTTTATACATTTTGACAGGCTTTCAATAAAAACAAAAGACTACTATGTTGCTCACAGTTTGCTGGATTTTGATAGTTCCTGTGAACTTCTTCGAATTCTCAAACTCTCATTGGGTACAGAACAAGGTCTACTGGATCTCCACCTAGCGGAGGCTCGTCGAACTCCCGAGTTCGACGACCCTCCGCCAGGCGGAGATCAAGTAGATTTCAACGTTAGCGATCAAAGTTATATGATTGCAGTGCGGGAGCTGCTAATTTCGTCGTGCGCCATCTTAGTATTCAGTAATAGTGCGCGCATGAACACAGGCAGTCAACCGTCCGCGGAAGTTTACTTCGAGGCCTCAGGGGTTATGACGAAAGCATGAGAATAGTTTCGTTGGGAGGACTATATACATGTTCAAAGATTTTGATTATCTGTTTCCCACACTTTTATTTTTAAACGGTATGTGACGTCACGATCCATGAAAATCACTGCTTGTATGAAGAGGACTCAAAACTGACATAGATAGCGCTGCTAAGCAACCTCCTTTCAGCGCCATTGATGAATAATAACAATAAAACAACAATGAAAATTGACAGCTAAACCACTCCTAATAGAAGTTTATTTTCTTGTCACCAGATTGCATCTAGTCTAGAGGACTCAAAACTAACATACGCTTGTATGAAGACGCTGCTAAGCAACCTCCTTTCAGCGCCATTGATGAATAATAACAATAAAACAACAATGAAAAGTGACAGTGACAGCTGTCACTTGATTGATTGATGAATAATAACAATAAAACAACAATGAAAAGTGACAGTGACAGCTGTCACTTTTCATTGTTGTTTTATTGTTATTATTCATCAATGGCGCTGAAAGGAGGTTGCTTAGCAGCGCTATCTATGTTAGTTTTGAGTCCTCTATAGCCTCCTTGGAATTTGCCACCGCCTCCTAGACGAAACAATCAAATCTTCAAGGTTATCAAGCTAACCTTGTCAAAATTTTTACTCAAGCCGTTGTCAAGTCTGCTTCATATAAATAACAACACCCATTCTATGAAAATAGGTTTGGTATTATTGTTTTTATAGTAATTGGGCTTCAAAATTTATTACTAGGCGTACTAGACATTAATTTGATTTTATATGATTATGGATATGATAATTTCCAAATAAGCGTTATTTTAGTTATCATTTTATGATTGGTTGATTGCTGATACATGGCAGGTGACGTATGGCCCGTTTTTCCCGCCATAAATATGTGTGAAACTTTCAGCTCGTTTTTATAAATGAAACTTTCTTCTATGTCATCGAAATAAAATATTTTTGTATTCAGGAAGTCAATCCTAATCTAGTAAAATGCTAAAAAAAATTATGCATATTCCCCATTGGTTTCGGCTCGAAAGGTGCAATAACATCGCTTTAACAGCAAGTCAAAGATATTGCTGTCAAAACACGCTCAGAAACGGACCTGCGCCATCTTGCTCGTGATTTATAGCTTCGTTTGTTTGTCCAGTACCAGGTACAGAAATCCTGGTACAGTACCACCCGGATGTAAGTTATGAAAACGGAAATGGGGGCAAAAAGTTCACCTACCGTCCACATGGACAAACAAACACCATTACCACACAATATGTGCCTTGTTTTGTGCCAACTTGGGAGTTTGACGAGCCTCCGCTAGGCGGAGATCAAGTAGACTTTGGTTTTTACACATTTGCAAGGCGTGTTCGAAAATGGCGAATTTAATCCCAATTCTCGTTCTATTACTTAATTCTTTTCATTCATTAATTCTACATCTAGGCTGAAGGCCTACTAACAATAATTGTAGGTATCGGGTAAATCGTTAGTCTTAAACATAGTCTTAGTAATCGTTCTGAAAGCGGGCTTCACGAGTATTTGTAAGACTAGACCTAGGCCTATGCCTAGACCTACACCCTGGTCCCATATTTGTCTAGGCTAGGCCTAGGGAATGAAATGAAATGAAGGCCTATCATTAGTCTAGGCTGGTATTTTTGTACGGAACCACGGTGGTCGATATATTTTGTTGCCATTATTATTTGAACGTGGGGACCTAATTGATGTGTTTTTTTAGGTTGTCATACATAATAAAGTTTATTGCGTATCTTCCACCACACAGAAAATATAACAATGATCAATAACCACAGAGTTGTTTGATTCGTGTACACATAATCAAAGCACTAGTGCTTACGATATCTTCCATGATGGTTTGTCTTTGTATACAAAGTTTTTGGCGCGATTCTTGTTATTCTGCACCCACTCCTACTCAAATAGCAGGTGTAGATTTCTTACTCCCATCACAGTTGTGGTAATTTACACCCGGACAAAAAAACGCAGTACATTTGCCACTGGAACATTTACACCAAGACAGAAAAACGGTTTTAAGGGACAACTATGTACCAGGTGTTATTGAAACTGGACAAACAAACAAAGCTAATGGTTCTCACCCTTTAGTAGATTATTGCTCTCATAAGACTTTAACTGAACCAACGTTTGTTTTTAGTTAGTAAATGAACACTGCTCAACATTAATTAACAACAATAAGTTAAATAATTGCATTATTTGAAACACGTTTTGGTAAATACCGTATCAAAATGTATTTTCTGAAGGAAACAGTGGTATAAAAGGCATTGTTGCAAAGTCACTGCATCCTAGATGTTGTAAAATGTCCAACCTAATATCGTTGATATTATCAAATACCTTAATAGGAATAGGGCACTAGCAACACCGAAAGACAACAATGGAACAAATGAATTGAACTGATGGACAAACCATCAGCTGTCAAAATAATAAAATTGCAACCATAGAAATAAAAACAAGTGTAGCAATAGTAACTGCTCGTCATTTAAAACTTTTAATGATAGACAACGACTAAGTGAAAGTTTTGTATGTGTATTTTTTTGTTTTTGTGTTTTGTTTTCCAAAATCAGACGAAATTATTGTTTGACAGCTTGTTGCTTGTCCATCGATTCAATTCATTTGTTTCATTGTTGCCTTTTGGTGTTGCTAGTGCCCTATAGTTTCGCTCGCTACGGTATTTGATATTATTAAGAATACTTCAAGGAGGCAGTTGTTGACATGAGTTATGACGTCAAGAGCCGTTTTTCAATTACGGAACTGGAAGTTCCAAATTTCAAACTTAAAATGCTAATAGAATTGGAAATATACGCTTCTCAGATATAAAAATCATACCGCCCGTATTTTTGGATAATAATCTTCTATTTTTAGGTACTTTGAGGAATATTTATTTTTGATGAGCCTTCCCTATTAATCAATTTGCCTAGCAGAGGCTCGTCGAAATGGTCGAACCATCGAACCGTCGATCGCGCAAGTTAGGACGTCGCAGTCCGTTCAACAATGTTAAAAATCACATGTTTATTCAAATGGTAGAAACCACAGATGTGGTGAAGTGATGGTCAAAATAACTTTGGGCTAAAAGGACATATCATCACATTAATTTAAGACTGTTATTTATTTCATTCGATCAAAATGTCTCATTTACGTGTTTTAAGTATTATAGTTTACATGATCTGCAGCTGTTTTTGTCGTGGGCGACAAAATGGCGGTTTTGGTTTGCTTGCGACGATTTAACTTGGAGTTCGACGAGCCTCCGCTAGGCGGATATCAAAACTTGTTGTAGGCTTTCGCGGCCCGAGTCACTATTACTAATTCTTGGCTGTCGAGTGTACAATGTACAATTGTACACATCTATATTCGATTATGACTACAAATTGAATGATAATTGTTTCAAATTACGCGGTCTAATACTGAGGTAAAAAGGTACATGAAGGACGTCGATGAAGGTATTTTGTATCACTCGTTGGCAATGGCCAAATGTAAATACTAAATAGTGCGTGAACGTTCAAGTTACATTCAATCTTGAATTTAAATATTATATGACTATTCCATTCGCTTGCAACGGTAATTTTGAGAGGAATTCATATTATTTCATCAAATACGTGGCGTAATTTAGTCGTTGACCATGGTCACGTAAAAAGCCACACATAATATTGAGTTGAAACTTATGTCTGATTATACCACGTCTATGGTTAATCAACAACTTGAATTATCGAGTTAATATCTTGACTCTTGTTTTCTGTTTTCTATTTTGTATTTTGTATATTTCATTATTTTTGGGTTGTCGTATCGTATTGTTTGGATTTACTTGTTTTCATTATCTTTTCCAGGTTTTATTATATAATTTTGATATTATAATATGTTCATTTTGCTATTACTTTTAGTATGGGTTGGCCGGCATTTTTTGTGTTTGTAGCTGTGCTCTCTCTTTTCTTCCAACCCCTATTCAGTATTGTAAATATGAATAGAAATATTTAATAAATGAATCAAATATTTGTTTGTTTTCTTTGTTTGTTGGGTTTGTCCGGAAATAGTCCCGACGTATAATCGCGCATAGTCGGCAAAGTGGGAAGACATATTTCATTTTACTCTCCTATTCCTCGCGAAAAAGTCGAAAACCGTAAAAGATTGCCTATAAATGAGCAGAGGCAGGAGGGAGCCTTAAACATTTTTGAAAATTTCATCTTTAATATTTAAAAAGGTGGTGAAATTGGTGGTGATATTTTGCAAAAAATCTTTTTTATAGCGGTGTTAATTTTTTGCTATTTTTGCTTTGCTATTTCTGGCTGCTCTGGGACTATGGAAAATGCATGGACTACAGGAACACATACATCAACTTCCATGTATTAGGTGGTGTTACCATTATGAATACATGCATATCAATTTTGTTTTTTTCGGGGGGGGGACTT
Source organism: Isoperla grammatica (assembly GCA_945910005.1). Classification (NCBI taxonomy): domain Eukaryota; kingdom Metazoa; phylum Arthropoda; class Insecta; order Plecoptera; family Perlodidae; genus Isoperla; species Isoperla grammatica. The sequence goes on from OX246738.1 coordinate 62,890,992, forward strand.
CAAGTGGACTTACACAAATAGTTGAAAGTTGAATAGCGAATCGCGAAGTTGTCATTGTTTCATTTAATTTTCAACATAGCTCAAATCGCGGCTAAACATCTAAAATTTGCGAGGAAAACCTGTCATTTCCAGCATGAAAATGTGCCTAAAACGTCCACATCTGTTGCTCAAAAACGTTTTCTAAGAAAGTCGCGTTTATCGTTAAAACTATAAACTCCTGCCTCTGCTTAAAAGTTGTAACGGGAATCGAACCCTCCTTAACCTTATAAATCAGGGTCCCCTGCGCCCGACTGATGTTTTTTCTTTTCGCCTTAATAAAAAGCGATGACGACCCATCACCGTCTCAGATAGTATATTATCCTGTTATCATTCTTCACTTACACGCGACGCCCATAATCTTCACGCTGCAGGCTCTGATGGTCTTAGCAGCAGTGATCAACGATCTTCGAAGATGAAGGCTATGACATCCCCATTGGGAGGTATTACCATAAGGCAGGGGCCAACAAGTAAGTTATAATACGAAATGCATAGTCAACATAAATAGGACCTATTTGTTTGATGTTTTCACAAATATATAATTTAAATTATGTAAAATATTTAAATACTATCAATCAATTACGATTTTAGTTTGGACGTAGACTATACAAGTATACTCACATCACCTTCTTCCTCCTCCACAGAGTCCAGTATACCTAGCATAGTATCATCATATTATAATCTGTACTAATAACGTACGTACGTAAAAGAAGTACAATAATATTGGTGGTGGAAATATTTGTTCCCATTCCGGCAACCATCGACCGTTTTGACTTCAGACCAAAGACGCTCTCAATTATAGAACAACTGCTCACCGATTTTATTTCACAAAATAATAAATCTAGAGGTAGGATATTTTGTTTTGATCTAATATAAATTATTTTTGATCTATTCTCATATAAGAAATGATTTTCATGAGTAATAAATATTGTAGAATTTATTCATGAGTAATAGATATTGTAGAATTTATTTTTTTGGTTGTGGCTCCAAAGTCGCTATTGATACAACTGTTCTGTAAACTGGAATGGCAAAGGAAGTCGATCGGTTGTTGGAGGCAAAGCTGCGCTGTGATTGCTTATTTACACCACAGATAAAGTTGTATACCGGTGTTTACACTTATTACTTCCCCGTGTAAGTGTTGGTTGAACATGGCAAAGGAACGGGAAGTGTACAAGGCAACTTGACTTATAAAATTAAAAACATTTCAGGTTGTTACGCCACGTCGTAGACACTTCACTTGCTCAACCACAACTGATGGCATCGTGATTGTAATCTTAATCCGAAAATCGTGAAAGAGTTAACTTCGTTGGTTCTAATGTCGCTGTTCACATCAAAATCGTAATAACGTCGTAATGGATTGTAATGGTAAATCACATTTCTACAACTGCGATCCCGATTACAATAACGATGCCGTAGGTGGCTCGTTGGTCCAGTGGTTAGCATCCCTGCTTCCAATGCAGAAGGTCCCGGGTTCAAATCCCGCTTCAGGCAGAAGTTTTTTAAACTTCTAATGTGGATTCAATTCCATTACTTCTTGGCTTAGGAATAAGTAAACGGTGACTTTGGAGCCGTCCTAGCAACGAAGCACTCAATAAATTCAAAGTTGTTCTGAATCGGCCTTGTTGATTCTGGCATCTGTCCGCAGGTGTTCGCACTGTCCAATCACTGATTCATCTGTTTCATATTTGAAATATCGATCTTTGATTGGTTATCGCTCACTCGTCGATGGTGTTCGAAGCCTACAGGGTTGGTTTAGTCACTTTAAATTAAAGTCCCCCACTGCAAATCAGTTTAATTACTGAGTGGGTAGACTCTAAATGTGAATTTATTATTTATTTATTTTATTTCAATTGTGGTTGGGCCTTTACTTGAGCACTGCATGTCCACGTTGATATGTTTATGTTATATGTATCAATGGAGAATCGGATTTACTCAATTAGTGTTATCGTGGATGTTGTGATATTTTTTTGATCGTTTCATTCTCTCTGCTACATTATTTTGCTCACGAATATGGTAATGTCCGGATAAATACGTCAGTCGTATCGTCAAATACGGATATTGTTGAATTACTTACCTCGTAAATAGATTCTTACTTCACAAATTTCTTCAGTGTGCTGCGAATTCACAACCTAGACAGAGTTGTGAAATCAAGTCGAGCAAAGTGGGTCACCCCTGTAGTATACATCTATCACATGGTAAACGCATTAAAAAACCATCATAGGGGCTAACGTCTTAAAAAGTTAATCTTTAGGTTCTACGTCAAACATTATGGATGCTATAGTAACTCTTCCAGAGCTCCGTTCGGTTGGTGTAAAACTGCTGACATCTGCTTTCATGCGGTCAATAAAAGGGGAAAGATGAGTTTAAAACTTGCTAAACGTTACAACCATCATATCATCATGTGGACTATGTGGAGAAGATGGAAGACGTACGGCATCCCGGATTGCTATTCCGTTTATTTTGGTTATTCCCTGATTGCAGTTTCTGTTTCTTAATTGCAATAATTCTCATAGAAATATTCGTTTGAATTGGGATCGTTTAATACATGTTTCTTTTTTTTCCTTTCTTCCTTTGATATACACTTTTTCCTTTATCATTTTCTACTTCGTTTTCGTTTTTCTTTGTGTTATAATTTTAAAATGAATATAACAATTTGTATTTTTATATTTTTCAAGCTATTCTTATTGTTTATGTTCTTCTATATTTGTTTGTTTTATAGTCTCCCACTCATGCAGTTACAATTAATTTTCAGTGAAGGACATTTATACCATTTATTATGTGCATTGTTGCTATGACAGTTCTAAAAGTCACCGTTTACATGTACACCTGCAGTATCATATATGGATAAATTAAAAGTTCTAAAGTTCAAAAACCCGGCCCGAACTGGGAATCTAACCATGGACTATCTGCCGTGGAAGTTGGAATAAACCGAGACCAACTAGCCACACAAAATAAGATACAATCGAAATGACGTTTAATTGAAGTTGTTCTATAGTAGGTATATACTAAGGGTGTTTCTCTTACAATATAGCTCCAACGACGACAAAAACTATAGCAGAGTTTTTTGTTGTAAATATTGCAACACTAACACAAGAGAAACAATATAACAATACTGTGAAGAGGTTAAAATCAAAAGGAACGTACACATTACAGTATACCTTACTCTAACTAACCAACTAACCTACTCCTCGCCTTCAGACAAAGAAAGAAAATCCTGATCTTTCTAAAGATCAATCGACTGATCTCGAATGTAAAATAATTTGATGTGCTGATTATATGATTATACGCGTTTGTATGCTACATTCAGCGTAATTGATAATGTGAGGATATAATAGAATAGTTAGTTCTGAGATAAAACAGAGATATAGACACATAAATGTAGCTCTATAGTTTACCTCGACAGCGGATCTGGGTTCAATCCCCAGTCAGGGAAAACTTATATATGATAATTGCTATACCTCCATACATCAGAAGCACTGAAAACCTCCGAGGTATTGCAACTTCTCATTAACCTGTCGAGATGCAAAATGTAGATTATCAGTAGTTACACAAAGAAAGAAGATGAAAGGATCTGTGAATAAGAGAACAATAATGTGGCAATATTCAATTAAATTTCCGAGGACCAAACCCGGATGCGACCCAACATTTCTCCCGGACCCCGGTATATCTGCACCAGCGTGGATATACCCTGTGTAACACGTACTCCCGGTGTATACGGTATACAGAACAACAACGAGGATATGAAGTAATGGATTTAGGAGATAGATGGACACTTAATAACGTCCACGAAACTGGGTATAAGAATGAAAACTTCTGAATTTTTTTATTTTTCTTAATAATGACAATTCCTTATTTTTCAATAATATCTTGTTCATTCAAAAGCAAACTTTTTAAGCTTGAGAAAAACATCTGTCAAAACGTTGAATATTTAAAACTTAACCGATGTTTTGACTGTCAAAATGTCATATCTATAATAATTTTAATAAAAGTGAATCACAATAGGTCCACCCAGGTATTGTTGAACATCTCTTTAATTCCTGTGGCGAAGATTCTGTAATACGCATCACATTTCAGTTCCTTGACAACTTCCATGTGGCGCTTGATTGGAAGGTATAAATTAATGTACGGGTCGGTCCCCAACTCGTACTGAAACCAATAAAATGTTATTTGGTATTTTATTTCTTTGAACACAGCCCATTTCCAGCAAAACAAAACCGTACAATTCTCGTGAAAATTTCAATAAGCAATTTCAATTCACAGTTTTAAGGCTGTACGTTAAGTTGTCCCAAAAGAAAATCAAAATATGTCATTTTATTAAGAATTTAATGCTCTTTCTTATGAATGTTTTTTTCTATTCCAATAAATATTTCCGTTTTGCAGATGTTCTTGATTGGTGTAAAAGGTGACCAGTAACATCAGTTTACAAATGGTAATTAAAAACACCTGCAAAACAGAAATATTTATTGGAATAATTTACCTTTTATAAGAGAGAGCATTGTTTTCTCTACAGGATGACATATTTTGATTTTCTTTTGAGACAATTTAAAACAATTTTAAAGAAATTGCAACAGATCGAAATCGAGAGTTCCCAGGCTAGTTGGACATAAGCCTTAAGATAGAAAATTTAAAAAGATCGCTTTAGATGAAATAATTGTTATACCTCTGTGTACGACTTGTGTATTTTCTGAAAGATTGGCGCATGGTGGTGGAACTTCTGTCCAAGGCCGTGAAGAACTGCGGCCCCGATCTCGGCAGCTTCGCTCACTCCCAGAGTTCCGTCACAGTAAGTCTGGTGCGGGCGGAAGTTGAAGCGTGTGTTGAGCACGCGAACCCTATCTGTGAATGTGTTTATGCTGTATGTTCACCAGTCTTGCGAAACACCCGATTTGGTTCTTGTAAAATTGCTAAATTGTTTTAAATTGTCCCAAAAGAAAAGCAAAATATGATGTCATCCTATAGAGAATGTGATGCTGTTTCTTATAAATGGTTTTTTATTCCAATAATTAATATTACCGTTTTTCTTTAGCAGATTTTCTTTATTAGTGTGAATGGTGTCCAGCAACATCACATTACAAAATTGGTTAATAAAAACATTTGAAAAACGAAAATTGTGATTGGAACATAGAAGCATTCATAAGAAAGAGCAGAAAGAGCATTAAATTATCTACAGGATGACATATTTTGATTTACATGTGGGACAATTAAACAATTTTAACAGATCGAAATTGGGTGTTCCGCAGGCTTGGTGGACGTGCACTGTTGTATACTCAAGCGTGGTTCACAATTGAAAAAAGAGTTGGTTTAGTGAAATAGCAATAAGGTTTAAGCGAACTGGAACATACAATAACAATGCTGTGGTTCACAACCGTCACAGTGGATTGAAATAGTCATAAGAAATTAATCAATTCCATTTCTAATTTCAACTTCCCATTATGACGAACCAATCAGAACGCAGAAGAGCCATATGAGATGGTCAACTACGGAAATCAAAACAAAAACAGTGGTACCGCATATTTTGCTGCTGTTGTAGGCTAAGTACACAATTAAGGCACCGCTTACACTACTGAAATAAGCAACTAGTCGTCGGTTGTGAACCAGTTGATTGTTATTTCACTATTTCACTGTTTCTTATTGTAAGTAGCGTTAATAACGATTAAGCACTTCGTGACGTCATGGTTTGTGAGCGTTCCAAACGGGAGATTTGTAAACTACCTAGGCGGCCATATTTATTGAGCTCTTGCAGACAAACAAACCAATTCGTCCCATATGTCAGCGTGTATTATGATAACATTTTCTTTAAAGTGTCGCTTTCATTGATTTATTTGATCGCAAATCGCTATTAGGTGTTAGGGACTTGAGCCTAGTTTAGGTATTGAGATTTATACATAGAAAATAGTTAGGGCCTAGGCCTAGGCCGATTGTGACAGCTAGCATACAAAAGTTTGGTTAGGGTTAGGCTTAGCTAGGCGTAGGTTTAGGAATTTGCATGGCTTAGCCTAGCGTAGGCCACACTTTTCTGTCACGTTACATTGTATTCACTAATTATTTGTAATCAATTATCCTGATCTGGAGTTAATCTAGCAGAGATTGGGTCTGGGTATATTTCCGATGGACCGTCAGCTTCTACAAAATGTTTGCTGCATATGAATTTGTTTCTTGTCACTTTACTCATGGTAAATCCAAGTCTTCCACAGGCTTGAACCCAGCGTTTACATTTTTCCAAATCTCCCTTCGGCTCATATATTCTTTATCAAAATACCGAGAATCGCTAATGCATGATGGTTTGTTTGTCTGCATCAGTCTGCATGCGGTTCAACTTCGATATATCTAAATCGTGACGGTACAATCGATATCTATTTTTAGATTCGTAGATCGACCAGACTTTTCAAGTTTGGTTGCATTGTTGTCGACGCTTGGGCTTGTCGATCTCTCTTGGAAACGTAACGCCGTGGTCGTGATACAAAGCGGTGGCCTTGGTTACGTACCTGGATGAAAGTAGAGGTATATGTTGATAAGATCCTGGTCTCCCGCGTGGAGTAGAAGTCGGTATTCCCGGTAATACTTAACTATATGTCTCGTCCAATAGGAACCGCGCATTCTTGTGAGATTCATCAACATTACCCCAGCGTTGAGACCTGTTGATGTAAGGATGTAGTTGCATTGAAGTCGTTCCACGTAGTAACGTTGTGGACGCTGACGTCATAGATGAGTGAGGCATAGGCCAACCAAATGTCAGTATTTGGAAATCCACCTGCTGATTGGCTCCGACTCACTCATCTATGACGTATGCATTCATAAGGTTACTGAGCTCAAATTTTATTTAGAACGTTTCTATTAAAAAATATAGATAGAATACAGGAAGTATTATGGAAGTCTTTCAGCTTCGTATTTTCCACTTTTAGACCAGAATTTGTTTATGACTGCTCAATTAATGTTTTACTGAATGATTCTGCACATTTGAATAACGTTATCTTTAACATTGTGGAAATGGATGCGACTATCTGACTTGGGAATCTGTGAACCTTGATATACTATTTCAGCCTCCAAGAGTGCTTTCTTTTATTGGATCTGAAAATCAACCGCGCGTCCTCGGTGACATAATAGATTTTCATATCGTCATCGGATTTCAAAAATGCTTCATCGCTACGACGTGTGAAGCGGGAATTTTCTTTTCTTTTCTTGTTTTGTACAATTTCGGTTTGCCATACGTGTTACCGTGTTAGATGCCAAAAATCTATTATATATCGACGATGAAGATGATATCAAGAAGCTATTAAGGTATTTGATGATATGGACGTAAAATATTCTAATTAACACTGCTCGAACCGCAGAAGAAATAGTACCAAACATGAGCACCAATAATCAATTTAAAAGTAATTTCAGAGTTCATCTTACCAGTCTCGAAGTTAGTATTGCTATATCTTGCTTATCCATCGTTCATACATACATAGATGGATATGGCTAGAATATAATATGGCTAGAATATAATAAAATTCAATTCAAGCCTCTTCTCTGCTAACAGGAACTGTTATAACAACGGTTTTCCCCGTTTATGCGTCATGCAAAGAAATGCTTTCGTCTTAAGGATCATGTACGATCGTGAAGTTTTTGTAGGTCATAACTATATCAGCTGTATCGCCATCTTTGAGATGCTCTGTAAATTTGAAATGAAATAGTAAGCATTGCGATCTCGATGCTACAGAGCATGCTCGGATGTACACATTCAAAGAGCGCACTCCAAACAAGAGGGAGGGGAGGGGAAATATTTCAGGAAGAACTCTCCTGCAGAAAGTGAACATAGTGTTATAATGTAATCAGTTGGCACTCAACTCCCGGTTTGTAGTAAGGATGTTTGGCCATCACTTCGTAGAATCCCCCATGAGGCCAGTCTTCCTCACGCACCATCGCAACCTCCTGCGTTGAGTTCATCAAACTGAACTCATGCCAGAAGTCCTCCAGAGGACGCGTGAACAAGATGTCGGTGTCAATAAAGATGGCGGCGTCGACGTCCTTCAGAATGTCCTGCAAATCATAAAATAAAAAAAGAACTCATCGCTTAGATAATATGTCCTAGAAGATCGTGCTGCTGCTTTTTCAGCCTGACCTGGATTTCAAAGGAGATTCAATAAATAAATACTACGCATTATCTTCTAAACTCAACAGACTAATATTAGTCATTGATTTCTCTAATTTCGGGTTTTAAGAAGTCCTTGTTAGTGTCTAATATTTTATCATTACTCAGGACATAATTTTCTATGGTTTTTCATAATTTTACGGTTTTTACATTAATGTGAATGTAAAAAGTGTAAACTGAATTTACCCAAAAAATAAATCAATCAATCAATTAATTAAACCTTATGCATAACTTGTCCAATACAGTTCCACAAAGTTTTGTTCGGCCCACAGCGCAGGTTTCGTTTCACTCGTGACGTAAATCTGGCGGCGTTTTTTGTTTTTATAATATTATCAAAGCGCAACACTGCGTATGCTGTATATTATGCTGTTAGAGGGCGGACGATGAAGGGTTGGTTTACATAATCACAAATACTTTGCATACGTAAGAATTTGGAATGCATCTGGAATGATTCACAGATTGCGATAAGATGGCATTCATTCGGAAATCGGACAATAACTGAATAAGTTACATAACGTGGAAGTGAGGCGTTGTTTTTCGTGTGTAATTTTTGGCCAGGGAAATTAACGCCGACAGATCTACCACAGGAAACGATCTGCGTTGTGGGTCAAACACACCGTGAAACGGTGGAAGTCTTCGTTTCAGTTATATGCTAATGTTTAGTCATGTACGTTTGGGTTTAGAGAGCCTATACCCTCATATTTCGTGGTAACCGTATTAATAATTGTCTTCTATTGTAAGTAACCAATAGCCTGTAAGTCACGTCGCTGCGAATAACCTTGTGCGCATGTCTCTTCAGGTCAAACACATTGGGAGTCACAACCATGCAAAACAGTCATTGGAATTTCGTATTTATACATCTTCAAAAGATAATATTCTCATTCTAGTGATATTGATGTGTGATCTCTCTCAAGATGAGAAGAATCAAATTAAACTATTTACACTACATAAACTAAAAAAGCTAATATGTGTACTATACTAATTTAAAAACACCTATTGTGTGTATCGAACAATCGTTGACCCGGACCGGCGTCATCAGCTATAGCGCAACAGCAATCTCAATATTCCGCACTGGCGAATGATTCCACAGAACGATTACAACGCTATTGGCAGTTCAAATATCAACACACATTTTGTCCTCCAATATGGCCTTTAATTGTGACCTCACAAGAAGTAAAGCACTCACGGGGAAGAACAGGCGCTGAGAAGCACATGGTGTGACCAGTTGCTTCCACTCGCACGGGTTCTCTGTCTTGGGGTAGGTCACCAGGTACAGGTCATACGAGACGGCGGTTGTTGTCCGTGTTTGCCAGGCGGTGAGTATCTTCTTGAACATTGCTATGTATTTCAGCTCCGTGAAGATTATGAGCTTGAGAGGCTGCGTGGTGAAGAGGATGGCTGATTTGATTGCAGTCAATGCTTCGAGATATCTTTGCTGGCATGATACCAGCAAGATCACAATTTCCTGAGTGCTGGAAAGTATTTATTTACTCATTTGATTCATATTTTAATAATAATAATAATAATAATAATAATAATAATAATAATAATAATAATAATAATAATAATAATAATAATAATAATAATAATAATAATAATAATAATAATAATAATATAAAAATAATATATATGGTGTGAATTCACCAAACATTGTTAATCTCGATTTCTAGGATCGCAATAAATTGTCTTCTAAAACTAAAGATTCCCGAACGACAAAGTTTGAGAATCAGCTACACAAACGCTAAAAAATTTAAATTGTTTTGTACAAAAATCATGAATTTGTTCATTTTCAATTTGTACCTATTTTTGCTATAATGACACTTTAATTTATTTTCTTACCTCCTCTGGGCTGTTTCCAAATGTCGACTACTGGGCACAGCTGATCTATTCACAATATTCTCGAGCCGACCATCCACCGCATCTTCAAGCCCATAATCACTCTCATCACTATTAAGTATCGCAGTTTTTAAATTGGAATCGTTCCTGGACGACGACGAAAAAATAAAAATATACAAAACACAATTTATTACAATTGAGAATATCATAATGACAAACAGGAACGGTCCTCTGTATCTCATTCTTACGACTATTCGGTGGATGGGATCACTTGTAGTCTCGCTCTCACCTTTAATAGAGATTGTCTTACGAATTGTCATAGGTGATTTGAATTCGTTCCATTTTAAGTAGGTGTTGAGTGTGTACACCGCTGATGTAAAAAAAATTAAACGAGTCGGAAACAAAGACATGAAGTCATTGTTATACGGTCATTAATTGTCATTGAGTACGTTTATCACGCAAGTTTAACGCGCATAGGATGAGGGCGCCTTGGTTCCAATCGGTTGCAGAGTGTGGTATACTCGTCGAATTTCCTTCAAGGCGACTCCGATCCCATAAACTTTGGCAAGCGAGTTGGAGGTAAGAATTCGCTTTGATTTAATATTGTATTGTATTTATTGAAATTTACCCGCCCGAGAGCGTTATACACTATACAGGATAAGGAGAGGAAGGACTAAGTACTAACTAATAATAGAAAGTGACAAACAGGGTGTAAAAGTGGTAGAACACACTTAAAGGTTAAACAAACAGTTCAAATTAAAAGAACATACTAAAAAAGTAATCGTAAAACCCCACTTAAATGACACGCAGAAGGAATGAAATGAATGAAATAAAAATGAAGTAATCGTAAAAACACACGCAAATGACAAGCAGAAGGAATAAAATGAATGAAATGAAAGAAAATAAAATGAAATAAAAATGAAATTAATGAATTAAAATGAGATAAAATAATATAATATACAATAAAAGAATATAGTTCAGAAAGGATTTAAGTGATATACACGTCAAAGCGACTCCGCGATCCACGACCTGTGACATGATTGGCTGAATTCGCAGTCGGCTTAGATGAGGGCGCTTCAGATTGACGTGACATACGTGTGGATAAGCTCTCCAAATGTAAACGATAATTGATGTCATTTAAGGCTTCAGGCTGTACATTGGCATTTATCTGTTTCACAATATTAAAAATCTCTGTTGACGAACTTCTCTAAAAGCTAGAGGAAAACATGTGTGTTAGAATAAAATCCTACCCTGGTTACTTCATGTGGAAATTTTAAAATCCACTTCAGTTCCAATAATGTTAACTCCGAGTGTGAACAACAATATTAACATTGGCAATAATAGTTGAAGAATTATTGATTATTGCTTGTAGTTTGTGGTGCTTTGGCAGGATAAGTAAGATTAATCGAGGATTAAAAATATATAGATAAACAATAATTGAACAGCTGCAACAAATACAAGTAAACTCTCTGTTTGTATAAACGAGGGTTAGATAATGTACAGAATAATTAACGTTTTGAAACTTAATTTAACCTAGGGCTTAATGAGAATGTCGCAATCTTTGCCGTTGGCACTTTGCCGACAAAATCTCTGAGTCATTTCCGTTGAGAAGTTAATTTTTATAAGCCCGCACGGATTACGTCACCAAGGCTATTCAACGTTTGGAAATCATTTCTCGAGATAGTAAAAAAATACTTGTATAAATAATTGTCTTTAACCTACTTAGTTAGAATTAAGAACTGATTTCCAGTGAGAGACAATGTACTATTTATTTTGCGCTTCGTGTCGTGGCTAACGGCTTCAAGGCCACCGTTTAAAATACTTATGCAAGTTCTATTGACAACTTTTTAAGCGAGACAAAATGTAAATGTACTGTGTTACATATCTGTAGCCATCGTTAATATCTATTGGCTACTTCATGGTACCAGCATGGAACACTTCGCTTGACCCTATCAAAACTTTATTTTATAACTGCTATGATATTGTTCACTATGTTATCAATAAAGTAAACTGGAACAACTAGAACAACTGGTTTTGTCTCTCCACTACCTACCCTAATCCGCAGCAAAAAAAAAAATGGCATAACTTGACTATCAAGCAAATAAAAAGTAAAGAGGCGTACTTCATTATAATGAATGGTTGACGTTTGCATTTCGGTTTTGCATGGATCGCAATGTAGTGTTTGCACATATTAAGTCGACTTCATCCCGTTCTATTTACTTTATTCGCTTACCCTGCGTCTCTCATTGAAATAATGTTCACAATACGTAAAAACTCAATTTTAAAAGTATATCGCGAACAAATATTTGTATAATAAAGTTCTAAATTTTCCCGTGAACTCGTGCACTACAAGCTTGAATTTTTCTGCGACACAAAGCTGAAATTTGAACGACGAGTATAATACAACGTTAACATTATGGTTATTGTTGAATGTAATAGGTTAGGTTTCATATTGTGTCGATACACCAGCAAAGTTGCTCACATGGCGTGTGCATTGTACAGAAATGCAGGATTGTTTACAATAACACCGTGGTTATTTAAAAAGCAAAATATAAAAGCCCATAGAAAAATAAAATATAATAATTGCTATTCAACTTTATCCCAAACGCACACGCACACGCACACGCACAAGACCTGCATAACGATTTGCTGTTCAACAAATACAATATATGACACAGCTTGTCACCGTCTTGCCATGCATTTGGCAAATCATATTTGCAGATTTACTAGTACACATGCACCAATTGTCTGTTATGCAAGACAGGTTACGTGTATGGGGTCCATTATAACAGATCTCGACAACACAAAAAGCAACAATCCTAAATGCATACATGCACATATGATTAGCTTTTTTATGCTTGTTATAGTATAGGTTAGCCTATGTGATAGCATGGTTTTGCATTTTGTACAGACCGTTATGAATTGGTGTTGGTGTTCCAATACGTCGGATTCGGAAATGCATTATAACTCTTTTGATTTATAATATGAGATATTTATGTTTTAATGAATAAAAATATTAATAACGACAACTTTCTGTTGTAAAATAAACTCTTTAACAGGGTTTCCGTGGCCCCAGGGGATGAGGCGGGAACTGCCTCACTGCATGGTCTTGTCTTAATCTTTATCTCTACTAAAATATCAAAACATCCAGTGTGTTGTTAAAACCAAACTGGTAAATTTAACTTTACCGGTGGCGGTGTACATTAGTTGAGAATTCGTGCAATCAATCTAGGAGTATTTCATCACGTATAGTAAAGTATAGTAGTAAATTATATACAAAGGAAATATATCGGTAGATGAGCGGGACTCGGAGAGGAGGAAATAATTAACGTGGCGCCTACAGAAAAGTTCAGATTCTGTCAACTTTTTCGTGCGTTACGTATAGACGTGATGTGAACGCTCACATTGCTGCACAGTTTCAACTTTTCAGTCTCATTTTAAGTAAGATAAAGCTTCTTCTCAGTGTGGTTTGGCATATTATTGTCGCGTAGTTTCGATATCATTCCTATCTCTAAGGTCGTTGCTACTGATAAATAGCAACGGAGTCAACAACTCGATTGCTGATGCGACAGAAAACACTAAACTATATTATCAAAACAACGACTTTTGTTTACACACATCATTAAAAACCTCTTTTGTGCAAAGTTCATAACCATGAATCACGAACGATTTACGATGACGCGTATTACGAATGCTCTCATTGTACTAAAAGTTATATGACGAGGTGGCCGAGTGGTTAAGGCGATGGACTGCTAATCCATTGGGCTCTGCCCGCGTGGGTTCGAATCCCATCCTCGTCGGTATTTTTTTACTATTCGCATATTAACGGCTGAAGATAACGTCATGGAAGTAGAAACTACAAGATATCGAATATTTACACATGCATGATAATAGATTTTGAGCACATCTCGACATCTCGACCCATTAGCCACGTAGACATTAGACAGCTTAAGTTCGCTTGAGATTATGGCAACTTAATACAAGTAAAAGGTTATTTTTAATCTTTCACCATGACATCATTTGGAACAATATTGGTAATACCCGCATTACACGGTTCAATACATTCGTCAAACTTATTGAATTCAAGGACAAAAAAGCATAAATTAATAAAAGCTATATTTTTGCAGTTTTTACTATACTGTTTTTGATTCGCCTTTGTTCTTGAATTCAATAAGTTTGACGAAAGTATTGAGTCGTGTAATGTCGGCATAACAAAATAAAATATACATTCTATAGTATATATATGTAGGTATATAAAATGTGTGTTTGTTTGTCCCGTATGCCTTCCTATACCATTCATCCGATTACGATAAAACTTTGCTGAGTTGTGCGCACGCCCGCGAAGGTTTCTGAATGAGTACAACCCCCCCCCCTCCCCCCCCACCCCCTCCCGACAACCACCACTGAGACATCAACGGCCAACATACAATAATCAGTCACTCTTTGTTCGTTTGTCCACGACTTTGCAACGGTACCAGGCTCTCAGTGAAAAAGATGATGAACAATATCATCGAAGCTACAATTTTAAATTGAATGTTTAATGAAAATGTACTGTTGCCAGGCATTCCAATGATTCCGACAATTATGCAATTCGAATTCAAACGTCTGCAGTCTCCGGTGCGACTCGCATTTGCGATGACCATCAACAAAGCACAGGGACAATCGCTACAAGTGTGAGGACTAAATGCATGCTTCTCACATACTCGTATGGAGCCTAGGGGTATTCATATAATTTACCCGCTATATTTATTATTTGTAATGCTACGGCACAGACTTGAGATTTTCTTAGTTTGACGCTCCCCTGCTGCTCCCCTCAAACGCTATGTGACCACCCCTTACCCCCGTGACAACCCGAATCATATGATATTATTTTATTCATCTCATATTATATTATTTATAATGTAATATTTGTTATGCTAGGTTGTAGTCACATCGCTTTTAAATTATGCCAAACTTAATAACTGCACTAAATATCTACGTTATAGGGCACTAGCAACACCGAAAGACAACAATGGAACAAATGAATTGAACTGATGGACAAACCATCAGCTGTCAAAATAATAAAATTGCAACCATAGAAATAAAAACAAGTGTAGCAATAGTAACTGCTCGCCATTTTAAACTTTTAATGATAGACAACGTTTAAGTGAAAGTTTTGTATGTGTATTTGTTTGTTTTTGTTTTGTTTTCCAAAATCAGACGAAATTATTTTTTTACAGCTTGTTGTTTGTCCATCGATTCAATTCATTTGTTTCATTGTTGTCTTTTGGTGTTGCTAGTGCCCTATAGGCAACATGTAACACAGGGGAAATAAAAATGATTTTGAGATTTTTTAAATAATATTATTTTACAATACGTTTACATACTAAATAGCTACACGAAAAGCAAAAATATTTATTCCCGCAATTAACTCTTAATACTGATAAATAAAAAACAACGAATTTCAACGCCTGGATGTATTTTGTAACTCATTTTAACGCAAGGGAAATAGAATACAAAGGTGCACGTATTTTGTAACTTCGTCAGTGGGGTCGGAGATGTACGTGTTGGATTGGCTGGGGTCAGCGCGGTGCCTAGTGCTGACGGTCAGCGACCCTGTTGACCGAACGCTCCAGGCTGGGGTCAGCGCGGTGCCTAGTGCTGACGGTCAGCGACCCTGTTGACCGAACGCTCCAGGCTGGGGTCAGCGCGGTGCCTAGTGCTGACGGTTAGCGACCCTGTTGACCGAACGCTCCAGGCTGGGGTCAGCGCGGTGCCGAGTGCTGACGGTCAGCGACCCTGTTGACCGATCTCTCCAGGCTGGGGTCAGCGCGGTGCCTAGTGCTGACGGTCAGCGACCCTGTTGACCGAACTCTCTAGGCTGGGTCAGCGCGGTGCCTAGAGCTGACGGTCAGCGACCCTGTTGACCGATCTCTCCAGGCTGGGGTCAGCGCGGTGCTGAGTGCTGACGGTCAGCGACCCTGTTGACCGATCTCTCCAGGCTGGGGTCAGCGCGGTGCCTAGTGCTGACGGTCAGCGACCCTGTTGACCGAACTCTCTAGGCTGGGTCAGCGCGGTGCCGAGTGCTGACGGTCAGCGACCCTGTTGACCGATCTCTCCAGGCTGGGGTCAGCGCGGTGCCGAGTGCTGACGGTCAGCGACCCTGTT